>PVLA01001581.1:0-18091 GCA_004027455.1 Hydrochoerus hydrochaeris | reverse complement strand
CTTTCTGTCTGTCACTCGCTGACTCCCTGTCCACCTTTGGGAAGCCCTAGCCCTGCCGCAGCTGGACTCCGGCAATGGTTGTTAGCTTTTGTTCAATATTTTCTTAAAACATTGTATTCTTTCTCATTTCCTCACAAAGAAATTAGCAAATCTGTTGATTTTTACTTTATGTATAACTGAGTTATAACTGAGTAATTTTTGGTTTTCTCTGGATGGACTTTAGCAACAAAGAAGATAATTACTTGTTAACCGCAGCATCAGAATGGTCATGGAACAAGATTAACTAAGAAAATTTTTCAATACAATGCCAGTAGCTGCCTGTCTGGGTATCGAAGTACCCAAAATGCTCATTTTATGAAGGTAACAAAAATGACATTAAAACCCAAACAGTTCTAAGGCTCTTCACAGTTGCTAAGAAAAAACAAACAAACAAAAAAACTACAGTAAGTGCAGGCTTCATATTCAGAGTCCATGAAATTGCAATGCACTTCCTTTGCATAAAAGTGATATTTTCCTTTATCCTTAAGCTTAAGAAATATGTAGCATAAAAAGTCAAATCTCTACTGATACCTTCAGTGAAAATTGTTTCTCCAAGACTGGCATCGGCCCCGTGATAGTGCTGCTTACTTTGAGCAAAAAGTTGCCTGTGTAGTGACTCATTAGGGAACATGTAAAAGTAATGTTTGAACCACCAAGCTACATGGCATTTTGAAAAAGTAAAAACCAGTACCCTGGTTTCCTTGCTGTTATTTAACTCTAAAGAAATGAGGAGCATTTGCTCTGATCTACTTTTATTTTGGCTCAACAGTAGTCTGGTTTATATAATAAACTCATTGAGTTTTACTGACTGTGAGTTCAGAGGTTAGTAAGATAGGTTCTAAACATGAAATTTGATAAAATATAATTTGTATGTACAGTAAAGCACATCCATTTTAAGTGTACAGTTCTATAATGTGACCCATAGTTATGAAGAGCAAAACAAGGTGAATGAATGAATGTTTAAACTTAAAAAAATGTATTATAATAAAAGATCTATTGACATTAATCCCCTTCAAAATAGTCCCCCTTGCTTTGAATGTATATATTACATCATTCTTGCCAGTTTTTGAAGCAGACTCCTGCCAAAATAAAGGTAGATCAGAACAAATGTTCTTTTTCATCTGTCTTTACTAGTTGTGATCGACAGTAACAGTGAATGCAGCTAACAAGTAGCTGTCCAACAGAAGGGTAGGCTCTTACCAACCTCACAATGTGTCCCCATCTGCCTCATTCACTGGATCTGGAACCCTGTGACTTTCCGGTCTTCCCCAAAGTGCAAATGACCATGAAAGGTAAGTGCATTGAATAGGTTCAGCAAATCAAGGCAGTTACATCACTGCAACTAAAAATACTCCTGAAAGATGACATCCAGAGCTGCTTCAGAAAGTGGCAGGAACAATAGGATAATTGTGTCCAAAGAGAGGAGGAGAATTCAGAGGGGCATTAATGGCAATGTCTTTTACTGCAGGAATGTTTTAAAAAGTTACATATTCACCACCACGTTTCAATCATACCTTGAACACTCATGTAGCCACTACCCCAATCAAGGTGCAGAATATTTCCATCACCCAAGACGATTTCTTTATACCATTTTGCAATCAGTTCCTTTTCTTTTTCCCTCTCTGCCCCAGACAAACGCTGATCTGATTTTATCATTATGGATTTATTTTTCCCTTTTAGAGATAGATTCATAACACATTATGGGATTCTTTTATGTCTGTCTTCTTTTTGTTGCTCAGCCCAATGTTTTTGAGATTCATCTATGATATATAGTTCACTTCTTTTTCTTGCTGAGTAATATTTCATTTATGAATAGATAGCAGCTAATCAATTTATCCAATGATTTTTCAGTATTTAATGCCTATCAACATTGACATAAAGATGTCTTGTGTATGCATTTACTTTTCTTAGATAAATAATTGGTAATGAAACTTCTGACAATTTGATAACCATATATTTATAAGAAAAATGTCCAGACATTTTCCAGTGATTGCATTTGTATCTATGTGTTTCCCTTCTGGTCTGTGACTTGTCTTTTGATTTTATTAATAATGTCTTTTGAATGTCAGAAAGTTTTGATAAAGCCAAGTTTATTAGCTTTTTATTTTGTGATTTGTGCCTTTCATATCTTGTCTACCCTAAAGTAAGAAAAAAATCATGATAAATCCTTTCTAGTACCTTTGTAATTTTGTTAGTTATGTTTTACTATATGATCAGTGTCTACTATATTATTGTATATCAAATTAAGAGTAAATTATACTTTTTTCTAGTCTAGTTATCCAATTGCTTGGCTCTTATTCATTGATTATTTATCCTTTCCTCACTTAATTACCTTGTTGCTATGTATAAATGCAAGTACAGTATGTGTATTCTCTGAGTATTTACCTACTTATATGTATATCTAATATTTATTTGTGAACTATGTTCTGTTTCTTTCTGATTTGTATTTTATATAACTATATCAACATTATAGTGACTTCTAATAAGCCTTGAAATCAGGTAGTTCTATTCCTCCAGTTCTATTCTTCTTTTTCAAGGTTTTTTTCACTATATTAAGTTACTCAACCACTTTCATATATATTTTTACATCAGCATCTCAATTTCTAAAGAAATACTTGAATTTTAAAGAGATAGAATTGGATCTATAGATTAATTCAGGAAGAATTCACATCTCAGCACAACAATGGTTCTGCAGTGCAATAACACAGAATTATGTGAAAAGTTAGAGCCTCAGAAGGAGGAAATGTCCCAAGCAGTCACACTGGCACAGATGGATCAGGTCAAGCCTGAAAGCAACCAGGAGACTGCTGAATCATAGCCCAATATCCTGAGTATGACTGTGCTATAATAGGGCCTCAGCTGCTTCGTATCTGATCGGGTATTTGGTTAGCTCCTGCCTGTCAGAGGTCATCTGTCTTCCACAGAGCCACTTACAGAAATGTATTACTGTACTTCAGTTACAAGAAGGTATTTCTTCTTTATTCAGCCATGATATGCATCTGGCATCATCAGGAAAAATACAAACTAGTTACCAAATAAAAGGCTTCAGGGAAGACTAGTATCAGAATATTTCTGCTATGATCTTGACTTGATTCAAAAGTTGATGTTTGGAAAAAGTTGGTGGAACAAATAGTGATAATTCTGTACATGAGTCAAGTTTTATTACCTATGTAGGATTTCCAGGAGCTTCTTTTTCCTTCTCATTTTAACTGGAAGGTAGAGACAAATATGCAGGAAAATTAAATGTTCATTGTAAATCCATAATTCAGAAGAGCAAACTTCTTTCTTTGTGGCTGAAATTTTCAGTTTTCACTAAGAGATTTTTAAAAATTCATGCTTTTATTTTTGATTTCTTAGCATCCCAGAGGATCCTACTCCCTCTTTTTATTTTTAATCTTAAAATGACTCTAGTTTAGTGCTTCAGAGAAAGAAATACATAACTTCTTTTCTCCCTTTGGAAAAAACTCACCCAAGTAGTCAGTCTCATTCTGTTTTACACTTGATCTTAGCCAAAAGGCCGAGAAGCAATTCATTCTGTTTTAATATCTGATAAAATAATGCTTGAGTTGGACTGTAATAGAATAGATATTGAAATACAGTAGATAAATATAATAACAAATGGCTCTGAACCTTCAAGCTGTTACTTTGCATAGCATAACAAAGAGACACATTGTAAATAAACACAAATCTAACTCTTCAGGCTTGAAGGCCTCGTGAAATTTTCTCCAGCAAGGCTTTCTTCAGGGGACTGTTGAGTTGGGAAATTAGCTCCATCCGCTGCAAAATTTCTAAAAATGTATCTTGGGCTATGACATTCCCCAAGTCCTACATTATAGTAGATTCTTTTTCCCTTTTTTATCCCCGTCATTTTACTCCTTCACTCCTGAAATGTTTTTCTTCTTCATGGCATTCCCAGTTTTGCTTTTGGAACTGTCTACCCCATCTTTATAACTTGCTTTTTTAACGTTGTTTCTCTCTATTGCTTTGGAAATACAACGGAAGTATCTACAGCCAGACTATCATAAGATTCTACTTAGAAGGTGAAGAAGGAATGTTTACATGTTTTGCTCATTTTTCTATCACAAGTGTCTCTTGGAGTTAAATGTTTTAGCTGTCCTGTGTCAAAATATGTAAGGACTTGGCTACACACAGTGAAAATATTAACCAGAGCTAAGGCCCTTTAGGATGGATCTAGTGATGTGGGAATTTTTGCAAAGCTTGATTTTTGAGTTAAAAGAGCATGATTCAACTTATGTTGTTTCTCCTTTGAAGGACCATGCCACCTGAGTAAGCTTAACTAGCTCAAAAGCTGGCTTTTTCAACTGTAAAACTCTGGTCATTTTTCTGACAGATTTTTACCCTACTCAGCACTGTGGTAGACAGTGTGCTCAGGGAAATATTTTGTTTTTGTTTGAGATGGGGCCTTACTATGTTGCCCAGACTGTCCTTGACCTCATCCTCCTCTTGCTTCAGCTCCTGAGTAACTGGGATCACAGGCCTGCATCACCACTCTAGGTGACTCAGAAACTTTTATGATTGACTTCTGAAAAAGCTAGCAATATGGTTGAGTGAGGGTCAAAGTATAAGCATAATTATAATTGTTTCATCAACACTTTTGTAAAGGAAAGAATTTTGTAGAGAGCAACAAATAGAGCAAAACACCCTTTTGGGTAGGCTGTGATGTGTTTTGAATTGGCAATGATATTGTTTCTAGATCACGAAGGGTGCAGACATAATTACCAGAAAGGAAATACAGTTCCTCTTCAAGAGACATAAATTCAGATGCCTTCAGCAGCAGAAAAATGATATAAATATGCAAAATGGAAGGAGGTAGATAGAATATTAAAAATACTTGTGGCAAATTGGAGACTGTATGCTTGTTTAAAGCCACTCAAGCTCAAAATAATTTTTAAAAGCTCATCCAACCAAATAAACAAAAATCTTTAGGGAGAATGGCGGCCTTCTTTCAAACTTTGACAGTGATAGTTCTAAGCACAGTGTGTTTGAGGACAGAAGAAATCTGGAATAAGATGCTGAGGCAGGGTATAGAATACAGCAGATAGCCATCTGTGGAAAGCCTAGGGGAAAGCACATTTGGAACTACCCATGAGTGGTCTTCTGTGCTGAGGAAAGCAGTTTAGATGAATAGAGAGTAGAGAGGCAGTAGAGTTTGTCAAATAGGTGCAGTGACATAAGTTTTGTTTTATAGGATGATGTATCCCCTTTGGGAGAGCAGTACTATGGATTGAATTGTATGAGCTCAGAGATACATTGCACAAATCCATGAGAGCATCATAAGGTCTAACCCAGGGAAGTAATATAGTTGGGGAGGGCATTTAGTGAAAGAAGAGACTTCTGATATAGAAAGAAGCCAGTCTCCCAGGAGTTGTTCCAGGGAAATAGGTGGGGATAGCAACTTGTACCCAGTTCAGTGTGTGCAGATGTCAGGTGATGCTGACTGTGGCTGAGGTCAGTGTTGAAGTGCCTAGTGCTCTCGCTTCCATTGTTGCAGCAGCAGCAGCAGCAGCAGCAGCAGCCTGGGTGAGGGGACATTCAATTGGAAACCTCTGAAACTGACCTCTTTCCTGCAGAGCAAAGTCATGATCCAAACTGAACCAGCCATTTCATGTCAACCTAAATATGCGGTCTTCTGTTGTCGCATGGGTGTCATCTCCTGTGAGCATTCAGTTTTCTTCACTGAAAGGAAAAACTGAAAAGAGCAGACACTTATGTCTGCAAAAATGTTACTCTATGTAAAAAAAAAAAAAGAAGCAACAATGCTAATACATCTTACAACTTTCAACCCAGAATCTGTTAGGCTGCTGCTATAGCAACCCCCAAAGAAATGTATTCAATAAACACTCCTCCCAACCCCCTCCAAGATCTATATACCTGACAGTCAGCCTCCTAGTGAGGCTGTCTCTCTTACATGACACCCACTAAGTGAAGATCCAAAGCAAAGAGACAGAAAATAACATCTTCTAACAATCTGCTTGTCATTTAGAAAAAGCTCACTGTATAAATGTCATGGAAACAAGCTGTTCTTGCAGGAAGAAAAGAAGAAAGCTCTGCCTCTCTTGCCTCCCTTTCAATTTTAATCTTCCTAATAAAAGGGTAACACAAAGCAAATGTTAAATGTTTGAAAGCAAATACCTCTGGCGTTTGGCCTGCATGGTTGGGCTGCACTCAGCTGGTGGGTAGGCTCCAAGCGATGGGAGCTCGCATCAAGCTCTCGGAGTGAAGATCAAGTGACTGCTCACCCAGAGGACAGTAAGAACTCAAACTGAGGCTGATAGGAGAGAATGAGTTTTGTTTTTTTTTAAATCAGAATGGAGAATCCTTGCTAGGATACTGACTTCAATGCCAACAAATTTTTGATTAGTTAACAAACATTCATGGGTGCTTAACATGCGTAGTTCAAAGATGGCCAAACAAGGCCCTGTTTTCTGTTGTGAGTGAAAGGTCTTGTGTTTACAGCTGAGGAATGCGGGATGTATTAAGCCGTTAAAGTACTGTGGAAGCCATCTGTATGCCTACGGGAAGGAGCCATTATTTTCAGCTGGGATTCAATAGGAAACACTACCAAGGAGGTAGTGTTTGGATTGAGCCCCAGAGGAGAGGCAAGATTTTGAAGCAGGTTAGAGATGAGGGGAATTCCAAAGAATACATCAAATCAAAGTAAAAACAGAAAGGGAAGTATTCAGGACAAAAATCACTGAAAGCCTTAAATAGCACAAGGACATTCCTTTCTGGACTGGATTTGAGATTTCTATACACCTTGAGTATGTTTCATTAAGGAAAATCCATAATGCTGAATCTGCTGATTGGCTTGGGATTTAAGAAATTCCAGGAAAAGGAATTTGGATAGCAAATATTCTTTGGAGCAACGTAGACCATTGTGCCAACCAAAGGAATGAGAGAGGGCTCTGAGAAAGTGAATGATAGAAAAGACAATACAGAACCTTTGGTTGTAGATTACAACCCAAGAAACCGTATTGACACCTCTATAAAAGGATAATAGAGAAGTAGAGGCGTGTGTGTGTGTGTGTGTGTGTGTGTATGGTATGGTATGGTTTACTTTTTCTGGATTTCATATTGAGCTCTATCCTCATCCCATTTTATTTTTTTAGTTATTGAGACAAGGTCTCACACAGTCACTAAGTTACTCAGGTTGGACTCCAATTTGTGATCTTCCTGAGTCAACCTCTCAGAGTGCTGGGATTACAGGTGTGCACCCCCTTGCTCAGTTTAGAGGTTTGTATTTCCTATTTACTACAAAGAAGCTAGCTTCTGTTAATGGTGTAGAAGAAACCATTGCAAAACAACCAGCAAGAATTGCAGAGGGGATCATTTATCCTGGTCTGGTTGAATAAGAAAGCAGTGTCAGGTGCGATGGTGCAACAGCAGCCAGAGACTTGTTCATATGTGAATATTCCCAAAAGATTGGAAGCTGGGAGAGGAGCTCTGAAAGGAAATGAGAAAAGACCCGACGTCCAATGGAAGATAATCTAAAACTAGGAAACCACGGGTTTAACACATAAACACACACACTGCTAAGACATTTTGAGTCATGTAAATAATATACAGTGGATCGTACAGCTCGATTTTCAGAGTGCATCCTGCATTACACTCAGTCTGAGGAGGCCAGCGCTTGAACAGAGTATTCTGGGATGGGAGTATATTGGAATATGAATAACAGAAGTTTTCAGTAGACCAGGAAAGATGTCAGGACCTCCAATAAACAAGTTGGGGCTGTGAGAAAAGGAAGATGGGGCAACAGGAACTATTTTACTGAAAGTATATAAATATACAACCAAAGAAACATGACTAGGTTCTTGTCGGGTTGGTTGGTTGAACCATGAGTAAGAGAAGCTGCAAGAATGAGTAAAAAATGTATTAAGAAAATGTAGCATAGGTGTCAAATGAGTGGACTTTAAAATGAACTGGATTTGATCTTAACTGGCTCACTGATCTGTGTGGGACCTCAAGTGTCACTTAATCTTCCTCAGTGTCTTTTCTCATCTATAAAAGAAAGAATATAATGCCTATATTTTGGACTTGGTTTTGGGGTTGATATATTTTTATGTAACACAGTTTAAAAGGTATTTGCCATGAAAAAGCATATCAATAAAACTGCTTTTAATAAAGAGAATATTTTTTCATGTTATAATAACTACACTTCTTTGTGATATAAGACAGGTGCATTTGGAGATTTGTATTACGCTAATGGTCTACTGAGGTATTTTTAAATTTTGAATAAAGACTGAAATTTCACATTATCCTAAGTATTTAATCTCATTTTAAGTTATCTGGCCTGGCACAGTGGCACATTTCTATAATCCCAGCAGTAGGGAGGCTGATGTAGGAGGGTCTCTGTGTTTGAGACCAGCCTGGCCTATATAGTGAGTTCAAGGGCAGCTTGAACTGTATAGTGAGACCCAGTCTGAACTACCCCCAAAACCGAATCATTTTAATGTTACCTAAATTTGTACAAATACAAGCTAGAAATAAGTTCTATATGCTTATACTTCTTTTATAAATATAAAGCTATAGTAAATTTATAAATTAAACACAATTAAAACTATAAAGCCAAGAAAATCCAAATTACAATCATTAAAGAAATGTAACAAATGATGCTAAAGTTATATCACCAGTGTTATGTTTAACAGTAAAAGTTTTGGATGAACATTTATTTATTCTTGTTTTCATTTAACAAATCAATATAGAGATATTCAGTTACATTCAAACTTAAAATTGTTACATAAAACAGTATTAAAAACTTCACTTAGTTGGCTAATTCAAGATAATAAATTCACACTATAATACACTTTTTCAACAAGAAAAATTCAAGTACCAATTTTAATGTTATAAATAACTGCAGAACTATTTTTGTAAATATTGAGTTCGTGTATTTTATTTATTTATTTATTTTTGGTACTGGCAATTGAACTCATGACCTCGTGCTTGCCAGGCAGGTGCTGTGCCACTGAGCTACATCCCCTCTGCAGAACTATATTGATCATTGAAGAGAAGTTTTCTAATTATAGTGACATTGAAATTGGAATTTATATATCACCCAGCAGTTACTGGACTGAGACAGAACAAATTTCTTCACTAATTTACTAATGCAGTATTAACAGAATAATACTTAAAATTTGCAAAAATAATTGTATTGAGCATAAATATTTATATCTGATCGTAAAATTATTTTTGGTATATTTATACTTTCGTTGGCCCTGTGGTAGATCCAGTCTACTCCTCTGCTTTAACTATTGTAAATTTTCTTTTACATAGTATATGTATCTTTTGTACATTTTTGGACAAGAACGTAAGTACAAACTCAAATGCAAATTTCGGGGCCATGAAATTATTTCAAAAATTTCATTTTATGGTTTTGCTTCTGATGATATAGAGAAACTTATGGAATTAGAATTTGTCTGCAGAATTGGAATTTTAGTTAATTTCAATTTCCTCAGTTTCATAATTCATTTTCTGTTGCAATAACACTACCTGGGATTGGGTCATTTATAAAGAAAACAGATTTCTTATCGCTTGCTATTTTGAAGTTGGGAAGTCTATTATTGGACAGTCATTTCTGGTGAATACCTTGGATTTCTTCTAGCATGGGATAAAAGTGGGCTTTTACAGAAGAGACAAAGCAAGGGGCTTCCTTGCTTTATGAAAATCCTCTGTCCTAAGGCCTTAATTACTCCTTTTCAGTGACTTATCCACTTCTCACAGCAACACTATTACACTGACAATTAAATTTCAATGTGAGTTTTAGAAGGGACAAATCATACCCAAGCCATATCACTCAGGATTTGACCAGAGGCATGTTTTAATTTTCGAGGCCTTGTGTATAGCGATGACATTAGATATATATATTTGTTTATTGGACTGGTATCCAGACCTGAACCTGCTGAAATGGCCTCATTTTGTCTGTTTAAAAATTGTGCTATAGAGGGTGCTCTGCATCCTCCCTAATGTTAAACTCTAGCCCTCCAGTCTTCAAACTTCCAGGACAGTGACAATGTGTCTGTCATATGGGAAACTGTACTGCTCCTTTCTTGAATCTGGCTCTGGAAAGCTTTGGGTCTGGCACATAGATCATTGTGCTACTCCATTGCCAAACGATGGTGTGAAGAATACTGTGAGATTATGTCAAACTATATGCTTCCACATATCATGCAAACATTTTATCTGTTTCTATACTATGACAGATGTGAGAAAGTCTGGGGACTCACTGTCTCCTTGAGTTCATACTGGGGATTTGAACATAATCTATCCTATCTCCACATCCTCTGGTGGCCCTACTCTCTTCTCTTGGAGTCTTGGCCTGTGAAGGCAGCAGATCACAAGGCCCTTTCTGCAGTAGCTATTGAATGTCTAACCTCTTTGTGTTTCCATGTAATTCTTCATCTACAAGTCTTGCAGGGGATGATTAAAAACTTCATTTTAATTGGTCTAAGTTTGCAGAATGAAAGACTGAGTATAGCTTAACAAAGCTAGCACTGATGATTTTTGTTTTCACATATGTAAGATGGGGAACAGTATTTCTTTTCAGCCCCCATCCTATAAAAGTTCAACTGATCATTGGTACAATAGCCTTTTTTATTTTTCTAACTCTATTGTAGTTATTTTAAAAGATTATTTAAGATTGATACAAAACTATTACCACAATTCTATTCAGATTTTGCCAGTCATTCCTGTAGTGTCCTGTGTAATTGTTTTTCTCCTGGCCCAGAGTTTAATTCAGAAAGATTAATTAGATTTGTTGTCATGTCTATTCAGTCTCCTGCAATATAGAATCTTCCTTGGGCATATTTGTATTTTGTAACATTTACATTTGCATTTTTGAAGAATATATACTAGAATTTTTTGAAAAACCAACTTTTTTGATCTGTTAATTAAATTGATATTTTCTTATTGCTAGATTTGGGTTATGGTTTTTTGGCAGGAATGTTATTTAAATGATCTGTTCTTATTTCATAATATTGGGAGGCATATGGTATTGGTCTGCTCTGTCATTGTTGATATCTCTTTGTTTCTTTGGTTAAGGTTGTGTTCAGTAGATTTTTCCCCCTTTTTTCTAAGAAAAAGAAAATTATCATTAACTCTTTGTAAGTAGTGAAAAATTTATTATGAGCTCTTTCAAGATCATATAAACATCCACTGTATTTTCCACAAAATTTTACCCACTGTGAGAAGAGATTTCCATAATGCATTTTTTAGGCATAGATGTTTGGATGCTTATTTTATTCAGGAGATTGTTATTAATTTCATGTAGTTAATGCTCATAATTGTCTTATATTTGCTAGTGAAAGCCTCTCTGGCTGGCTTTCATATCCTTTTAATAGACCCTCACCTTTTTTGACAATTTTTAAATTTTATAGCACAAGAAAATGCTCTAGGCTTATATTCAACTTCCCTTTCCTAGTCCAGGACTCAGCCTTTTTTTCAAGATGAAAGGCCTAAAAGATTCGAGATCTGAGCAGTTGCTTTGAGATTGTATTGCTACCAGGGCTTTTTAGCCAACAGAAGTAGGGAAAGAACACACACATATATGTTCATGTGAACATAGTTTTCTAATTCCACTTTTAACCTAACAAAATGTGAGTCTTCCTAGCCCATGTTCTTTCCACATATCTGACTCTTGTCTCCAACTGAGGGAAACATCTTTGCTCTGTCATTGGGATATTTATTCCTTTACTCACCCCTGCAGTGCATAAAAAGTCATTTCAGAATTGCTAAACCACATTACTGGAAAAACAAGAGTTTTCTTTATACAGAGGTTATTTAGTTAAAGAGAGGTCTGTAAGTCAGTCCATACTGTGTAATGTTAACTTTGTATTCTTACTAATTATACTGTACCTATCTATGTAAAAGAGTCAGTAAAGAACCTAAGGAACCAGTAATGTTCTTTTTTTCTTTGAAACTTTATTTTAGTTCAAAATAAAGTTACTAACGTTGTTCCCCCACACAACACAAAACTTTGATGTGGTTTCATTTTTTCTTTGAACTGCGATTAGATTTATTGAATCTTGTTGGTATTCTGTCTTAGGGTTTCCCCATATTCTTAGTGACACAATACTTTGATGATAGGAAATGTTAGTGTGACTTTTAAAGGTGGGAAATATTATTAAAAATATACTCAGACAAGTGTTATTTATTCTGTGGTATGAATTTGACATGGTTTGTCTGCCAGTGATTCATGTGTTAAAAGTTTGTTCCCCAATGTGTTGAATTCCTGTCACACTCATATGAGAGCCAAGTATATCAAGCTTTCAATTTTTACCTATCTAGTACAAGACAACTGGGATGCCAGTGTAGTTGTTGATTCATATTTCTTGCATTCTGAATGAAATTAATCTCTTTATGTGTTCAAGAATTGTTTTATCTGTATTTTATAAATCACCTCTCATTTGCCATTTTCCTATTTTCTCTTGGGGGTTTTAGAAATTTTCCTTTGCAATTTTAAGTACTCTTTAAGTATCAGAGATGTTAGTTTTTGATCTATCATTTTCCAGTGTATCAGCCACTTTTGACTTTATCTTGTCTTCTGTTGCTATTTTAAAAATTCCCTTACTCTGACATCAAACTCTTATTGTCTGGGCATTCTCTGCAGCCTTTCTCTATACACAGGTTATTAGAGAAACTTACTGTTGCCGTCTGCTGCTTGTGCAATTTGAGTTTTTACATTAGCTCTTTGAACCATGGGAAATTTAATCTTGCATATGGTGTAAAGTATGAGCCTAGTTTTATCTCTTTTAAAATTGCTATCCAATTGTTCCAGATCATTTATTAAAAATTTTACCCTTGTTCCAATTATATGAAATGCCACACTTTCACATCATAAACTTTCAGATATACTTGGTTTTGTTTTTGATCTTTTTATTCTGTTTCACTGGTCTTTCTGTATATTACTTACTGTGCTAGAGCCACAGTGTTTTAATTATAGAGCTTTTATATTTTTTTCTCAAGAAAAAGGACTATCAGCCATAGTTCTTAAAAGACAAGTGTTTTATTGTTATTCTTTCTATATGAATTTCAATTTTAACTTGCTTAAATATATTTTAAAAGATTTAAAATTGGGATTGCATTAACAAATTGAGGAGAACTGATATCTTGCTGATGTTGTCTAACCCAGGTAAAAGAGATGTTTTCTAATTTGTTGAAGTCTATTTTATGATTTTGAGAGATATTTCTAAAGTTTTTCTCATATTGGTTTTGCTCATTTATTAAATATATTCCCAAGTATTTTATAATTGTAACTCAGGTGTTTTTCAATTTTATGATAGCTTCCGAATGGTTAGTACTTGTTTATATAAAAACTATTGGTTTCCATATACAGTCAAACCTTGGATTGCATGTAATTTGGTCTGTGTGCATTTTGCGAGACAAATATTTCTAAGAAATTTTAACTTGAAAAACAAGCGGTGTCTTGCAATACAAGTAGTATGTCACACTGAGCATCACATGATCACAACTAATGCTCGCCCTCCCCTCCTTTCCTCTCCCTTCTTTCTCATTCGTGTTGATATAGGTGTGCTCTGGATTGCAAGGGGAATGAATTATTCTCACAAACCAAGGTTTTACCGTATTTTAGAGCTTGCTGAATTTTTATATTATTTGAATTAATGTTATGAGTATTTCTATGGAGTTTCTCAAGTATTCTAAAACATAATTTGAAAGGATATATTAGTTTTACTTTTTATTCTGTTTTTATATCCATATATATATATATATATATATATATATATACTTTTATTTATTTATTTTATTAAGTTTATTGGTACAATTTAGGTATACAAAATGATCACATTCACTACATGGAATTTGTCGTATTTGAACATGGTATGTCTTGATTCCTCTTTTTCCCCTTTTCCTGTCTCCTTTGATACCCTTTCCCCCCCCCATTCACAAAGTTCTGTTTCATTTTATCCTTCCTTTCTGATTTTTCTTTCCCTTCTTTCTCTTCCCTCTTCCCCCTCCCTAGTTCCCTTTTCCTTTTGAACAGTTTTTTCCTATTTCACAGATCTGTTGTATATGTTGGTTCTTATTTACAGTTTCAATTTCTCAAACAAGAGAGATGAAGCAATATTTACATGTGTATCTGATTTATTTCACTTATGATTATGTCCTCAAGTTCTATCCATTTAGCTATAAATGTCTCTTTTTAAAAAAATTTTATTTAAAGAGAAAAAAAGCAAAACAGAAAAAAGGGAAGAAACAATACAGAATTTCAAAAAAAAATAAAGAGTAAGAAATCACTAGTTGATAAATTACATATTGTCTTCTTAGATACAGTTGTTCAAGTTACAAAATTAAAGCATACAAAGTGAACATTCAAACAGTGAGGCTGCAAACAGTTCTGTTCAATGATCCAATAATAACTTAGCAACATGGCTATCAATTCTACACACTTAAACATACATGCAGTTACAGCCTTAAGAGCACTTTCTTTTCCTCCTATTGCTTTTTTAAGTCCATTATCTGTTTAGTTATATCATGTTTCAGCTTGCTCAGTTCCTTACTGATCTGTTTTGTTGTTGTTATTTACTTTTTATTTTTATTTATTTATTTATTTTTAAAGTAGTAAAATATCACAGAACAAGACAGAGCAAATCCAATTGAGACAGTGTAGTGAAATTGGTACAGAACTTCACAGCAGGTTACCGGGATAGCAGTAATAGGTACCATAGTATAGCTCATTTTCTTCACAGTAGTTGTTCTTTCAATCAGGTATAGTAAAAATCAAAGGAAATACAGAACATTATAGAACTTATCAAAATGGAACATTGAATAGAGCAATACCAGTAATCAGAACAAAGTAAAACAGTGCCTTCAAAGAGATGGTAGAAGGAAATCCCTCTTATTTGCTATATTGCATATAATCAGCCTCAAAAGAGATGCTCAGATCTCTGGCTCCCATTTGCTAACGGGGGGGTAGGAATGTTTGAATCTCAGCCCGTGAGCAGGTAGGCTCACAGCCGCTTACCAGGGAGGCAAGCTGGTTGGTTGGTTTCCCAGAACCCTAAGTTCCAACATGGTGTGGATCTCAGGAGACGCTGATGGTTCTCACCCTGTAGTGGCCGTGGCTTGGTGGGCCACAGCCACATACCAGGGCAGCAAGCTGGTTGGTTATAAATGTCTATCTTTGTCCTTTTATTTCTTCTTCTTCTTTATTATTATTATTTTATTTTTTGTAACAGGAATCAATCTCAGGACCTCATGCTTGCTAGGCAGGAGCCGTGCCATTGAGGTATATCCCTGCCCTAGTTGTGTTCTTCTTTATGGATAAATAATGCTCCATTATATATTACCAAAAAACCCATATCTTTTTTTGTCCATTCATTGCTTGACAGGCATTTGAGTTGCTTCCAAGATTTGGCTATTACAAAACTATGCTGCTATTCACTTGGTTGTTTAAGTATGATGCTTTTAATTCTTTCAGGAACATATCCAGAAGGGAACATCTGGGTCAAATGGGACCTCTACTCACAGATTTTTGAGGAATCTCCACACTGATTTCCCACCAACAGCGGAGAAGTGTTCCTTTTTCCCCACAGCCCCACCAGCATTTGTTATTACCTGTTTTCTTGATAATAGCTATCCCTTCTGGTGTGAGGTGGAATCTCAGTGTTTTTATTTTTTCTCTAGTTTAAGTGCATTATTTGATACTTCCTACACCAATTAGTGGCCATTATTGTTTCACTACAAATCTTAATGATATTTTACAGTTTATACTCATAACCAACAAATATGTCTTAAGGGTCTTTCTAATGTAGTAGCATTAAAAATTCTGCATACTTTAAAGTTAATAATTATTATATATAACAATTTATTAAATGATTTCCCTGTATCTGAGCATTTAGATTTTTCCTTAATATTAATATTAAAAGAATGAGTCCATTGAAAAATCAACAGCAAGCTCAAACAGCACATGATTTCTCTTATATGAGAAATATAAATTATAAATAATTTAAAAAGCAAAATAAAGAAAGACAATTGGAAACAGAGAGATATATCTTTTCAAATAGGAAAACTATCCAGTGATGGAGGGAAGGGGAAGAGGAAGAACAGGAAGTAACACATTTAAGGTATGTTATGTATGTGTACCAACTTGCCACAGTGAATGTAGTCATTATGCAATCCAAATGTACTAATAAAAATTTAAAATTAAAAGAAAATTCTAGGTGAAGACTAAAGGACAGATTGTGTGCATATTTACCAGAGATAGAAACTATATTTGATTTATTTTTATTTTATTTTAAAGAGAATAAAATCAAGCAAAATAAAATGGAATAAAGCCAAGGAAAACAAACCAGTGCAAGTGACACAGGACTTCCAAACAATATGAAATCAACAATAGTTACCATAATGCCTCTTGTCTTCAAAATAGCTGCAGATAACTTCAGACATGGTAAAAATCAAACAAAATAGAGCAGAATAGAATCAATAAAAGCAAAACAATGAATGCAATGAAGGACTTCAAAACAATACAATAGTAAATCCAAAATGGCCACCATAATGTATCTGTTATCTTTGAAATAGCTGCTCATGCCATTGGGTATAACAAAATCAAACAAAGCAAAAGAGAATAAAACCCAACCTAACCTACAATGAAAATGAGACAGGACTTCAAAACAAGATAATAGGGAATGAACAATGGCTACCACCTTCAGAAGGCGATCCCCCCTAGATGCCTCACTGCAAACCATTATCCTCTGAATAGACGATCAGACAACCAGCCATAGAATCTGCAAAGTCTGTGAAACACTAATTACCACAAGCATCAAACTGCCTTTCACCTCAGTAGTTAGCATCACAGCCTGTGTTTCTCTGGATTAGCTGGTTGCTAATGGGGTGGGTTGGGGTGGGGTGGCTCTTCTTTTTTTTCTGCCTGTGTGCCATAAGGGGCTGGGGTCCTGCTGTCCTCCTGTCGGTGGCATTGGTTCACAGGGAGGGCTTGTTTGTTAGTGAATTCTTGTTCTCTCCCCCCACAGTCCATGAATGGGCTGTATTGGATTTTTCCTTCTTTCCAGTTTAAAGTGTATCTTCATTCTCTATGTTCCTTATATTCTTCCCTGTGGTTCAGCAATAGTTGGCCTCAGTAATCCCTCTTTTAAAATTCCTGTTGACTGGATTTGTTGCTGCACTTTATAAAAACTTGATAAAAGAGAGTGATCCCAAGGAGACATGATGCTGAGGTTCACTATTTCAGCATGTAGGGTCGCTGCACATGCTGACTGAAAGCACATCTTTGCCTAGTGCAGGGCATTGAGAGTACTTGACAGAGCCTGGTCAGATTGCGGAATATGAAAAAAATCAGTAGAATTTAATTTGGCCCAACTGTCTTAGTACCTGAGGTTTCACTTAGCCATCTATGCCAAGTGCCCAGTTTGGAGAGGTGATATGATGGTTTTTCTTTCCTGCCGGAGTCCAGCTGCGGCAGGGCTAGGGTTTCCCAAAGGTGGACAGGGAGTCGGCAAGTGAGAGACAGAAGACACTGCACACCAGTCTGTGAGTAAATCTGAATCCGCTTTATTTTTTAGAAGCTGGAATATATATTTGCTAACCTTGGCAGCAACCCCCAGCCCCAAGCAGGAAGCGCCCCAGGCTTAGGGCCAGGCAGGAACAATCCTAAACAATAGGTTTTAATTAACCTCAACCCCAAGCAGGAAGCCCCCAGGCTCAGTAGGTGTTAATTAACTCTTTTCACCTTTGTAACATCTCAATCTTGTTACTTAGTTAGCTTGGGAAATGTAAGCCCACGCACCTGGATGCCTGCATGAGGAAGAGATGTGTGAGTCTATTATGCCGCTCCCTACATTGTTTCCTTTATCACTTATGGGAGTATGGCAGTTCCTGTGAGAACAGTGCCTGTCTTGGGTCAAGGACTCTTCACATGTAAACAACCAGGCCTTACCCGTCATGGGCCTGCAGGACAGCAATTGGTCCTGTGCCTGTCTTAGGTGGCGGGTGGCGTAACATATGTGTCCTAGTTGCCCGTCTTTGGCTGCCTGTCCAGTGTCTCAGGGCAGTTGTCTCA
>PVLA01001580.1:0-341682 GCA_004027455.1 Hydrochoerus hydrochaeris | reverse complement strand
GATGTTTATTCTAAGCACTCATTACATATTTTATATTTTTATTTCATTGATGTGTCATTTTCCTGCCAAGTGCATGCTGTAGAATTTAGTATGAAGCTCCTGACCAAACAGGAAGAGAAGAGAGGTGAGCAGACTGCCACACAGGAAAGGAAACTAAGCACACATGCTGTCGGTGTAGGCAAGATGCATGCATGAAACACGTAGTTGTCAAGGTAGTGAAGACTGACCTATGTGAGACAGCTGAAGCATGGCTTATTTTTGCAGTAGACTTCTGTTTGTCTTTACATTGTGGTTCACATAGGTTTTTATTTTTGATGCTTTCTTTTAGGTTTTGTAAGCAAGTAAACACCTGATTTTTGATATACATTCTAAGCACTCTGTATTTTTATTTTATTGATATTTT
The DNA here is from genome assembly GCA_004027455.1 of Hydrochoerus hydrochaeris. Lineage (NCBI taxonomy): Eukaryota > Metazoa > Chordata > Mammalia > Rodentia > Hydrochaeridae > Hydrochoerus > Hydrochoerus hydrochaeris. Next base: position 341,279 of record PVLA01001580.1, on the reverse strand, counting down.
GTGTTCCTGTTAAGCTCATGTAGTATAATATAAGAATTTCCTGACAAAACAGTGAGACCACTGAGGTGTCAATTATGTCCCACAAGCAGGCCAGGAGTGCAAAACAGGTGCTGTCAGTGTAAGAGATATATGTGTATGGAACGTGGTTTTGTCACATGTGTAGACTGTCTTATGTGTGATAACTGAAGTAGGATTTATTTTTGGAAAGTACTGTTGGTATGTTCATTGTAGTTTATATAAGAACTTATTTGCATTCTTCTTTTTTAGACTTAGTATACCATAACATTCCTTCTTTGCCCTTCCAAGACTCATGTACATTTCTCCACACAAAAGGCATTGAGTTCATCTTTAAGAGTTTCCATAATGCTAATAATCCCACCATTGTTGAAAAAGCCAAGTCTATAGTCTTCTCTGAGATTTAAGGCAACTTTAGCTGCAATCCACCGTACCGATGAAAAGAAACTTAAACACTCCCAACTTCTGTAGTTCCTTGTGCAGCATCTGAGCCAATCTGTGGCAAGATGTATACTCCAAAAGTCTAGGGTGCTTTTGCCCCTATACCTCAGATGGTTGTAGCTCTCATGACTTCTCTCTTTGGCTGGTTCTGCTCCCTACTTACATATTTTCTTAGATGATCCATGTTTTTGGCTTTAATCTTCTGTGGTCTCCACTGTACCTTTGGCTTCATTCCACTTCACACACTCCCAACAGTAGCTATACCACTTCCTCAACCTTGGACTGCTTTGAAATTTGTTCTGCAAGGTTAGTTAGTTCACTGCCCTTAAACTTAGTCTCAGCCAAAATCTATGGACACAAAGCAAAAGGCAGATGAACTTTCTGCCAAGGCATAACACAAATTATCTGGAATTCAACAGCTAGTGTAGTCCCTCTTTCCAGCAAAAACCTCCTGAATTTGGTCTTTACCTACAGAATTTATCAGAATTTTTAAACTCTGACTAGAATCTCCCATCAAGTACAGCCTGTGGCCTTCTCATCTTAGTCTTTCAAGTGGTATCTCTAAACTTTTACTAACTCTTCCCCTTCCCACAAGCGAGTCCCAAAGGCTCCAAAATCACAGGTTCAGATACAGCCACAATAATGACTCCACTTCTCTGGTACCAAATTCTGTCTTGATTACTTTTCTTATTGCTGAGAAAAAATACCCAACACCAGCAAGCTAAGGGAGGAAAGGTTTTGTTTAGCTCAGTTTTTGTAGAGTTTCAGTCCATAATCAGCAGGCTTCAAGGCATGATGGCTTGACAGAGGGGCACCACAGAGGAGAAACAGTTCTTGGCAGACAGAAGACAGTTAAAATGAACAAGTAAGGGACTTTAGTAGCATCTTTCTTCCCATTTTATACTGTATTCAAGACACTGGGATTAGGGAGGCACCAAAGCAATCAGCAGACTGATTTAGTAATCAGATACCCTTAGTCTCAGTATCACACACTCTGGAGCCAACTGCCTCTGAGAAAGCCCCATCTGTGACCTTATGAGGCTTTGGGGGAAACATCTAGATATAAACCATAATAAATAACAATGGTCTACATTTATTTTCAAAATGTTATAAATTTTTTCAATGGAAATATAAAGTAGAACAATATATAAAATAGACAAAAATGAGGTGCTCCAGGTGGGATTCATTGCAGTGAGGTTGAAGTTCTCAGATTCCTGTTTTTATTGGCTTACTATTTTATTTCAGAATTTTGTTTAACTCAGAGGTTATGATCCATATGGGAGGGTACAAAATAAAACAAAACAGAAAGCCAACAAGGCTATTTAAGGGTATTGTTTTATTCATGCCCAGTCATTTATAAATCTTATTCCACTGAGCTTTACCTCGTCCTGGGAAGCAGGCTTTCAGATCTCCATTTCATAGAGGAAGGCCCTAAATCTAAGTGAAAGTAAGGATTTTTATCTATCACTGTCCAGCCTTTACTGAGATGAGCAAATATATTCAAGCCTAGTTCTTTCTGACTTCAAAACAAGAGCTTTTGTCTCCACCTTACTTTGAAGTTCTAAACTGTGTTCTTTCTGGAATGGGCAGTGGTAAAGTTACTTTTATGAACATGGAGGATGGAGGTTCTCTTTCAGATCACAACCTTTCTTCTTGATGAATTTTTTCCCCTGGTGGGCCTTACCTTTATGAAATCTAAAGTTCAGATATTTTGATAAAGAGCAAGTCCTGGGGCTCATACATGAATGAGACACTGGGAGGTGGGTAGAGATGGGGAAAGAAGCTCCAGAATTTGACCAACTTTATAGAACCCACATCAAAAGGTATTAGACTTCCTATCTGAACACTTTGTTTTTTAAGATGAACTCAAATGAGTGTACCATAATTGGAAAAAAAGTAACATTTTGTAGTCACCAGAGCCTAGTGCCTTCTGCATGTACAAATATATGTGGGCAAGGATGGATCCCATGGGAATTCCTGGAAAATGCCTCATTTTTGACTTGGTCACCTGTGGAAGGTGAAGCACAGGGAATGCAAAGCCCCGCACTGTCCTGGTCTTCAGATGAGCACATTCTGTCAAGGACAGAAGCTGCTCTCTGCTGTGAGCCCCAAGAATGGCATAAATAGAGGCCTGTATTAATGCAATCATGTCTAATCCACCTTTAATGAGGCTGTAAGCAGCCTCAGCTTACCTCTGCTGCAAAAAGACATAAACCTCAATTAGTCAGACATTTAAAAGTCAATTTCAAATAAAATGTCACCAAGTGATGGAAGTAAAGAGATTAGAGAGACTAGGATGTATGCACAGGCTGGCCATGTCTTGTCAGTGCAATTGAGGTGGGCACATCCTATAATGCAATAAAACTGGCCAGCTTTGTACCCTCAGGAGATCAAGGGGACAGGTCTTACCTTCTACCTTCTCTCAGAAGCGAGGAAGATTCCAGTGACTAAAAGGACAAGATACATTCAGTGACTTTGGTACACTGAAGTTGTGTTTGCAATGCTATTCTCATTGCTTTTATAATTGCGAAGAGGAAAAATCACTTAAGGCTACCAGTCAAGGTGTCTGCCTCAACCTTGCTTCTAGATGTGCTACCCAGTAAGACATCTTATTATTAACTCTGTAGGTGATCATGACTTTCTTGCTAGTCATATCTACTTATCATTCCCATGAACATGTTGGTGATTTAGGTCAATAAAGTTTTAAGAGTATGCACATGTCAGGCATTATGCTGGGACAGAAAAGAGGAGGCAGTTACACTCTCTGCTTTGATTCACTGAGCAGAGGAAGAGATGAGTCCAACTCCCACCTGCTCAGGGTATATGGATGCAAAAATCAAGTTGTGTATCTTGAGACACCCTAGGCTTTTCATACCTCAGATTCTTAATGTGTGTGGAAAAAAGAGATCTTTTTGGCTAAAAATTAGAATTTTCCTTTGTTTCTGTGGACTCAGATGCTATTTCTACCATCTTCCTACCTCCTTTTCTCCTTTGCTCTGCTAAAGCTGGCAGGAATCAAATGTCTGTTACTGATAACTAAAGAAACAACTAATACATACTATTATATGTATGTATAATAGTATAATGAAAGATAATTTTTAATATTAAGTACACTGCTTCCTGTGGTAAATATTTCACATTTTTCATAAGTGCCTCCTTCGTGGGCTGTTATATAGTTCATGTCTAACCTCTTTCCTTCAAACTGTTTCTAGATGCTATAATACCCAAAAGCCAGCAGCCAATTTCAGTATTCTGTACAGGAGGTTCATATTTTTCCCCTGTCCTTTTGCTTCTCTAGGTTGCTACAGTGGTTGGTTCTACCCAGTATGAGTCATGAACCTCATGTGAGCAGACAAACAGATCTTTTCTATTCAAGAACTGAGGTTGCATTTTGATGGACCTAAGCCATCTGGAATGAACTGGCATTACATCCTGATTTATCCAACACTGAATTCTTGTCAGGTCAGAGTGAAGACCTCTCTGGAGCCTGGTTGCCCCTAAACACTCTAAGAATACAACTTTGGGCTGGTAACAGCCTGACAAAGCCTCAGTCTCCTCATCTCTAAAATAGGAATAATACATGATCCTTTGTTTCTTTCCATTGCCTCAGGCATTTCACTCACTTGAGAAAGAGCAGGCAGCATACTTACTCAATTGTAAAACATCAAGTCACTAGAAGCAGTTTGAAGGAAAGAGGTTAGACATAAATGGTGAAATAAAACAGCAGCATGGAGGAGATAGGGCATTGAACCCAAGCAAGGAGGAGGCAGAGCGATGACACCAGCCTCATTCTAATGTCAGCACTAAAGTCATTTAGCATGAAAGCCATGTGGGATGAAGGCAAGAGAGGAATCCAAAGACAAAGAAAAGTACACTTAATGGGCAGCAAGCTGGGTGCTTCACACATAGTATCATCTTTAAACTACGTAACAGTCCACGAAGGAGACACAGTACTGTTGTCACTACACATCAGTAGATAGTGACACTGAGGTATAGAGAGGCCGTGGGTGGAGAGAGAGAAAGAGAGAGAAAGAGAGAGAGAGAGAGAGAGAGAGAGAGAGAGAGAGAGAGAGAGAGAGGTTTTACAGATTGAATCCAGGACCTTTGCACTGAGCTATGTTTTGAGAATTGTTTTATTTCTAAGTCACTAGATATCCGGTCTTATTTCAAACTTGTTATCCTCCTGCCTCAACCTCCAGTGTACTGGGGTTACAGGTGTGTGCCACCAAGTCCAGCCAGTACTCAGTTGTGCCAAGTCTGATGGCAACAGTTCAAAAAGACTGTTCTTGTCACAAATATTCACGATATCCAGTGTCCTTTGATTTCTGCCCATTTCTGAGCTTTATTTTCCAGGCTCTCGTGTATATTTTGAGGTTTCCAATGGTTTTCTAAGAAAATCTTGTTGTACTTAAGCCATGCTGGTTTGGTTTTTACACTTGTCAAAAGAATGCCCTGAGCAATGTGGACCACTCCTTGTCTAGTTGTAAGGCTTGGGTTAGTGCACATCTTGTTCAAGGGAATTTCCCCCAAGAGGCCAACAGTGTCTGCACTCAATTGGAAGAAAAGAGAAAGGCCTCAGAACTTTATGCATTTGAAACTCAGCCCCAAGAAGTTATTTTGGCCATCACTCAAGTTTATTGCTTCAAGGCAGGTATACATATAAAAGCTCAGGCAAGGACTTTTTTCTATCAAAAGGTAAGTTTCAATTGTCTATTATCAATGCCCCAGTTATGTCTTTAATAGGAATGTAAGATTCACGAAATTAATCAGGTTAATGTGCTCTGTTCTTGCAGTCATTAAATAAGCTACAACCCAGCTAATAACATTGAATCCTGTTCTAGCCTGTTTAGGTGCTTTAGTTCCAGCCCAGTCACAAAGTGATGAGGGAAACTAATGTTCCTGGATACTTGTGCTACTGAATTCATTCCTCCGATACATGTGAAGTAGGAATTATTTCATTCACTTCTCAGTGGAGGAAAGAGCCTCATACAGACAAAAGAATGTGCCCAGCCACAGAACTGGTGACTATGCAGCCAGCATTAAAAGTGATCCAAAATCTTTGGACTTTCCTCTCTCCCAGTTTCAGTAGGATGGAAGCTACTGCTGCTGGAAAACTCAATGTTGGCTGCAAACTCTGTGGTCAAAAATGAAATAATTTACTTTTGCCACACAATGCAAATATACCATCGGGTCATTTTAATTGTACTATATCTCACTTCAGACAATTCCTTCATTGGGGATAGAATGTCCATCACATAGTAGGTAGTAAAAAAGGACTACTAAATTGAATTAGATGATTACTTACTGGCTAAAGGGAAAATAGTAACACATATAAAAATAAATAATCTAGGCTTTTGCATGGCATTTTCACTTTGTTTTGTTGCTTGCCAAAAATAAAAAGTCTAAATTCTTTCTGGCCTGTTTCATAACTGATAGATGAACTTGGCCTAATTGTTGATCCATAGAGAATGCTTAGAAATATCAATACCCCAGGGATAAGTTTCCCAACTTTTGTTGTGGAAATATTTAGTCAGCTAATGATCTCTCCCCTGCTGTTAGCTTTGGCAGGAACTGTACCCCTAGTTTTTAAAGAAACACGAGGAAATAATCCTTAAGAAGAACTTATATGTGTCTATTTGAAGCTCACAAAGTGCTAGAATGTGGAAGACCTGGAACAGCATTGAGGAAGGTATTTCAATTCCTTGTAAGATGTGAGAATCCCCAAAAGAACCTATGAATTTAAGAAGGTGCATCCATGATTTGAATCAATTAAGCAGGAAGAAATATCACATGCAATGACCCAAAACACTGACTGAGTTTTTAAACATGTTATCTTTTCCAGGTAATATCTTAGTATCCTCAGTGAATTTCCATTTGAGTCCAGGGCCATCCATCCATTTATCCATCCATCCATCCACCCATTCTGAATATGCAATGGATTTCTAATAAAGAGAACATGATCTGAAGACAGGCCTCCCTTTCAAAGAGCTTACTGAAAGTGATACAATTTGTTCTTTATAATTTTTTGGCTATTACTTATTTAGTATTTATTGTGCTTAAAAAGCAGGACAAATATCCTATTCAGTTTTTATAACCATCCCATCGGAACATTATTGCCATTCATCTTTCAGAAAACTGAGCTTATATAGTGTAAATATATGCAGTGAGCTCTAGTGGCAGGTCTGTCACTCCTACCTCCTCTTTCCATCGGACTCCAAAGGAAATGGTACGTTCTTAAGTATTTTGGTGTCATGTCAGTTAGGCAGGGCCCAAAATCAGAGAGAGCATGAACCACATCATGGTCCAGTGTCTAGCAAATGGTGATATTTTTAGAGTGCGAAAATTATAATTGTTGCATGTCTATTACCTGGAGTATGACTGTGAACTCAAGGAGAATAGTTTAAAAAAAAAACTTTAAGATTGACAGTAAGTTTAATCCTTAAAATGGATTGAGAGGATCTGGTAAAGAACACAGAGTAAACAAGGGTACAGAAAGTGGATCTAGTGAGTCCATTAGGGAGAGGGCTGCGCCAGCAGCCTCCTTCAAGTATGTCTTCACATTCCTGAACTGGGAAAAGCCTAAATGTCTAACTTTGACAGCACTTCCTCTTAGACATCAAGGATTTTTCTTCTTTATTTAACATCAGCAGTGATAGAGTGCCCTATTACATATCAGAACTCCTAGAAAATGTACTAAACAACCTTTTCCAAATGTGACATTAGTGGGCCTCCTGGAAGGAAGGAGTCAGCACATTGACCCTCTCAATCCAGGACATTTTCAAAGGTATGGGCTCTGTGAAGAGGAACTGACACGGTTTGGCTGAGTATGGGTTAGCAGGAGGGAGATGGCTCTGTTCCTCTTTCTACATTCACGCAGACTCTAGAGAGTTCCAGCTGCAACTCAGATTGCTGAAATGCAAGAAGGACGCCTGCTTGGGGCTTGGCAGTCTCCAGAAAAGGAATCCAACTCAGCAGAAAACGAGATGAGAACAAATACATCAACTTCTCTTGCCTTCCATCATCCATATCCTCTCTTATTGGTCTGACTTAACATGAAGTTGGAGGGCAAAGAATGCTAAAAAGGTCTCTTTCCAGGACACAAAGCAAGACAGGGAAGGGTGGAGACAGGCTCTGGGAAGACCAGTGGAGAATGGTTAGTGCAAGGACTTGCAGTGGGAAGCAAACAGAACTAATTTGTCACTGATCACATTTAATGTAAGGAAGTGTATAGATTTTTTTAAAATGAAAGCATAGTCAACATTATCCATGAAATAGCTTTGTTTTACTTTCCCACACTGAGATGTTGTTTTATGCATAAAAAGTGGTGTACCTGCTGCCCTCGGCATGACCCGTAACTCTCCATAACCTCTTCAGAGTGTGTTTCGAGTGAGGGACATCCTCGCTGTGAGGGACATCCTCGCTGTGAGGGACATCCTCGCTGTGAGGACATCCTCGCTGTGTGCGTTACGGCTCAAGTCAGCCAATCAACCCCACGTGGGATTTAGATGCTGATCAGCCTGCTTCCCAGTTGTGTGACTGAGCCCTTAGTGATGGAAGAGGGAGGTAGAGTGGAGAAGCAGGGAGGGCGTGTAACCACATCTTTGGAAAAGGGATAGAGCAGAAGGCAGGGACAAAACAAAAAATGCAAGATTTTGCCTGTATCTGGCCTTCTCATGGCTAAGAAAGCTTTTCACTCCCTCATCCAGGAACATGAATGCAGTTGCCACTGGAGGAAACGTGTCATCTGATATGGGCAGAAAATAGTTAAATGCATATGTGCACGCATACACACACATGCACACGCACATATGCACACACACACCACCATCTCAGAAGAGATTTTAGAAGAACAGTGATGAGCCCAGGCTGCCCAGCATCATAAGGGAAAGACAAAGAGAATTATCTGGGCCCAAGTGTCTCCCACAGCTCCTGGTCAGCCTGTTATGCGGAAGCGAACAGAAGTAGGGTAGTAAAATCCCCCCTCCCTCTGAGAACATATATTTTTCAAGAGATTTCAGAGAAGCAAGCTCAATCGCTGATTTTTTTGTGCATAATTATTTATTCCCCTATTAAGAAATTGGTCCTTGTATATTATTACTAGGTGCATGTTACGTATCTTCTTGAGGCAATTTTAAAACTTTCTCTGCACACACATAAAGATATACACAGTACTATGTTTAATAAAAGTTGAAGATTTAACTGAGGTATATTGCAGTAAATTAAATAAAGCAAACATCCTTGGTAAGATTTGAAAAAACAAGCTTGATAGTTCCCATAAATGAACAGTTTCATAATAACAGTCATGAAAAAAAAAAAACTAAAACTTGTAAGTCCATCTTAGTTACAGGGAAAGTCCACTGCAGTTTTCTTAAGAAGCTGATGCTAAACTCCCAAAACCCACTTTGAATTCTAATAGTCTGCTTTCTATTCCAAGCTGTTACTTACTGGTGCAACATTTCCATTAACCATGTTGAGCAATGGGTTATAGATGAGTAAAAAATTTAGAATTCAGTATTTGAATTCATCAAGTCATTTCCAGTAAGTAACTGGAAACCCCCAGAAATGTCAAAAATATAATTACCAATCCAAATAACCCTTTGCATCTGCATAAACAAACACTGAGATCAATCTCTGGTTAATAGAAATCATCTCCTATTATGTTCTTGTTTTTAATATTGTGACATGTATTGCAGTGGTTGCTTTATCCTGTCACATTGTCAATGTGTCATGTTGGACATCAGATAATTGATATGGAACATACTAACAAGGTAGATGCTGCCTTTCTCTACATATAATTGGCGTAAAACTTGGAGAACATACTGTGTACTGCTGAAGAGTCTCCTCCTAGCTTTTTGTGGAGATTTTACTTAAATACCACAAAGGAGAGAGGCTAGAGAATTCACCAGCACTCCATGGGAAAATAAACAAACAGGCTCTTGCTACACAGCATTTCTTATTTTAAATTCCACGGTGACTACAGCTAATAATGATCCACACATTCACTCCAATTTCTCCAACTAGCCCTATTTTGTCTCCTCCAGAAAACATGGGGTCTTATAAAAAAACTCAAAAATATACAAGTGTACTTAAAAATCCCAGGCACCAGTAGAATGGGTAGTGGGCTAAAAAGGACAGGGCCCATAAATAATGTGTGGACAAAGCCTGGATTTTTCCACTAAAATCACCCATCTCTACTAATCCAAACTCAAAATGGGGTCTGCTTTGATCTCATCTTCTTTCAAACGATCCTACTTCTCAAGCCTTATCACTGTGTCCAGAACTTTCCAACTAGTGATTCATAACATGCCAGATGTCCACTTGTGACCCATGGCATGCCAGTGAAGCAGTGTTGGCTGGTCACCCAAGGCTTATGACCACTCATCATGATGTCTCAACTTGAATGTATTAAAAATTGCCTAGCAGATTAGCAAGCAGACTTCTGGGTGTGCAAGTGAGTGACTGATAACTATTCTACCAATCTGAGGGGGCAGATCCACCCAAGATGTGACTGAAATGAATCAAGAAATGTATAGCCAGGATGGGACATAAAAGGGAAGGAGGAGGAAAGAGTGGCAACTTCCAAAGTTCCAAAAGGCAACTTCAGTGTTGCCTTTGGCCATCTGTCTCTGTTTCTTCAGCTGTACAACACTCTCTCATCAGTAACTAACAGTAAGTTTCCAGCCTTTTGACCTCAGACTATTGCTATGTCCTTGATTCCTCTTGTCCTGTAGTTTCCCTCTCTTGGACTGAGCAGGTGCTAGATTCTTCAGCTCACCAGCATGTAGACAGCTATGGTGGATTTTCCCACTTTGATTCCTCAGAAGGCCACTGCATACTGTCTTCCTTCTGATCATATAAACCTACCTAATCAACCTCCCTGGATAATTATTAATATAGTTTCCATTGATTCTGCTTCTCCAGAGAAGCCTAACTAATACAACACTCATCCTAATTCCTTTCTTTTCTGTTAACAGAAGCCATCTCCCTGTACAGCGGATGGAAATACCAGGCCTAGCTTTCTCAGCTTCCCTTGCAGCGAGGCATGGGCATGAGACCCCCATGGCCACAGCAAGTATGCTTGAAAACCTCTAGAAAAGCTTTCCTGTCCCTGATTCAGGGACATTCAGGGCCACTCATCCTGAAGAAGGGTTAAACTTAAAGGACTGACAGTGCCAAGTGCTGGAAGATGGGGCCTTCTGCATTGCTGATCAAAATGTGAAAATGTTCAATCACTCTGAAAAAACAGCTTGTCAGTTTTACATAAGGTTAAACTCTAACCAAGTGATCCAGCAACTCCAATCCTAGTTTTTTACCAAGACAAATTAAAACATTATGTCTATTCTAGAGTTGCACTTGAGTACTCAAAACAGGCAAAATCATAGTAACCTCAAATAAGAAAGCCAAATTCCACTAACAATAAAAATGGCCTACCACATCCATAAAATAGAATACCAGGCATTAATAAAAAGGAATATAACACTGAGCAAAAGAAATCAGATATATGAAAAACAAATAATACATGGTGGAATAAGTATAATATAAAACACAAATATAATTTATAGTGACAGAAAACAAATTGGTGGTTTCTTGCATCTGATGACAGAAGAAAGCATTAACTATTAGCGGTCACAGGAGAACTTTATGGGATGATAGAAGTGATTTTTATCTTCACTGTGGTATGCTCTACATGTTACTAAACTATTTAAAATTAATCTATGTTTTAGCACCTATAAATTTTACTTAAAGTTTACTTTAAAACAAGACACAAGAAGAGGAATGATTCATCTCCAGCTAGCTGCATTCTACAGAAAATGCTGCAAACTGTGCAACCACCTTGGCATCAAGAGGAGACCAACCTACAGCAAAGCCACTGCATGTGGAATAGCAAATGCACATGCTGGGTCCTTGATGACGAGAAGGCTGGACAGGATGCTTATGAGCACATAGGCCCTGCAGGGAATCGCCCAGGTCAGTGCCTTCTTTCCATGTACTGTTAGGTGCATGACTTTAGAAAGTCCCTTCTCCTCTTTGTCCCAAAGTTTTCTGATCTATAAATGAGGATAATAATACCACCCCGTCTCCAGGGTCTTGGGGAAGGATTAAGTTGGTTAGTATGTGAATTCCGCATTACAGAGTCAACCAATCTTTTCTCCTCCCTCTCTACCTTCCCTCCTCCTTTCCTTTTTTCTCCTGCCTACCTTCCTTTTTCCTTTTCTCCTTCTTTCTTTCCTGCCCTCCCTTGCTCTCTCCTCCCTTTCTCCCTTCCCTCTTTGAACTGTTATTTAATCATGTACCACAAGTACCACCTCTATGCTGGCAACATCAAGCCCTTAATAAATGCTTGTCAAACAAATGAAAAAGTACATGTAAATTAGGTTAGAACAATGCTTTACATCTGGTAAACAGAGCAAGGGCTTTACTTGTCTTCAATTGTAGTTATCACTATGATTGCTATTATTGTGCAGCTGCAGATGCTGCTCAGGTCTCCTCTGTTTCTAGCCTTCTTATTATGTGAGTATTAAATGTTTTCTAAGGTACTTTTAATTTTAAAAGGTATAGAATTCATTAAATGATAGCCTAGAGTCTTTATCTGCTTCACAATCCATTTTTGTATGACCCACATGCTAAGGAATTTTTAAAAAAGCTTTTAAAGAGTTGTAGAAGGAAAAGGAAGAAAAGAAAATAGAGAAGGGAGAGGAAAAGAAAAAGGAGAAAGAGGAGGAGGAGACAAAAAAAAAACCCTACAAAGACAACAACTCTACAGTAGCAAAGCCAATCCTTGGGCTGCTTTGTTGGTAAAGCCCAAAGTATCCTTCCTCAAACAATACATGTTACCCAGGACATAAAATCAGTTTTTATCTTTACTGTACATAAAATAGCAATATCTGTCAGTCAGATTGAATTAACAGGTCTTGTAAAATGAAGTAGAATGTTGTATGCCTGCCTTTGAGTAAGAAGGTGGTCATGGAAGACAAGGGCATGCTGACACCAAGGGAGAAGGTACAGTGGATTGGTAAATGAGCACACTGCTCCACATGTATCTGATCAGTGTTAAAGATGCACATGGTCCACTCTGACTCGGTTCTGAAGGTATCTAAGGGAATTAGTTTGAGAAAATTTTTAGAGAAATTAAGCAATTATCATTATTGCTAAATACTTCAGTGTTTTAATTCTTCATACACAATACTTAAAACTCAAATGCACAAAGACTAGCAACAGTCACTCTACTCTCTATACCTTCCCATCTGCTTTTATTCCATTCTCTCTGGTTATTTCCCCAAATCATCACCTTTGCCATGTATTTTCAACTTTTCTTCATTTCTTTATATATAATACCTTAGACCTGTTAAAATTTTATAATTAACCACCATGTGGAAAAATATTACCACATGGACTATATGTACCAGAATATATATATGATTTTATTTGATCCTCAAACTATATGAAAGAATAGTTTTTACTCTCAAACTTAACACTATTGAGATTTTTGGAGTTAGATGATCTGTCACTGTGGGGGCTGGCTTACATGTCACAAGGTATTTGGTGGCATCTCTAGCCTCTACCCACAGATGCAAGTAACCTCCTTGGCATCTCTCTAGCTTCCACCTCACAGCCTTCTACTAGCACATCCCATTGGCCAGATCTATCCAGGGTGCAAGGAGGCTGGGAACCCTGTAGCAAAGAGCAGATCAGAGAAGGATAATGAATGCTACCTCCCCAGTTAAAAGATGTGGTTGGATATTAGGGCAGAGGAAAGGGCCTATAGTAGCTATGCCCAGACCACTTCACTGTAAAGCAAACACAAGATATCCAGACTATCAGTCTTCCCAGTATAACTGACTCACAAACATCAGCACATATATAGAAAAAATAAAATTAGAGACATGAGAAAACAAGGAAACAAAATGCTTCCAAAAACTTCTACCTTCTCCAAAGATGATCCATTGGGTGTTTGTGGAGAGGAAATCAAAAGCCAGACAACTAAATTATGTGCAATGATAAAATAGGAAACATAAAACAGATCAATAAGGTTCTTGGTAAGCTCAAAGATGAATAACTAAACAGCTAATGGATTTAATAAATAAAAGGATCAGCTTAGAGAGAGCTTTAGAGAACACTGATAAAAAGTTAGGTGATCTAAACAAAATGACACAAAATGAGAATGACCAGTTTAGCAAGGGATTAGAATCCATGAAAAGGAGATTAAAGATGGTATTGAACATGTGTGGCAGAAATGACTAACATAAGGAGAAAGTGTCAGAATTAGAAGATTAGGCTGATGCATATACTCAAAGGCACCTTAAAAACAACAAGAGAATATGGAAAATGTATTCAAAAACTAGATGAGACAAAGAAGATTAATTTGAGATTACGTGGAATTAGTGAAAAATCAGAAGACAGCAAGAATAGCATAAAAATTTATTTTTAGGGATTAGAGTAGAAAAGTTTCCAAGTATGGGAAAGGAATTTAACATAGAGAGAAATGAGGTATGTAGAAGACCAAATAGCCATGCTCAGGAAAAAAAAAAATCCAAAAAACAAAAACTCCTCCCAAACACATCACTGTTAAAATCTCAGAAGTCCAACAAGAGGCTACAATCTTAAAAAGGTTTTTAAGAAAAAGTACAAATCACTTCTAAATATAAATGTTAGCATTATAGTAGACTTCTCAATATGAACCTTGAAAGCAAGGAGAGCTCAAAGTATTTCAAGTCCTAATAGAAAACAACTTCTATCCCAGAAAAATACAGCCTGCAAAGCTGTCTTTCAAAATTGATAAACAACGCCTTTCTATGACAAAGAGCACTTTAATAAATTCATGACTATCAAACCAGCACTTCAAAAATTTCTCAAGGATATCTTAAAAAGAAACAACAAAACCAACATTGCCAAAAGGTCTAATAAAATGACTACACCAAACAGGGCAAGATGCTAATCGGAAGGGGAAAAAATAAATCAGTGACAGGAAAATAATGCAACAGTAGGCTATTAAATCAATAGCATTTAGTAATAACTCTCAGTGTGAATGGTCTCAACTCTGTAATCAAAAGATACAGATTGGTAGATTGGATCAGAAAGTAAAGCCCAAGAAGTCAAGATGGATGATCAATAAGCAACAAAATACAAACCCTCCCAGGAGAAACAACTCATATGTCAGAATAAAACACCCTGGAGAGACCCAGACAGAGAGAGATGGATCCTCTTGACACAGGAAGAAATTAAAATGTAAAAAAGCTCATCAAATACGTCGGGACTACAACAGCTAAAAATTACAGGACACAGCGTTTTTGCAGGGATCCGCCAAGTTTGCAGCAGCCTGAGTTTGCACCAGCAGGCAGAGCCACACAAACTCCTTCCCGCAGCCACTCACAGGAACCACAGCAGCGCTGAAGTTGGGAGTTGGTGAGTCCAACAGAGAGTGGAGCCGGCAAAGAGACCTTCATTAATCCACAGTCAGCCCTGGGAATGAGACCCCCTGCCATGGGAAGGGTGCGACCAAATGGGTGACATGTTGGAATCAGGCAGGAGGCGCCTGAACTGGGAGCGACAGTAACTTCAGTTGGTTGCTCCCTCCCCAGAGCAGATTCATGGGATTTGCTTACACTGGGCTGCACCCCCAGCCAGGACCCAATGAGCCATCCCAAATCGATTCCCTGTGCCTAGGCCCCTGAAGTTTGGCTGGTCCGGTGGGGAGGGGCAGGCATACACAGCCGCTGCTTACACCTCAGTGACAAGAGCAGGCAGGAGAGGGTGGAGGCACCTCGCCAGTGTGCTTCAGAGGAAACATGGCCAACAGGGAAAGGGGCTGGGACCTGCACTGTAACCTGTGTGGAAGAAGCCAGGGCCTTGACAGGAGAGAGAGGCAGGAGGAGGCCCCCAGCCCAGAACCCTGAGAGCACTGATCCAGGAGTGGGAAAAACAAGGGAGACTAAGGGTGGTAAACATGCAACATCAGACATGGCTTCAATGGACATTAAGAGATATCTTTGGGACCTTGTAGACAAGCTCAAAACTGAAGTATTAAATCAGGTAAAGCAAGATATAAGTAAAGTAATAAAAGAAATGCTCTCAGGAAGATACAGACGGAAGAAGGGAGGAACACACACAAAAAAGAGAAACATTTGATAAAGAATATAAAGAAAATATAGAATACATAAAGCAGATTCAAAGAAACTACCAGGAAATTAAAAACCCCATTGAAAGCTGGCAAAACGCCTTAAAAGAAACTAAGGATAGACTATCAAAACTTGAAGACAAGTTTGCAATGTGTGATCATGAAAGGAAAGATCTCTTTAAAATAGCAAGGAAACAGGCAGTAACAATACAAAGGCTAGAAGATGACAAGAAAATCTACAATTTAAGAATAAGAAACGTGAACGAAGAAGCAGGAATACATACAGGTGAATTACAAAGGCTATTCATGGAAATAATTAAGGAAAACTTCCCAAGCATGGGAAAAGAAAATGACATTCAGTTATGTGAGGCATACAGAACTCCAGCCACCTACAACCAAAAGAGAGCTACACCCAGACATATAATAATCAAGATACCAGAAATTCAATATAAAGACAGAATATTAAAAGCCATCATAGAAAAGGAACAGATTACCTATAAAGGTAAGCCCATCAGGTTTACAGCTGGCTTCTCAACACAGACCATCAGATCAAGAAGAGCTTGGAGCAAAGTATTCCAAGCCCTGAAAGAAAATAACCTCCAGCCCAGATTGATGTATCCTGCAAAACTGTCACCAGAAATTAATGGAGAAACAAGATGCTTCAATGACAAAGAGGAATTGAGGAATTTATGATCACCAATCCAACCCTACAGAGAATACTGGAGGACATTCTAGAGAGGGAGAAAAAATATACCAGGATTTTAGGAACAGTGGCAGAAAGGCCTCAATGAGTGGGGCAGGCAGTAGAATGAATGAGAAAACTAGATACACAAAGGCAGAAAAATAGCAAAGCAGAAATGAGGCAGAGAAGGGTAACTAGAATCTCTAACATAGATCACCTTGATACACTATATTGTTAGTAGTGCACCAGGATTTAAAACCCACATTACTCACACCACTCTGCTTAGGTGTATTATATTCTGTTCCAGTCATTCTACCTGTACTAGATTTGAGGGCACAGACAGTAATCCCAAAAATAACAGGATACAGTATGGTAATCATCCTTAATTTCCTATTAACTTAATCTAAAGCTCTCTAAAACCTACACTGTTTTACCATGACTGATCATAATAAAATCTGGTTTGTTGGATCGCTGTTTTATATTGATAGATTTTATTCAAAGCTGTTATGATTGATAGTATCAAGTCTGAGAGTATAGGCAACCACACTGAAGATGACAAGATGACAATATCCACTCTGGTTTGATTATTACCTGCCTTTGAAGTTTTATACTGTCTACAACGTTTTATTTTTACTAATATTGTTATGTACTGCTATATTCAATTATACTGCTATATTCAATTATGCCTGATGATATAGACAATTCCATTGAAGATAATAAGAAACAACACAGTAATCATTGTAGATCACTTTGTACTGTGGTTTTATATGACTTTTTGGTTTCATGTTTTTATACGAACTCATTTTGTTTTGTCTTGCTATGTTTTATTTTCCCCTCTAATACAGAAAGGATAGAAATACATGTAGAGACTCATGCATGCATAGCTGTTTACAGTCTCACTGTTTGAATATCTACTTTGTATGCTTTAATTTTGTAACTTGAACAACTATTTCTAAGAGGACAATATGTAATTTATCAACTAGTGACTTCTTATTATCTTTTTTTTTGAAATTCTGTATTATCTCTACCCTTTACATGCTTTTGTTTTTCTTTAAATAAAAAATAAATGTATTATAAATCTTTAAAGTCTTATTTGCATACTTATATAATCTCAAGTCACTAAATAAAATATATTTTATCATAAAAAAGTAAAGCCCAACAGTATTCTGTATGAAAGAAACATATTTAATCTTAAAAGAAATTCACAGTCTAAAAACCAAAGGATGGAAAACAATATTCTGTGACATTGGATCCAAGAAAAACAAACAAACAAACAAGTAGCTACCTTGTGTTCAATAAAGTGTACTTTGAGCCAAAATTGGTCAACTAGTTAATAGAACCATTCAATAGGAAGAGATAGCAATTATAGAGATGCTCCAAATACCAGGACATCAAATTTAATAAAACAAACATTGCTAGACATAAAAGATCACATAATCTTTCACACAATTATAGCACAAGATTTCAATATACAGCTATCACAAACAGGCTTATCAACTAGACAAAAAAAGCAACCAAGAAATATCTGATTTGAACCACACCACTGAACAAATGAACTTAACAGATACCTCCAGAGTGTTCCATACAACACAACGGAATGTATATTTTTCTCAGCAGCACATGAAATTTTTTCCAAAATAAAGCACATACTAGATCATAAAACATGCTTAAAGCAATACAAAAATTTGAAATTACACCATGGATATCGGATCACAATGCAATGAATGTAGAAATTTATGGCAAAGGAAACCACAGAAATTATATAAACACATAGGATTGAATGATGTACTCTTGAATAAGTAATGGACCACTGAAGAAATCAATGAAGAAAGTAAACAGTTACTTGAAATAAATAATGTTACTATAATATACTAGAAACTATGGGATATAATGAAAGCAGTCCTAAAAGAAGTTTGTATCTGTGAATGCTCACATCAGAAAAAGATAATGAACTCAAACAAACAACCTCATCATATGACTTGGGGCCCTGGAAAAACATGAAGACGCCAAATCCAAAACTAGCACAAGGAAGCAAATTATAAAGGTCAGAGAATAAATTAATGAAATGGAAACTTTAAAAAACACAAAAAAATTGATCACTCAAAGAGCTGGTTGTTTTTAAAATAAAACAAGTTGATAAACCCTTAAATAACTTACCAAATAAAAGGAAATAAAAAGAAAAGATCCATATCAATATAATTAAAAATTGAACAGGCAAAAATCACAACAGATACAACTGAGATCCAGAAAATTATTACTAACTACTTCAAATACATGTACTCCAATAAATTGGAGAATTAAAAAAATTCATAGGTTTTTTAGATATTTATGAATTACCAAAATGGAAACAAGAAGATATAAAAACTACAAACAATATAATAACAAGCAATAAAATTGAAGCAATAACAAAAAAACTTACCAACTCTTTGACAAAATCCAGTACATTGATGAGATACAGAAGAACCTTGTCTTGATCTGATAAAAACCATTTATACAAATCTATGGTCAACAACCTACTAAATGGGGGAAAGCTGACAAATATACACTGGAGGAAAGATAGCCCTTTAACAAATAGTTCTGGGAAAACTGATTATGCAAATACAGAACACTGAAACTAGACCTGCAACTCTTACTATGCATTAAACTAAAATCAAAATGGACTAAAGATTTAAGATTAAAACAAAAGACAATCTTTTAGAAGACAAAAGATGTAAAACTTTTAAAGACATAGACATAGACAAGGACTTTCTGAATAGAACTCCAATTTCATAGAAATAACATCAAGAATCAATAAATGAGGTCATATCAAATTAAAGTTTCTTCACAGCAAAGGAAACAACCAACAGAGTGAAAAAATAACCTATAGAATGGGAAATATTTTTGCTAGCTACTCTTCAGACAGAGGACTAATATCTAGAATACATAAAGAACTTGAAAAAATAATCCCCTTCCATAAAAGACCCAATTAAAAATGGGCAACTCAAATAAATGTGTACTTCTTATAAGATGTTGAGATGGCCAGTAAATACATGAAAAAATAGTCAACATCTCTGGCTATTAGAGAAATGCTAATTAAAACTACACTGAGATTCTTGCTTACTCCAAAAAGAATGGCCATTATTAAAGAAATCAAATAGTAACAAATGCTGGCAAGGATTCAAGGGATAAAGGACTCCTCTATATTGTTAGTAAGAATGTAAACTATTGGTACAACTACTATGGAAATCATTATGGAGATTTCTCAAAAAATCTAAAAATAGAAATTCCATTTGACCTAGCTATCCCCCTTCTAAGTATCTTTCTAAAAGAGTTAAAGACATCATATTACAGTGATAAGAGCATACCTATGTTTATAGGAATATAACTCATAATAGCTTAGTCTTGGAAGTGGCCTTGCTGTCTACCAACAGATGAATGGATAAAGAAAATGTGGTATTTGTACACAATGGAATACTACTTTAGCATAAAGAAGGACAAACTTGAGTCATTTGTAGGACAGTGGATACACCTAGAGAAAATAATGTTAAATGATATAAATCAGATACACAAGCTTAAATACTGCATGGTTTCTCTAATATGAGAAACCCGAAGTATAAATAAAGAATAAATTAAAGATAAGTAATAGGGAAAAAAAGATACATCTTTTGCAAATGGGAAGGGGCCAAGAGATAAAGGGAGCAGAAAGGGGAGAATTAAGTCATGTACATGTACCAAAACATCACAAGGAATGTAATTACTATATATTATAAATAGGTATTAATAAAAATAAAAATTGAGAAAGGTCCAATAATGGATTGGAAAGCAGCAGGCACTGACACACACCATTAACTGTGTTTCACCAACTTCTTAGACTGTCTCAGAGACTGATACTTCATCAGGACCTGCCAAAGTGAGACAGCTCAGAAGTTGACTCTGCAAGAGTCTAAGTTGCTGGTTTTAGGGGTTCCTTCTCCTTATTCTAAAGAGAAGAGATCTGAGCTAAGGGAACAGAAATAAGCTGGGACTTACATACTGATGATTTCTCTTGGTTAGAAGCTACCAGGTAACATTTTCAGAAATCTATCAGCCAACACATTAAGGAGTTATGGATATCATAAAGATCAGGCTCAAGTACTTCCTGAAAGGAAATGTTGGCCAATCCTGTGGGAGATGGGGGTTAAATAGAGGCAGCTTTTGGGCTAATTATCATCCCTCATCCTCCATATCCATAGGTTGAAACCATAACCTCTACTGTGGGTGTATTACATTAAGATAAGATTTTCATGAACGTAATTAATTTCAAATGAGATCATACGTGTGGGACCTAATTCAGTATGACTGAGGTCCTGTTAAGAAGAGGAAATGAAACCAGGGGTGATGTGCACAGAGGCAAAGTCAAGTGAGAACACAGCAAGACAGAAACCATCTTCCTGCAAAGGAGATGGACCTCAGGGAAACCAAAGCTGGTGACACCTTGAGTTTGTACTTCCAGCCTCCAGAACTGTAAGAAAATAACCTTTCTGTTGCTTAAGTTGCTCAGTCTGTGGCATTTTGTTATGGGAACGTGTCCCACAAGGGTCAGTGCTCCTCGCTTCTAAAGTGGATTTCAGGAGACTGCTTGCTGTGCACTACCTATTCTCTGAAGAGTTTACCAAGCAACTGGTCTCTTTTCATAGTTAGCCTTAGACACATTCCCATGGGAAACAACAGCAAGACCCAATTCACATGCAGCTCTACATGATCTGTGAGCAACTTGTAAATAGTGCTGAGAAAGGCAGAATGAAAGGATTATAAATAGGTACATGGTATAAAGACAGAACACAGGGTACAGAAGACAAAATCTTTCAAACTTACACATTTTCCATGTTAGCCTGGCTAAAACCATGGTTGAGATTTTAACTCCTCCTTTCTTTAAGAGATTTTCAGAAGTCTAATATCCAGTTCTGAACAGATTACTGTTTGGCATTTGTTTTCTATAAACCACTTTGAACATAAAGGTATAAAAAATAGTGTAATTTTGATACTTTTCCTTGATCTTGTAATCCTTGATTGATCAGCACTTAGGAGCTCTGTGTCAGTGTAATTATGAATATATTAACTTAATGAAGAAGCTAAAAATGACATTCAGATAGAACTACAGGGCTCGAATAAGCCATTAGGGTTTAGGGATCCTAAAAGCTGCTGTGTGATTGCTTTGGGGCAGAGCAATTTTAAGAAGTAAATTGATATTCTGCAGGTGGCTTTGCCCTTGGCTTCTCATGCGGTCTTTGCAGCAATTCAGGATCTGCTTGGAATTAATTGTTTTACATTTTCTTCTGGAGACCTGTCCAAGTTGTATGAATCACTACTAAATGCCACAAAGCACTTTTCCCTGGAGAATCAGGGAGGGAGCGTTTGGGGCAGGGAAAGGGTGAAAAGGTTACATGCAGAAGAGAAGCTAGCTTTATGAGGAGAGTTATCTCAGCAGGAGTCAAAGGAGCAGAGCAGATACACTGCAGCTCTACTGGGGAGAAATCTGTGTGCAGACGTTAGGTTTCTTCCAGCTCCACAAACCTAATGGGGGAACTTCTAAGGCAATTCGTTAGTATGTTTTTCTCTTTTGTTTTCTTTTTTCCTTCTTTCCTTTCTTTCATCTCTTCTGGAGACAGAGTCTTGCTATGTACCCCAGAACAGCCTCAAACTCAAAATGGACTTGAACTAAAAATTCTTTTCCCTAAGCCTCCCAAGTGTTGGGATTACAGCCATGAACCACTACAACTGGATTACTGAGATCTTTTGAAGTCTTGCTATTTTAAGTATGATCTCAGATCCTCATCAGTAAACCTTAGGAGTTCATTAGAAATGCAGACTCCCAGACAAATCAAATCGGAATCCCATCATGGAGAATGCAGCAGAGCAGAAAGGAGCAGAAATGAGTGTGGTGCCATTGCAGAGCCAGCTCGCATCCTGCAAGGTGACAGGCCAGCTTTCTCTTGCAATTGGAGCTAGCACTCACTGAAGGCGCAGATGGTATGCCTAGACCTTGGAGCAAGGACTCCCTGGGCTCCCTATTGCATAATGGCAAGAAATTGTGCCATTATGGGAAATTGGTGCAGGTTCATGAGGTTCTCATTTCTCTCTTTATATCCCTGTTTCTCCATCCACTCCTCCCTGCAAAAGCTGGGCACCAATTAGTTGCTGCTGCAAGCTTGCATTGAAAACCAAATACCAAACAAGTTACCAGTGCCACTGCAGATATCATTCCTAGTGTGGGGGAACTTGCAGGCACATGCAAGGAAACCCGAAGCTTCCGAACTTGACATTGTCAACACTTGGAAATGTGTTAGCATTTTTCTATGGATTGAATCACCTCATCCCAATTTGTATGGTAAAGTCCTAGTGTCTGTCCTTACTTAGAGATAGAGCTTTTAGAGTAGAATTAAAGCTAAAAGTGGTCATAATGATATGCTCCTCATAGGATAGGTTGAATGACTTTGCAAGAAGAGGAAGATAGAGATCTCTATCTCCAGGCACACAAACCAGGGAAGACCACAGATCATATACCAAAAAGGCAGCACCGGTGAGTCGGGAGGAGGAATCACTCAGAATCTGCCCACGCTGCACCCTGAGCTCAGACTTCCAGTCTCCAGGAACAGACGGAAATAATTTTCTGTTGTTTAAGCCACCCAGTCTGTGATATTTTGTTATGGTAACCTGAGTAGACTAAAACAGACTGCCCAAGAAAACTGGCTGTGGGATCCTACTTTCCGGGTAAGAAGGGCAATGTTCCCAAAGTCAGAGCTTGTCTGTTGACATGGGAGTGTTTATTTCCTGCTTCTGCTGAATTGGCAGTTACAGCTCCTGAGGGAACAGGACCGCACGCCCTTTCTTACATATAGAAACACGCTTGGGTGGGGAAGCCGCCTCAGCATGCTCACTTGTGCACTTAGGGTGGTCAACCAGGTGGGGTGCTCAGGGCTGAAGGGTTTGATGGGTCACAGGACTTGCAGTGCTAAAACTGGAAGAGTTCTGGGCAAACTGGAACCAGTTAATTACCCTAAAAGAATTAAACACCACTGCTGAAGGACCCCTGGAGTATAATAATGGGACATTTATTGACAGGGCATTAGAACCCTAGACTAGATCCCTTATCTAATGCTACCATAAGATGAACCTGAATTAGTTACTATTCTAGGTTTATAGTTTTCTCCCACAGGAATGAAGGACTAGACAACCAGAAAACTCTACTGTAGTTTTCATATCATAGCCTTGAATTTGTGGGTTATTCTGTCACTTGAGAATTGGAGACATCTAATTATACACAACATAATCCAAAAGGGAAGAATAAGACTCTGAGCTGGGGGTGAGTATGGAACAAAGCTTAGGCTGCTGGGAGTAAGACATGATCAAGCAGAACAAATGCGAGCAGGGCAGAGAAGAAAATAAGGAATTGTTCTGATCCTTGGTGACTGATCATCTCCTGAGAAGGAATGTTGTTTTGGCTGAGACTGGATGAGCTGAACATGAGAAAATAGGAAGATAAATGGATGAGCAAGTACAGGAGAACCTACCATGGAAAAGAGGTCATGAAGTTAAAGGGTCAGGAGGGGCTGCAGGATGAGGGGAGCATAGCGAAGGAGAAGACAGTGGGAAGAAGTGAGACTGGAGAAGAAGGCAGGGGCCATAGGAGATCTGCTGTACTGGCCATCGTAGGAAGCTCAGGCTTCATTCTGGGTGCCAAGAGGGGCTCTTAAAGGATTTGAAAACATATCAGATACAAGACCTGATTATTATTTCAACTTAATTATTATTTCATACTTGATTAAATAATCACATGCAACAATAATGTAACATAACGCTTAGTCTATAACTTGCTCCATAAGCTCAGCATTAACCAAGAAGAGTTATTGATGAAAGATCATCAATAACTCCACCTCATCACTTTGAAGATTAGTATTCACCTCAACATGGTTCTCACAGTGAATGATAAAATGAATCTGTCGCTTGAATTATCCAAACGTACCTTTTGGGAGCAGAAAATGTTACTTGGAACAAATTTTTGTAATTAAGATCTAATTGTTATTGATGTTTGGACAAACACCCTTCCTGACTTCATCTTTGAGAAAGTTAATCACATCCTCAACCAGGTTATTTTGGTAGCACCAAATGACCCTTGAGTAAGTGTTCAAAGAGATATTACTTCTGACTTTGCGTCTTGACAAGAGTCTGAAATAATGCAGTGAGAATCACAGATTTGATTGGCATTGGTTTAAAGTTTATCCCTTAATACAAAATCATTTGTAGCAGATTCAGAAATTAAACACTGCAAAACGCAGAGCAATAGAAAGAGGAAGGAAGTCCACAAATCTTTTCATCCCTTTGAAGAAAATGGGTGTGAAATAGATGAACTTAGTAACTAAATTCTGCCTGTGAACTTTCTGGAAAGAAAGACAGGGAGGGAAATGGGCTTGCATGATGTTTACTGTCTGATTAAAAAAAGAAGATATGAACATCAGAATCACTCTGCAGAGACAAACTTTTTTTAACTCCATGAAGAGAGCAAGGAATTTACCTTATAGATGTGTATCAAGAAGGCATCGGGTATGTAGTGGTCTCCATATTCAAATAAAATTTTGAAGGAAATAAGGCAGAAAGATAGTGAAGGATAAATGTTTTTTGGACTAGTGTCTGTAAAAGTTGAGAGTGGTATACAATCAAAGCCACTTTTTAGGAAGCCAAGGGATTATGACCTCTGTGCTTCGCTTTATGACAGGCTCTGCACTTATGGAATCCAGATGAAAAGGAGACATTTGTTAACATGCCCATTAGACCCTGTCTCCCAAATTACAGCTACTTTAAGCAAGTCTGTGGGAGGTACTGAGTTGCAGTCCATTTAGGAAAAAACTAATCTCAGGGGCTGTAGATAGTCGGGACTGCCTGCCAAAGTGTACTGTAAATGGCTAGTGATGAAAGAGGCTGAGTTGTCCTGCTGGGCTGGGAGGTTATGGTGCAGATTTATCTTGTCCAGAGCAGACCCCACTTCCTCCTGGACTTGCCAGAAAAAGAATGCATCCTTGTTCTGACAAAGAACTTTGAGTAGTCCTTGAGAACTTCTAGAAAGCTTATTATGAGCCCAGACTATTGTTTTTCTAGCTCAGAAACACAAAATGTGGGAAGATTGATAAAAAGGGGAGGGTGACTGGGGTGACATCATTTCCTGGAGATACTTGTCTGGCTTCAGAAGTTCTAGCACAGCTATTTAAGTCAAACCTACAAAAACAGTTTTGCGTTATATACCTTGTTCTATCATGTTCTAATTTGTTTTTGTGGCTTTGCTAGATTCAACTGGCTGTATTATGTCTATTTCTTCTTTTAATTAGAAGTATTTACTATTAAAACTAAGAGTAAATATTAAAACTCATCTTGCTTACAACTTGGTGCATGCGTTTTTTTGTGTGTGTAAACTTTTATTCAGCTTTCAATTCTAGCTAGGTCATTCTCAAGGCAAATAAACATTACTAAGGCATTTATTCAGGACATTGATTATAACATTGATCAGGACACCAAACTGTATGACCCTTGCAAGTGGACCTACTCTTGGAGAAACACAATGTGCTTCAACGGGGGTGTTTTACATACAGAATCTACTGGTCCATTATTAATCTGTAAGTCATAGAGGAGTCCCTGCCCTCAACAGTCTCAGTGGAGAGAAGCCTTAGCATAATCTCAACATGTAGTATGCAATTCATGCATATTTACACCCAGTGTGATTCTTATCTTTATCTTGGCAGCATGAGTTCCAGTCTTACACTGCCACACTAGCAAGTATAGTTGTCAAATGAGTCAGGTCATCACTCTTACCTTAGTCACTGGGATTAAGTACCTTGTGGCTCTAAAATGCCGTACAGAAGCAAGGGCAAGCATGTTGTCTGTCCCAAGAACTTGAAATATACAGACAGACACTAGATGGAGAGGATAATAAGAGGGCAATTGTGGTGATAGCATCTTGAAGACAGACTAAAAAGAAGGTCCATGAACTCCTTTTCTCAGATTTCTCAGCTACCATGGCATGTAAACTTCATGACTACTGGGTACCCAGTTCTTCCTGTGAGCCCAGGAGCTATCTGTCAGCTCATACACTACAACCCTTTTATTTTTCTTAAGTCAGTATTGGTCACAATCAAAATATTAATTGTATAGCTAATAAGAAGAGGAATGCAGGCAAGATAACATGAAATTCAGAAAGACTGTGTATTTCAGCAGGGTTAAAGTATAAGGAAATACAGTGTATAACACTGGAAGATGAGGTGAGCTTGGTGGGGTGGGGGCTTTGAAATTCAGAATGGGGTACAGGTGTTAATCACAGTTTCTGTATCACAAATCAATTCATTTACCCATTAAAACATGTTTCTAATTCCAAAGCTGTTATTCCTATTGCTTTCATGGTCACTTGTAGACAAGCACAGAATGACAAAATTTTGAGTCACTGCATGTACAAATTTCCAGCTGAGGTCAAAGGTCAAACAAGTTGATTTTGTTTTTCCCCTTTTTAAAAGTTTAATCTGAGGGCTGCGGATTTAGCTCAGCACCTGCCTGGCAAGCGTGAGGTTGTGGGTTTGATCCCCGGTACCAAAAAAAAAGTTTAATCTGATTGTTCCTACTTTATCATATCAAATTAACACATCTTGTTCAGACTCTTGCTCTGTAAATAAGCATCCTTTCTACAATATATTTAGTGCCATGTATTTTGCAATTCTGTGCTTTGGTTGAAGATTTCAGCTTAAAAAATGAGTCCCAGGGGCTGGGGATTTAGCTCAGTGGCATAAGTGCCTGCCTGGCAAGTGTGAGGTTGTGAGTTTGATCCCCGATACAAAAAAAAAAAGAGTCCCAGTAGAGTGCTTAAGTACCACATACTGTTCCTAAGTGCAAAAGGCTGAGATGTGCCATAAGTACACAAAATACATGGTTGGATCTGTTTCACAGGCCTCAGTTACAGTGCTGCTGACTGTACATTTCGTTCTCATAAATCAATAAAATATGTTAAATAGGGGATCTTTACACAGAAATGCATAACATGGTTACATGCTGATTCACTACTGAAAATGATGTGATCAGAGGCTTTCAGGAACCTAATCTTATATTTCTCCTAGGAGCAAGATATCAATATTCTTAAGCCAGCAAAGCACTTAGAGAACATAACTACTATGCCTAATGAGAAGTGACTATATTTAGATTTAACTTGGCCAGCAAAAGAGTTGGTAAAGGTTTTGAACCTAATTGATGAGGTGACTTCTGGTGTCAGCCTGGGTCTGTATTACCATGCTTTGTCCAACCTCACAGTCCTAGCCTGGGCAAGCAGGAGTGAATCCCTCCTTCCCCTACTCTCCTGTCACCCAATTCCTGGGCCCCATACTCCTATCTTCCCATTGCACTTGATTTCTATTACCCTCTGGGAAAATTCCATTTCCACCTATTTAGAGAGTCATAACTCTCAGATGTATCAACTGGGCAATCACAGGACAGTTTAGGATTGGATGACTTCTGAAGATCTCAAGAATTTAACATAATCCAGACATCTGGTTAGAGGTCTACTGATCTCTCTTATGTATCACTGGTCTGTAGTCAGGTTGGGATGCACTGGTGGCTACATACATATTTTTATCCCCTGAGCTCCTACAGGTTTAATATATCACTCTTCACTCCTTCCTTATTTGTCAGTGGCCACTGGTTGTACGGGGGACCTTAAACAAGGAGAAATGCCACATTGCCAGGCAGGATAGGGAATTTCTATAAGTTCCTGCAGCAGTATCTTTTCACTTCCCTGCCCAAGAGGAGAGGATAAGCTCCTCAGTGGATGGATGGCTTGTGAGAAATGCCAGCCAAGGTCCCTACTGCCACTTTAAACTAGTTAGCATCACAGTGTCATGGGGGAAAGGCAGCTGCTGAAAAGACTCTCAGAATGACCGTTTTCCTTTTATGACTTGCTTTCTTCTCTCTTACAATGGTCTCTTTCCAAAAGAAAATAGTTAGAAGAGAAAAATCATTCTGCTCTCCTTCTTATATGTTGTAAGTGACTTCTAAGACTGGGTGAAGTGCATTTATATAGGCAGCACAGAGCCTTTCAGCAAAGGCACTTACAGGTATTGCGATGAAATCAGGTACCTTTGAAACTGATTTATCAAAACCCCTGAAGGACCATTTCAAGGTAGGTGGCAAAGCAATAATGTGGAACAAAGAAGGTACCTTCCAAGGCAGAAGCATATTGCATGTTCTAAAAAACAGGGAGCAATGGGAAGTGTATGCAAGGAGCCATTTTTTCCCATTTTGCTCATCTCTTCATCAGTTTCTGAGCACAAACCGATACAAGTTTTACAAAGCCCATTCAATGTTGGATGGAGATGAATAAAAACACTCATTTTTCCAGCTCCTCAGATGGATATAGGTAGACATTTCTTCAATTTTTACAAAGTCCATTCAGTGCTGTATGGGGATAAATAAAGGTACTTATTTTCCCCAGCTTCTCATATGGGTACATGCAGAAACTTCTTCTGTATTTCAAGATAATTGTAGAAAGGTGCCTTTCTGTTTCCTAAGACATCACAGTCAAAAATATCCTTCTGCAAACATAGTATTTGACAGTTAACCAGAGGGAGCATCGCTTTTTAAAACATGCACACTTCAAGCATGCCTAAACTACACTTATTCTGCTTTATTTAAAAACCTTTCCTGGCAAACAGAGAGAAAAGAGGGCCTTGCACCCTGGAAGGGAACAGGTTCACTGATGCCTTGAGGATAGCCAGCTCTAGAGAAGGATGAAGCTCCTGCAGCCTGTTTGGCCTATGCAGTGAATCAGCTCCAGGAGACAGTGTCAAGCAAGAGGCTCCTTTGGGGCAGAACTACAATGAATGAGATTCTTGAGTCCTAGAGCTTTCAGTCTGGCAGGGTACCTGCAGCTCATGTGACCAACCCACTCGTGGTGTGGTCCAAGATGCTGAGGCTCCGAAAGAGGTTACAAAAAGCTTAACTGATGCTTTTGGATTTTTGTTTTTTCAGTGTTCCAAGTACTCTTCTCACTCTCCTATGTTTAATAACATGTAATTTAATAATACAATAACACTTCTAATTTTCACATTGGTGCTATAATCTCATTGTCACCATTGTACAGATGATGAATTTGAGACAAGAGACAAGTTAAGCAACCAACCCGAGGTCCCAGAATCAGTAAGTGACAGAGCTTTGTGGTGATGACCTGGGATTATATCCTTAGCTCTCTGGACTTCCATCTCTCTATCTGGCTACTAGAATTGACGATCACTTTTTTATTGGACTATTGTGAGATTTGGAATACAACTCTTGTTGCTCTTGTATATATTAGGCATTTGATAATAGAGTGGGGCTTATGGCATTCATGAAGCAGGGGAGGAAAGGAGACCATGCTTGATGATTTAGGTAGCCTGTTTTTTTTTTTGTTCTTTGTTTAAACTAAGCTGAAACTGATGTGGGGGGCTTAAAGGAGAGAAAAGTAGGGAAGTTGAAGGCCAAATCTGCAAAATAATGAAGGAGGCACTATATTGGCATATATATATTATATATTAAATATATATGCATGCATATGTATATATGTTATATGTGTAATTTATATGCTATATATATTGCATAATTGAGGGGATATCTATTTTGATTTTTTGGAGAAGGAAGAAGATAGTTAAACAAAGAGATTACACCGGTACATGCAAAGATAGAAGAAAAGGATCATGCAATTAGGGAGGCTGGTAAGTTCCAAAGGTTGGTAAGGTGAAGAGCTGGTGGTGTACTTCTTACCCAGGGTTGTTAGGCTTGAGTCCTCGAAGGACCTGGTTTTCAGTTTGAGTTCAATAGCAAGAAAAAAACCTACAACATCCCAGTTGAAGGCGGTTGGAAAAGAGTAATTCCTTCTTCCTACAGGGAAGGTCAGCACTTGTTCTATTAAGACCTTCCAGTGATTGAATGGAGCACATCCATGTTAAGGAGAGCAATCTGTGTGTCTCCCTCCTGATTCATAGATTAATCTCATGCAGAAACACCTCACGAGTATATCTAGAGTAAGATTGAAGCAAGTATCACAACACCACTGGTCTGGTTAAGTCAACATATGAAGTAATTAGTGTGTCCCAGGGCAAGTAGGCACCCATCAGAACCACTTCACACTAAATCTCCCAATGAAGAGCATAACAAAGATCATCACTCTACCTAACACAATAGAATTATCCTGCTTACAACAGAAAACACATTAACTTCTTCCCCACAAGAAGACATGAAGTCCCTGAGTAATGTCTACTTTTCTTTCTATATTGTAATTTAAACAATATGGTATGAAATTATCAATACTTAGTATAAAGTCCATACATTGTATATGACAGAATAAGGGAATGAAAGAAAATAAGGATATCTGCCTGATACACAACACTTATACACACACAAATATATAGCCAACAAAATCAGGAGAAAATATGACACAAAACTTGTTTCTGTAACTGGTCATGTGGCCACAACTAGAATTTACAGTTACCTCCTTCCACTGCCTATTTTGTGTTCACATGCTAATCACTGTTCTTTACCTGGTGAGGTGACTTTATGTTTTTAGACCTCAAGTGTCTTGTATACAGTAAGAGTCCTGGCTGGATTTGGTCACTGTAGTTTTGCATTGACCTTAATCTCAGGGCAGTGGTAACACCAAGGCAAGCTAAAAGGTGCTTGTCTAAAGGAAAGTAGCTGTCTGCAGATAATAGTAGGGCTTTGCTCCAGATCTCAGGACGTACGCTACTTTGCATCTTCCAAGTGCTGCAAGCAGCAGCTCTGTCTGCCACTGCCACTTCCCAGGAATCACTGAATCTCCTAGGTCTTGTGGCCCAAGGGGCATAGAAGCTTTCATGGAAGCCTGGGACTGAAAATTCCATTATATCCAGTTATTTCCCTTCTATGTATCTTCCTGAAGGAGTTAAAGACACCCTATTTCAGTGATATGTGCACACCCATGTTTATGGCAGCACAACTTATAATTCATAATAGCTAAATCTTGGAAGCAGCCTCTATGTCCACCTACAGATGAATTTATATGAAAAATGTGAGATATATCTGCCATAAAGAAGGATAAAAGGGTCCTTTGTGGGAAAATAGATGCACCCTGAGGCCAAAAGGATAAGTGAAGTAAATCAGACATACAAGCCTAATGTAGATGGTTTGTCTTATACAAGAAACCTGGAATATAAATAAGGAGAAAAAAATAATAGGAAAAGCAGAGGTAAATCTTTTGCACAATGGAAGGGAATTAAGAGAGTGGGGAGAGGGGGAGGGGAAGGGGGATAGAATGAATTAAGGTGCGTGTGTGTGTGTGTGCGCGCGCACCTGTGTGCATGTAACAGATTCCCACATGTCATGTCAGCATTATGTATTGTACACATGTACTAATAAAAGCTAAAAACTGGAAAAAAAAAGTCTAGAAAAATCTAGTTGCTGTTTGGGTCACTCATTAAATACCACAAAGTACTCATCAAGTACCACATTTAAATGAGAAACACACTGCCTCAAAAATTCAAGCTGAAAGAAGGGTCCAGAGATATCATACAGGTGACAAATTCCCTATGATGAATATGACCATTATGTTTACCTAAGTTAAACCAACAAACTTAATTTAAAAAAACTCAAAGAGTCCTACTAGCATTGTGCCTTTTCCTTGGTTGTAGGAAGAGATGGATGCAAAAAACTTACATTTTTATTCCATAAAAGATATCTGGTGTACTACGGACCCCTAGAAATTTCACTGAAATAGTCCTTGTACTTTTGTCAGAATAACTTCCCATCGTCTATCAAAAAGCCTAGAGGAGCCTCCATTTCCTGCTCCCTAGGACAAGTCAGCATAATAGCATCAATGCAATGGGCTGTGCGGTGTTTTGAGGATGGGAGATGTGATCAAGATCCTTGGGGACCAAACTATTATGTAGGTTTGTAGCTGATATGCCACAGAGGCGGGACAGTAAAAGTATATTGCTAGTATCATCACCTGAGAGAAAGCTAGTTCTGGTTGTTCTTATTGATAAGTTTGGGGGAAAAAAGCATTTGGCAGATAAACGGTGATGTTCCAGGTTCTAGAGAATATGTTAATTTGCTCAAGCAACAAAAACACATCTCAAACAGCAGCTACAATTGGAGTTTCCATCTAGCTAAGCTTGTGATAATCCACTGTCAACTCTCTTAAATCAACCTGCCTTCTGCAGGTTGGGACAAACAAGTGAACTGAATGAAGATGTGTTAGGAATCATACCATGGCACCCTGCAGGTTTTAGATGGTGGTGATAAATTCTTTTGGTTTATTATTTTCTTAGGTAGAGACAATTCTAGTACCTTACATTTGGTTTGTCTCACCGTAATAGTCTTCACTACACTGGTTAGGGCACCAATGTGAGGATTCTGCCAGTTAGTGCATATGCCTATTATAAATGCAAATTGTAAAAACTGGTAAAATAACCACAGGGCATAGTTGTAAGTATTCTGGGCCCACTGTGAGATGGATCTGTACTAAAGCTAAGTTAAATCCTCTGACTTCTATTAGCTCCTAGTGTGAGTGAAATTTCAGGTCTTCTGAAACTAACCAGAGTTCTAAGCCAGTATCAGTCCCCCAAAGTTCTGATTATTTCTTTTTTCTGAGATCACATCTATCCTAGTAAAATATCAAAGTCCCTTTGGAAAAGTCTGAGAAAATATTAACAGTATAATTTTTGGCATGATATTTAGGATGCTTCTTCAATATTTTTGGGTTTGAAGATGGTTTTCAGTTTGGGAACCACTTGGGAGGGTATGTCTTTCTATTTTTATGATTTGGGTTAAATTTTTGTTTACTTGACCTTAAAAATTTTTGCTTATTCATATCAAATAAGAATTTAGTGGGCTTCCTATCTACTTTACTTCTAGGAACACAGTGGTCAACTAGCTAACAGAGGATGGTAAGCAAGTCTGACTCTTGTGATTACAGTTTGACTCTGACTCTGACTATCTATCATGGAACTAACACCCGTTTTGCCCTTGGAAACTCAGGCCACACTTGGCCCCTGCCACCCTAGGATCTAATTACTCTCTCTGAATGCAGCTTTTTCAATTTAGTGACCACAGTCCCCATTGGTCTACACAAAAGAGTGATCACATGCTGGGGACTCACAAGCGCATTTCTCATAATATTGGTGAAACATGTCTTTGGGTCCTTCCTAGGTCTCAAATAACAAACCCCTTCTACCATTCCAACTACTGTAAGGTTTTAAACTCCTTCCTCTCTATGAAATCATGGCAGAATCTGCATTTATCTCACTTATTGTGGGCTGCCAATTGTTTCATATTTCAGTCTACCAACCAGTCAAAGCCATTTTTAACTCCATGAGCTGAAGATTGAATGGAGACTATCTGCTTTGTGGGCTTATATCAATAAATTTGATCTGTTCCAACATTACATTCCTTCAGTCATTATCTCACACTCTTAAAATCCATTCTGATAATTATTTCCTCTATCTATCTATCTCAAGCAATTATTCTAAAATATTGCATATCTGCCCATAGGCCATGTCCATGTTGCACCTCACGTTTAGAAGCCAGCTGTCCTCTGAATCTATGATAAGTTTTGAGCAAAGAGAAGTGAGATGGGTTTATCACATGCAGACTCAGAATTGTCTTCTAGGGCAACTGCCTGCTCAAGGATGACCATCAGATCTTCCTCAGGCAATGGAGGGTTAAGCCCTTCAGATGGGAGTTGAGGAGGTGCTTTCACTGGAAGAGAGAGGAGGGTACAGGAGGACAGACCTTTCCCACTGGCAAAGAAGACATCATAATTTTCAGGTTTTGGATTCCAAACTTCATTATGGCCTTCATATACATCCCTGTTCCAAGTTTCAGGATCCCATTTCTTTCCAATCAGCACCTTTATTTCAACAGTAAATACTCTTTGAGACTGAGAATTCAGCTTACATTATAATTGGGCCATCTGCAGGATAAGATATGGAGTTTGATTTTCAGAAGTCTTAGATCCATGCTCACAAGAGATAGAGTATCCTTCAAGTATACATATAAAGTTTCAGGCCATTTATACAGTGCTTGAGCTGGGAATTTAAATTTCTGAGCTCATACTTTTCTTATTTTGTTTAGTTACATTAGGAGCAATAAGCCAATCTCATTATATCCATTAGCTTGAGAAAAAATCCAAAAGTATCATATATAGGGTAAATCAGCTTCTTGAGTCTTATTTGTAGCTGATTAGGAGTATCCAATGGTGATATTTGAATATATTCATTGCTGGATCACATAATGGAATATCAGTGTTCTTTTTCACTACTACTAGAAATAAAATCATTACCATCTTTAAACCTAATGAGAGAGAGAGAGTCAATTTCTGGAAACTTAGAACCAATTCAGAAAACATCCTTAAAAACCTATTTCTTTAAAAACTACTCTTAGTACCAAAATCTGTAGTACCAGATTTTCCCCAGGATTCTTCAGGGAAACAGAACCAATAAAAGAATATATGTGAGCTTCATACATACATGGAGGTATGCCTCAGGTCATGAATGTAATCCTTTCCACAATTCTAGTCACATGATTCTGGTTGCAATACAGGGAGGGAGAGTGAGGTTGGTTGACTGATTTAAGGAATCAGCTCATAGGATTACAGAAACTAACAAGTGTCAAGATCTGTAGTTATCACACTAGAAACCCAGCAAAACTGATGGTATAGCCCCAGCTCAAGTGCAAAGGCCTGAGAATGAGGACAGCTGAGGATGGAGTTTCATTGTAAGACCTGCAGGTTTAAGATTCAGCAGAACTGAAGTTCTATTTTAACGGCATTCAGGGACAGGGAAATTCCCTCTTATTTAAGAGGTCAACCTCTTCCTTTTGTTAGGCTTTCTATTGATGGAATAGAAAGGATATAATCTACTTTAATTACTTCATTGAGTCAAATGTCTGGGTACCCTGTGATCTAGACAAGTTGACATATTAAAATTATAATTTTTAAAAGTATTATAAAAATCCTCATGCAAATTTTTTGATCAAAATATACCTACTGTGTGCCAGGCACTATTTTAATAACGAGGAATATGTCAGTGAATAAAATAGCTAAAAACTTTTTTCATGGCTGAGTTATATTCTAAGAAGAAAAAAGAAAACAGTCTGACTGTATACATAAATTATAAACTGTGTTATAGAAGCATTAGCACAATGGTAATTGATCAGTAGAAGGCTGGGGGTGCTGGGGGGGACAAGGTTGGGCATCCTGACAGAGCTTGTGTCTGAAGCCACAGTGCACCTAATGGATGCTCAGCTCCTGCTCTGGTAGAAAAGCATCACTACAAATTGCATAAGGTGTCAGATCATTCTGCAGTCTGACTCAACACAAATAAAAAATTGTCTGAAAAATCAAACTGATTAGAAACTTCCAATGTTGAGTTTTCCGGTTGCAGACCAATTATAATAAAACATGCGGATTTTCATAGCTTAAACTTTGGCTTAAATACTACCCAAGAAACCAGATTGATAGGGGGTGAGCAACAGGCAGGGGCTAAGGTCAGAACAATGTCTTTTAATCCTTCCTCTCTATGAAACCACGGCAGAATTTATATTTTGATTAGAACTTCTTACTGCCCGTGAGACTGCATTTGGAGACAGGGCCTTTAGAAAATAGCTTAGGTTAAATGAGGTCATACAGGTGGGGCCTACTCAGAGAGGGAGAGACAAGGACTCTTGCTGCCACGTGCAGACACAGCAAGAAGGAAGCCAGGACAAAAGGTCTCCCGGGAAGTCAGCTTTGCCCTCACCCTGATCCTAGGCCTCCAGCCTCCAGAAGCATATGGAGTAAACGGAGGCCATGTGGTCGATGGTAGGTCAGCACGGCAGTCTGCACTGGCTAAGCACGGGAAGCACGGGGAGGACTGGGCAGGTTGGGGCTCAGAGCATGCTGATAGGCACAGATCCTTGCAGACAGCTGGAATTCACACAGACAGAGTCACGAAGGAATGCCTGTAGTTAAGACGCACCTAACATTATGTGCAACTGTGACTCCTCATTCTAGAATGTCTGGTGACTCAAGCTTGTGGGGACACGAAGGAACTGAATGCCTAATTCCTAACTGCCCATAGCCTGCCAGGAGCCAGGGTAGGGACCAAACGTACTCTGGATAGAGCAAAAAGACTGGTTTGGGTAGTGGGTTTTATTCAGAGAGCATGCCAGGCCAACTGAGAATGTCTGAGTAATTTGTAGTTAGTAAGGAGTTCAAAGAGTTGTTGACTTGTGTAGAAAAAAAACTAACTGTATGCAGAGTAGCATGTGGAACACTCTGGGAACACAGAAGTGTGAAGGAGATAAGATTGGAATAAACCTCAAAAGGCCAGGCCTTGCAGGCAAGCTTCTTGGCTAGGAAAGGGTGAATTTAACAGCAACAAATCAATTCATAGGGTAACTGAGAGGGACAGTGCTCAGATTTTAGCCATTTGCAAAGTTTTGAGAGATATTAATTAATTTATAAGATATGGAAGAATCTACGCCTTTTTATAACTTGCAAACAACAAAATTCCATTATCATCACTTGCCTGACTCTGACTTAGCTGCATAAAATAAGTAAATTTTGGACCACTTTTAAGAAAAGCATATTAATTTTCTTCCTTTCCTTTTTCCTTTTCCTTCCTTTCTTCCTTCCATTCCTTTGTTCACTTAGTAAGTACTTGTTGAGTTTCTGCTAAGTCAGAAAAAGTGTTGTGGATACGATGGTAAGTTAGGCCTGGTTCCTTCAAGACTCACATTATAGTGATCATATTCTAAGTTCTTCCAGAATCCTGTGATTTTTCTTCTTGGTAACATCCATTGCCTACAAAGCCACAATCTAACACAACCCATCAGAACTTAGGCATAGGTACATTTATAACCAACGACAACAGAGGTTCCACTTTTGTATTTGGTAATGTGGGTAATATGCAAACTCTGTGAGTATCAGCCTTGCAGTCGCATCCACGGTTACAGAATCTCAAATGTCTCCCACAGTTAGAGCCATCCTCCCTGGTGTTGTAGAGCAGAAAAGGTGAACAGTGGGTGTTCAATGCTTTCTTAGATGTTGAGTTTTCTGCAATCAATGTTCCAGACTACTTTATTTAATTAAAATTTACTTTACATTGAATGAGTTTACATTTGGAAAGCCATCAAGTACCTGTCACCCAGTAGGCAGCAACACCAGTTGGTGTAATTTTACTGCAAACAGAGCTAGTTAAGTTCCGGATACATTAGCACTCCCACCTCTTTTCGTTTGGACTCAGAGCGAGCCTCTCAGAACTGTGCGAAAAGAAAATTACAGGCATCAGTTAAATGGGAACTTTTGCCCACAGTGCTGCTTGTAAGTGGCAGGGTATGCATTTGGAATTCTCTCATTAAAGCATTTTGTCTTCTCATCCTTGTGTGCAGAGCAGAGTCAAGCGCAGGTGGGAACATGAGGTTCGTGATCAGCACACCCGGGATTAGCTGGGGGCTTAAAGAAAGCCAGCAGTCAGGGCCTTGTCTAACTTTGAGCCAATGAACGAATCACTTACTAATCATCATCTCATCAGTGGTTGGAGACTGCCTCTCTCTAGGAACCAATTGTTAAACCATAGCACTCTTTTCAGGTTCTAGGGCAACAGTCATGATTTAAGAAGAAAAATGGTGGCTGCTTGCTTCCAAGAGCAGAACCAGCTTCTAGGACAAAGAGGGTAGGCTCCCAGTGCATTCCAGAAAAGCAAGGTGGGAGATGCTACAGAAAGAGCACTGGAGTTGGCCTGAGGGTTCTAATCACAGCTGTGTGATTATTACAGTAGGTGATCTCACACCAGAAGGCGAACTTCTAATGCGACAGTTCCCTTGCCTGTGTACTCAGAATCTCTGCCTTATATACCTCAAAGCCATGAGTTTTCACCCAACATTTCAAAACTACAAAATAAAGGAGAACTGTAAACAAATGCCCATCCTCTATACCCGGATTCAGCAATCGCCTTGATATTGCCAAGGTACTTTTATATACCAAGTCGTCTTTCTCAACAATTAGGGAGCCTAATTATTCTCAAGCAAATCTCCGACTTCATATCATTCCATTCCTCCATACTTCTGTTTGTTTCTATAAAATATAGACATTTTCCTATACAACCATAATGCAATTATCAACCCTAACAAAAAATAATTCTTTGATTTTTAAAAATTCATTATATCCACATTTCCTGATTGTGTGAAAAGTGTGTTTTGATGGTTGACTTGCTCAAAATAGTATGCAAACAAGATCTACATGTCACATTTGATGACTGCCTTTAGAGTTCTTGAATATACAGCAGTGACTCTGCCATCATTTTTTGTTTCAATCTAGTATCTAGCTGAAGAGAATAGTTTAGAAAATTTCACGTGCCCGATTTTTCTGCTTGTTTATTCATAATGGAATTTAACCTGCTTCTCTACAATGCATATTTCCTGTTTTAAAAAATAAGGCTTTAGCTCCAAAGGTTCAATTATGTCCAAGTTTGTTTGACCTTTCTACCCAGGATACCTCGGGGGTGGTATTATACATTTCACCTTGCATCAAGTGGAAAAATTTTCTGGCATAAATTGATCAGTAGGTTCCAGGAAGGAGACTGAAAAATTATTGGTACATTTATAACATGTTTTTCTTCATTGATAATCTTGGCTTAATTATTTCATTAAAAATTGCAAAAATGGTGATTTTTCAGTTCTGTCATTTCTTCAATTCTTCCTCATTTATTAGATGAATTTATTTTGTAAACACTTCAGTAACTATAGTTACTCAGTCACACTGGGATACTGTTGAATACAAAAAACAGAGAGGAAAGGTTTAATTATTTACCCTTAATTACCTTTTTCAGAGTGAGAAATTACTTCCAATATTGACCACTGTGCCTTTTTGCATATTTTTTTAAGGAGAGTTGGGGAGGGGTATCTTTTTTTCACTATAGATATTTATAAACTCACTGAGGTTTTTATATTAATCAAAACTTACTTATTTTGATGTTCAAATTTTCCCATCTTTTGTTATTGAGAGTCCCTTCAAGCTGGTTAATGTGTCCTTTTGATATGACTCTTATCAGTCTCTGACTGTGTCTTTGTCCTCTGGTATAAAAAATTGCCCATGCTCATTTGAACATTTACTCAGAGCTGAAATTAACAGTTTATCCATGGATGCTAGATTCCTTCTAGTGGGGTTACAAACAGCTCTTTTTTTAAAAAAAAAATGGGACCATGAGCATGAAAATAAAACATGAAAGAACATGAGTACTTGTTCACGCCGGCTTCCACGGGCCACATTCTCCCTGTCTGCCAGAGCAGGTCTTTCGGCTGATTGTGCCTCTTTTTCCTCTCATCTCCCAATGTTCTCATCCTTTCTCTAATAGTCACACACATAATAGTCCTTCAGACAACAACTGTGTCTAATTCGCCGTGAATCTTTCAAGCCTGAAACAGATCCTGAGATCACTTTTTTGTTTATGGACAGATTTACTCATTCTAAGACGATTTTCCTGGCTCCCTGCTTCCATCGGAATTACTTTAAAATATTTCCCTTGTAGTTTATATCTTTGTTACACTTTCTAGCACTCTACACACTAATATGTGGCAGACATCCAATAAATGTTGTTGAATAAATGAACTCAAGATGTTACAAAGCTGGTCTTTTCCAAGTCTTTCAATAGTCCCTTTTGCATTCGAATACATTTTAAGTTCCATTTCTGTACCGTTTGACCCTGCCTAGCAATCTTTTTGGTCCCATCTCTGTCACTTGTCTCCTCACTCCTCCCCTTACCAGCTCTAGCCACACAGAGTTACCTTCAATCCTTTGAAGGTACCTAGTCCCATCTATCTCTGTGCCAACACATACTCTGTACCCTTACATGCTTTTTTTCTCCTCTTTCTCTATGGTACCCACTTAATTACAACTCACCTTAACATAACCTCTTCCAGAAGGCCTTGCACAATTCATCCTTTCCCAAACCGTCTTGACAGATAGTTCCCTGATATTTGTTATTCTATTCTGATGGTTAGTATCAGATTAGTACTGTGTCATTGCTTGTTTAATGCTTTACCTGGTTGCCAAATCCATTAGGGCAGAAAATATTCCTTTTGATTCATCCATTGATTCATCCAGTACTGGATGAATCAATGGATATTAGATTCCTTATTTGTAGCTAGTAAACTCCTGGAATATAAGAACCATGCTCTTTCCATGTTTTTATTCCATTTAGATTCTGGAATGATTTGGATTTTTGCAAAAGGTTTAGAAATTTTTGGTTGAGTATCTGGCTATTGTCCCTCATGCAAGCAAAGAGCTTCCCTGAATATGAAGAGAAAAGCATTTTCCAATACTGCTTACCACTCCCGTCCAGATTTGGAGTGTGAGGCATTTCTCCTTATAAGTCCTTGCAAAACATCTATGAAGGTTTACTTTCCACTACTCCCATCACCCCATGCAACTCACGATGCCAACGAGCCTGATGTTGGGAGCATGGTCTATGGAGACTGCCACTCTTGGGTCTGGTTACACCTAAGTACCAGTAAGTGATTCATAAGGCTCTGCTTTTAGGCAAGAAAAAATGGAGCGCAAGTTGGGGAAGACACCTTCTCCATCTAGAATGATTTAGCTTGTAGGAAGCCATGTAACAACATCCTGTGAGTTCTTTTTAGATGCTCAGTAACAGAACAGTTCCATATCCAATTATGGCCTGCGCCAGGAGGGGAAAGTGTAGTGCCACCTACTGGATGCAAGTCAAGTTGCAAGCAGTTTACATAAAAAAGCAAATAGAATCTCTAGGGAGGCCATGTATTTTGGGAATACAGCAGTGTCAACATTAATGTTAACTTTTTTGCAAAAAAAATTTCTCTATCATTTGAGCAGGGTATTCATGAATATGTCAGCCGACCTGGAACCAATTACATATAAAGAATAAAAGTGCTTTAAAAATCGAGACCATGGATACTCCTGTACTTAATCTACTGCTTTGGAAAATTCTTTTTTTATTTAAAGAAAAAAATGAAACAAAAAGAGACTAGAAATAATACAAAATTTCAAAAGAAAACAAAAACAAAAACCAGTAAGAAATCACTAGTTAACAATTACATATTTTCCTCCTAGAAGTAATTGTTCAAGTTACCAAAGTAAAGCATGCAAAGCAGACATGTAAACAGTCAGACTGCAATCAGCTCTGTTCATCTATCCAACAAAAACTTAGTAATATGGTCATCAATTCTACACACTCAAACATACATGCAGTTATATCCTTTAGAATACTTTCCTTTCCTCTTTTTTTTTTTTTACAATGATAGTCATCAATGCTTGTAAACTGTTTAGAAGTTCTACACATGTATAAGTCTCTATGTATATACCTAGACTTTCTGTATTAGAGGGAAAAACAAACCAAAACACATCAACAATACAAATTTCTAGGAAACATGAAATGAAAAGGACATATAAAACCACAATGCTAGGTGATCTACAGTAGTCACCATGATGTCTCCTGTTATTTTCAATAAAATTGTCTATATCATCAGGCATAGTATAATTCAATTTAGCAATACATAGCACTATTAATAAAAACCAAACATTGGAGACATTATAGGACTTCAAAGGCAGTTAATAATCAAACAAGAATGGGTATTCTATTGAATCTTGTCATCTTTAGAGTGATTGCCTCTACTTTCAGACTTGATACTATCTAGCATATCAGATTCAAATAAAATCAGTCAAGATAAAACAGTGATAGAGCCAATCTTCTCTGCCTCATTTCTGCTATGCTATTTTTCTGTCATTGTTTTTTACTTTTCTCCTTCATTCCACTGTCTGCCCCTTTCATTGAGGCCTTTCTGCCATTGTTCCTGGAATCCTGGTGATTTTCTTCTCTCTCTCTAGAATGTCCTTCAGTATTCTTTGCAGGGTTGGATTGGTGGTCACAAACTCTCCCAGTTCCTCTTTGTCATGGAAATATCTTATCTCTCCATTAATTTTGAGAGACAGTTTTGCAGGGTATATCAATCTGGGTTGGAGGTTATTTTCTTTCAGGGCTTGGGATATTTCACTCCAAGCTCTCATTGATTTGGTAGTTTGCGTCGAGAAGTCCGCTGTGATTTTGATGAGTTTTCCTTTAGAGGTAATCTGTTTCTTTTCTCTGACCACTATTAATATTCTATCCTTGTGATGGATTTCTGGGATCCTGATTATTATATGTCTGGGTGTAGATCTGTTTTTGTTGTAGCTGGCTGGAGTTCTGTTGCCTCATTATCTGAACATCACTTCCTATGCTTGGGAAGTTTTCCTTAATTATTTCTGTGAATAGCCTTTTTATTTCATTTATATTTGTCCCTGCTTCTTCGTTCACATTTTTTATTCTAAAGTTATAAATCCTCTTGTTGTCTTCTAGCCTTTGTATTGTTACTTCCTGGTTCCTTGTTATTTTTAAAAGATCCTTCCTTTTGCTATTATACATAACAAATCTATCTTCAAGTTTTGAAAGTCTGTCTTTAATTTCTGTCAAAAAATTTTGCCAGTATTCAGTGGAGTTTTTAATTTCCTGATATTCTCTTTGGATCTGTTTCATGTATTCTAGATTTTGTTTATATTCTTCATCAAAGGCTTCTCTCCTTTCTCTGGGTTCCTCCATTCATCCATTTGTGTCTTCTTGAGGAGTGCCCAGAATTTCTTTTATTAATCTTGTATCTTGCTTCACCTGAGTTAGAATTTCAGATTTAAATTCATCAATGAGGTCACAGAAGTATTTCTTTATTTCTGATGAGGCCATGTCTGATATTGCATGTTTGCTGCCCTCAATCTCCTCTGTATTTACCTCTCCTGGGCTTATTTTCCCTGGGTCAGCAGTTGGAGACATTTTGTTGTTTCTCTGTCTTGTCATGTTTCTGGTTTCCTTCAGACAGGTGAACGGTGGAGGTCTCTGGACCTTTACATATTGCTGACAGTCCCTCTGCAGCTTACTGACTAGGGCAGTGCTGCCCTCTCCAGTTTGCTGTTGATCTGTGAGGTGCACACAGGGGTGGTGTGGGCCGGTCCCTCCCTTCTAAGCCAGTCAACCAGTGAGTGTCTTCAGCACGTTAGTCTGTGCTCTGCAGATGTCACAGGTTCAGGACAGCCTCATCCCTGGCTATTGGGTTCTGACCAGAGGCATGGCCCAGCCCAAGCAGATCCCACCAATCCACTTTGGGCCAGGAGCCACTGACTGAAGCCACCTCAGCCATTGATTCAAGCCTGTCCTACCCAAATCTAATGTCATCTAGCCAGTCATCTTGCTCTGGGGAATCCAGTTCCCAGCACTCACCAAAGTCTGTGCAGCTCCATTTGCCATCTCTACTTCTGGTTGCAGTGCCTCCTCCCACCAAGGGTCTTGAGCTCACCAACCCCCGCTTTCAGTGGGGGTGCAACCTCAGCTCAATCGTGAGTCACCTGACTCTAAGACGAGCCCAGCACAGCTACCGGAGCATGCCCAGCTCCAGCCTTCCATTCATGCTTCTTCTTTTTTTATTTCTTTTTTCCTTTTTCCTCAGTTTCTTCCTGGGTTGCGAGAATTCCTCTTTCATCTGGTCTTCTCCCTGGTGTCAGATTCTAGCATCTGAGTTGTT
Source organism: Hydrochoerus hydrochaeris (assembly GCA_004027455.1). Classification (NCBI taxonomy): domain Eukaryota; kingdom Metazoa; phylum Chordata; class Mammalia; order Rodentia; family Hydrochaeridae; genus Hydrochoerus; species Hydrochoerus hydrochaeris. Next base: position 297,417 of record PVLA01001580.1, on the reverse strand, counting down.
TTTCAAAGAGAGGTTCTCTATCATGCTACCTATCAATAGGCCATCTTGGATCTTGCTTTGGAAAATTCTATATCCAGAAATCAGGATTTACTGATGATGGGGATAGCATGGGGTTAGGCATCATGAGGAAGGAGCATGGTTTAAGGGCTTCCTTGATATTTGGACAACTACCCATTTGGACACAGAGTTTTAGGCTAGGTGACACTTTGCATAGTAGCTAACACCTCAGACTTTGGAATCAAGCAGATAAGAATTCTAATTATAGTTTGGGAACTTATAAGCTGGGTAACCATGTGAAAGTTGGATAACTGTTCTGAGCCTTAGTTTCCTCAATTATAGAGTGGAAAGATAATAAATACTGGTTCTGACAGGATGTTGTGAGACACAGATGAAGTAATGTATATAAGGCACTTTGCTAACTTACCCTCTCTAAGAAGCTTCCTAAAGTAACTGAAAATAGTTATCTCCATAAGAAAATATCTTAAAACACTGTTTTGATGTGATTTTTACCAGTTAATTACATAAAAATACAAAAGTCACACCTCAGATGTCAAAGGACCATGCAGAGTAGCTGGGGAAACCAGAGCCCTACCCAACAGTCAACCAAAGGTTAACCTGAGGGTTATTCCTGTAGAGCAGTGGGACACAGAGAAAAGAGAATGATATCCATGTGGGTGATGAGAGCCAAGAAGGGTGAAGAGAACTACAGCCAAGACGGACAAGACAGACGAAGAGAAAAATAAGTGGACAGAGTCGTGAGAGTGAAGGGTGAGTTCAGGAAATAGGGAGCTACCTGATACAGGGCCAGGAAGGGGATGTTGGGTGAAATAAAGCTCAGTACATGCAAGGATGTAGAAGAAGATATGGTGACTCAAGCCTCATTGGCCAAGGCAAGATTCGGAAAGACACCCTACAAGAAGGGGTTCTTGGGTGCTCTATGATTAGTGGGCACTAACTATTTTTGTCCATGCAGTGTTCACCTTGCTGTACTCTAAAAATGGCAAACTAGTTTTGCTTTGGGAAATGATACATCCTGAAGTTTCTGTCCATGTGATTTAAATAATGCTGATCCACTAACCTCATGTTCTCATTTTTGAGGGTAATCCCTGTGATCCAGGCTGGACAATCTGCTTGACCACAGTATCTGGTACAAAGTTTAGTGATGCTAAATAAGTCAGCCTGACCAGAGTCAAGCCCTAGGGCTACTCAGAAAGCTGCAATTGATAACTATAAGGACAGGGCTATCTGAACTCGCAGGAGTCACTCTGTGTCCAGTAATGAGACAACATAGAACAAAGGAAAATGAGGATATGGAAAGAGAAACTAAGCCCTGGATTCTTGGGTCTAACCATACCTGACAGACTTTCTAATAAAGCGTCTTTTGATTTTGCCTACATCACTTGACTTGTCATCACTTTTAACCAAGAGATTCTTGAAGAATAAAATATTGCTGCTTCCATTTAAAAAAGTTTCATTTTTTAACTGATGGATCTACCTCACTGTTATAGTTAACACATAAGTATCATAAGTTATTAGCCAATTTCCCAGAAAAATCAGTGGTGACTTTTTTAGTTCCCCAAATTATCTTTCAGGTATGAATTCTGTACTCCTTTAGAGAGAGAACAATGGACTCAGCAGGGAAGGGAAGGTAGAAAGTTATTCTAACTAATGTGCAGCCTAAAGCTAATATTTAAATCAATAGCGCATATCAGCTTTAGACAATTAAGATCAGAAACTCTTGGTATGTGTTTTAAATCTGCCTTTTGTTGCTCATGTATTCCCTGCTGAATCCTCACTGAATATATACAAAGAAAGAAAGATGAAAGAGCTCTTTGCTTCTGATACCTTTGATTCCAGCTCTGGCAAAGCATAGTATTTAGAAATCAGCACGGCCTCTCACTGAGCCTGGAAACCAACCAGCCAACAAGAGCGAGCCACTGCTGTGGACCAGGTCACAAGCACAGTTGCTGTTGTATCTTCTCTCGGCAGATCCAGCTGCAACTACACTGCTCAGCCAGGGACACCTGTCTGTGACGCAGAGTTCCCAGCAAAGTGACAATGTTCAGGAAAGGAAGTACTTACACATGACACATTACACCATCATCATCATCATCATCATCATTATTATTTAGTTGTGAATATTTGCTTCCAACAGTACTAACTTTCTGCATCCCCAAAATACAGCTCCTTTCTTTGGAATGGAGAGGAGTCAATTCCAGGAGACATCACTGTGAATCATGAAAGCTGAAAACAATACCATGCCAGAGGAATAAGGGAAGAATATCTATCCCTCCACATCTCCCTGAATGTGGAAGCACATGTACAGTCCATCTGCCTTTTTGCAGCTTTGTGTAGTAGAAGAGGCAGATTATACAGAAGACAACAAATGCTCTTTTCTAGGCTGGTAAAACAGCATATGTGCTGGCTAGTATAGATTTAAACCTCAGTCAAAGATGTTTTCCTTGTCTTATAAAATATTAGTATAACAGAAAAGCAGTTCTGTTGGGAGTTATTTCTTTTAAATTAAATGTGAGAAAAGTGTCATCATCTAAAACTTCTCCTTAAAGACAGAAGGATATCTGAAGATTCAGGACAATCCCATGCAGCTAACAGTATTCTTGGTCAACTGCCAAATCTAGCAACATGCCATGTCTCAGTCAAAGCAATTCTTTTTTCCCTATAAGACTTCAGAAACCAAAGAAGAGAAATCTCATCGGGGTTGGTTGTGTTTGTGTGTGTCCTTCATCATGTTTGCTGTTCTTAACACACACTATTTTTCTATTTGTAGCATTTCCACAAGTGTCATTTAAAATGTGTTATGCGATGCTTTTATATCCTGATCGCCTCTACCAGTGGATTCATCTGCACCTATCACAGAGCTGGGAGAATAGCAAAGACTTTATTGTTTGCTAGATAAATGACCAACAGGGAGAGAAACAGAGGGAAATCTCACTTCATCATGTGCTGATGATAGAATTAAAAAGTAAATATTTATGTATTATGCATTTCATAAAACCACCTATATCCTGAGAAAAGATGAATGGAGGCAATACGCCAGTAGGAAGAGACTATGACACCAGGAATAGCAAACATTAACTAAGCGCACACGGGGACAAGAACAGAGCTGAGTGACTAAGGAATGTAGCTCTTATCCAGGAAAACTAGTTCCAGCACACATGAAAAATGAAAGGGTGGGATAAAAAGAAGCTTAAAGCAAATGTTCTTTTCAGTGATCTCTACACTGCCAGAACTGGGCTCCTCCTTGGAAAAGACAGGACAATATTGGGCCCCCATGTCACTGCCTCAAACTGTTAATCTTTGCAAGAGAGTCACTTTGGAGGCTCATTTAAAAAGCCAAATCTTAGGTCCAACTTAAAAATCTGTTGAATAAGAATATTTATGACTGGATACTCGAAGGATTTATTTTTGTTAGAAACTTTTAATCATTTAGAATTACGGGAGCATTTAACTTGTTTTTAATTGCTAGTATTCACTGTCTTCTAATATATTTGTAATGAATGATTCTTTTGAGGCTGCTCAGAGTTTTATCAAACTTTTCCTTAATGGTTTCTTACCTGGATAGCTTTTCTAAATTTTACATTCATTGCAATACAATTAATCTGTTCCCCCTTCCCTCTTGCCTTAGGCTCCTTTGCTCCATGGTTACATCCAATCTTTAACTAAAATCTTGGATTATTTTCAGGTAATGTAATTGAAGCTCCTCAATGACCAAATTAGTGAACATTCCACAAATAAAAAATGATTACATTAGAATTGGGACCTCTGTTGGGTATAACCTAGTCCCCAATTTTATGCAGAGCACAAATGTGTCCTAGAGTGGTAAATTAACTTATCTCAGAGCATACAACAGTGAAAGATGACAGTACATTAGGCAATTTCAGTTGCCTTTTTTTTTTTGTTTTTTGGTACCGGGGATGGAATTCACAACCTTGCACCTGACAGGCAGGCACTATACCGCTGAGTTATATCTCTGGTGCTCAACTGCCTTTCAACACAGGCTCTCCTTTCCTGACTACATGGTGTCATTGGTCTTCCAGAAACCACAAGGTGAAACTAGGTCCTGGTGGGTGATTGTTTCAGATCATGAGCATATTCAACAATGAAACTTGATTCTAGAATTTTATTTCAGTTACTGGAAAAGCAGAATTTTTCCCTTGATATATGATCCTAAGCAGCAGTCACCATCTTACCCTTAAGAAAGAAGAATTTCTCAATGGAGCTAACATAGCAAGAAGGCAAAGTAAGGAGTAGCAAAGAACTGGTGATTGGTGCTATGCTATGAGCAATCTCAACAATGACTGAAGCATCATATTGTTGAAGGCATCACCTCGGTGAACCCTATTCTGCATAAACTAGATTGTATTTTCTGCCACTTAAAATAAGGAAAGAGTCCTCATTAATACACCATTAAATCTACCACTATTCCTTAATTGTAAAAGTTTACTGATCCTGTAGAAAGTGAAATGCACTAGTTGTAAGAGGTCTGACGACTGTAGGAAAATCACAAACAATCTTTCATTTCAAGCCAAGTTTCTCAGGCTTATTCTCCTTCCTGAGAAACCTCTAGTTTGAACCACTTAATCACTCAACCCTGCCTCCTCTTACTGCTTCCTTAGGAAATTTAGGTGCAGAGGCTGAAGATACTTGACCAATTAATCCTCAGTCTTGGGGACACTGCTGGGTATGAGGTGGCTCAACCCTCTTCCCTCCAAGAACTATAGCGAGGTACCCTCAATATCAGTCTTCCATTTTCACCTGATTAAATTCAAAAAACATTTTTAGGAATAAGAGTTGAGTGCTCAACAAGGAAAGGCCCTCCAAGTTTTAACATGGTTTTCTTCAAACTAGCTATAGGTTTAAAATGAGATTCAATATGAAATGTGAAAACAATAAAGATAAAGTAACTCGGCAATTGGAAGGTCAAATAGCTCATTGCTCTTTTTGAACCATCATTTCATTTTTGGTAGAATAAATGATCAGGATTTTTTGTTTTGCATGGCTATTTGTCTAATAATAGGATGAGAGAATCACTGGGGAAACCCATTTGCGGGTCAAGATTGTCACACTGTAATTTATTGGTTTTACGTTACACAAGGATCCTGATCTGTCTGATCATCTGTATCATGATCTAACAAGTGGCATGAGATATTTACATTTTAGTCATGTTTTAATGGAGAGACTTACACATGTAGAGTTTAACTCACATCAGAAATCAAACCAATTTCAGCAATCATTATCATTAACTTATAAAGTTTCCAGAGATGTAATGAAAGCTAAGCTTTTTTAAAGCAGAGGCTTACTTATAGTTTGATATGCTTTAGCCACTGCTTAAAAACACAAAGCCTAGGGTAGGTACACACTGGGATAACCATCTTTGTATTTCTCTCTCTAACAAATCAAATTATTTAGTATAAAAATATACAAATATTCAAGCAACATATCCTATAGAAATGAAAGAACTTTTCCAGAGTAGGACCCTTTCTACAAGGAGTGTGTAATTATGATGCTGAGCTAGGGAATAGCTCAGTGGTAGAGTACTTACCTTGCATGTATAAGCCCTTGAGTTCAACCCCTAGTACTGAAAAAAAAAAAAACAAAAAAAGTGAATATGTTTCAGCTGCCTCTGTTAGAATCTGTTCCTCTGATCCCTGGTTTTGCCACTGCATGAGACCTTTATACCAGCCTACTGGGCAGCCTGTGGGGAGACTGGCCTATTTTCACATTGTAGGCCTCAAGTTTTTTACTGCCGACTTTGGACTGCATGCAAGCAATAAAATACACTTTCCTTGTAGAACTCTGGTCATAGAAACTCAAGATTTGAATGTCAAAGAAGAAAAATGTTTAGTTTTAGCTAACACAGCCCTACACAAAGATGCAGATTTCTGCCACTGGAAGACATAATGGTGTTTGTTACATGGGCAGGAAAATATTGCCTTCAAAATGTATCTTTCAGAAGTCATATAAAAAGTTGAGTTTAAATATCTGAAATGGCTTGTATCTTTTTTTCACATCACTTTTCAACATACTTCTGGAAAAACTATGACAAAAAGAATTGATTTAGAGAGCAATGAAATTATAATCCACACTGCATACCAATGAGAGTACTTCACTTCTCATCAATTTTGACTAATAGTGAAGAGATTCATTGGGAACATAATTTACTCTTCACACAAAAGAAAAAATTCTAAAATAATTTGCTACATTTACATCTCTCACCTAAACATAAAACAAGAGAGAAACCAATTTTCTTACCATATGAGATGATGATTTATAAAAGAAAAGAGAATAATTAATTTATCATCTCATAGGACATGAAAGTATCCAAGAACAAACCATTGTAATTTTTTAAAGCACAGAAAGGAAAACAAGTACAATGCAAATGGCTTTGATCTCAAAGCCTTCCTTTTCTGTGTCTTAAAAAAAGTAAGATGGTATCCTTACTCCAGTCAAACATAATGAACATTCTTGCTTCTTGAAAGGGTTGTAGCCTCAACTAGGGTTGTAATGTTCCCTCCTGCTGCAAATGTTCTGTAGCAGACCCTCTTTTCACTGCACACTTTTTAAATTTAATTACTTCCTTTGTACACAAAAGAAATAATGCTTCCAAACCATAGCTCAAAAAATGTTGAGTTTAAGTGGAATCTTAGCATGAGGCTAACATTTTGCCCAAAGTTTCCCCAGTTCATCTTGAAAGTTTATTTCTCTGAAAAAAAAAATGATGTTTCTCCCCCTAAGGCCCATGTGAAATGGGGAGTTCGTGTCTTAATTCATTAGTTCTGGAACGTTCTAATCTAATTTAAGCTGTGAGTGCTTTTCTCAGAAACATTTATCTTGGGGGCAGAGGGAGAAAACTATTGGGGCATCTAACCCAGATCCAAGGAGTCCCCAGTTAAGAGACATATTGTGTTTCTGAAGCTCATGTTTAAACTCTTATCTTCTCACAGTTTAACTCTCCTTATAGGAACAACATTCAAATAGTGATAGGCTGACTGCAAACACATTTCAGCTCTACTACAGGTTATGTGTTTTTGTAGATTTTAAAAATAAATACTTTCTGAGGTCTTTTTAAAAGCATAAGTCTGTCCAGAAAGTAAAAGGGAGCAGCTGCTTTGGAAAAAAGTCTGGCAATTCCTCAAATTATTAAATATTAAGTTACCATCTTATTCAGCAATCCATTCATACACACACACACACACACACACATGCACACGTGCAAAGGAAAACAAACATTTGCTTATAGCAGGCTTATTCATAATAATCAAAGGTAGAACCAATTCTACTGAAGGACAAATTGATAGACAAAATATGGTGTATCCTCACAATGGACTACTATCTGGCAATAAAAAGGAATTAAGTACTGATATGGGATACAACATGGGTGAACCTGCAAAATATTTTGCCATGTGAATAAAATCAGTTACCAAAGTCCACATATTATGTGATTCCATTCATGCAAATGTCCAGAAAAAGACATCTGTAGAGAAATCTGCAAAGATGAAATATCAGTGACCGCAGAGGAGAGGGGAGGAGGTGAAAAATGCAGATATGTAGTTTTCTTTTCTAATGAGGACAGTATCTGACAGTTGCACTATCTGTGACTATGGTACAACTATTGATTTGTATATTTTAAATAATGAACTTTATGGTATATTAATTTTGCCACAGTAAAGCTTTAATTTTAGGATAAATCTATTTACTCTCTCAAATATAGTAGAGGCTGGTTAACTTACGACCCCTTATAGTTTACCTAGATTTCAAAGACAAAATCTTAGTTATAATTGTGTTGCTTTTGTGTTATATATAAAATTGTTGATAGCTGAGCTCATTCACAACTTAGTAAAAATGAGTTAATGCTGTAACAGACCTTGTGTTCACTCTATACTGAGAAAGTAGTCTCTTAAGAAAATTTACCTTGGGTTGTGACTTCTTCTCACTACAGAATTGTTTACATAATCCATCCAATCCCTTTTCGCATGCATATATAATAAAGGCACTAAAGCTCAGAAAAATCTATGGAACCTCCTAAAAGTTTTTTTTCCAGGAGTTTTGTGATTTGTTCTTTAGTTTAAGCAAATATTCAGAAAACATGAATAAACTAGACCTTTTCCAAATAGAGTTGAGCAGACAAGGAGAGTGATTATATGACATTATTACAGTTGATTTTTAAATCAGTAAGAGCTGATACACACACACACACACACACACACACACACACACACCCCAGACACCGTACCTTCACCTCACACCCACGTTAGGGGTGAACTTAAAATAAACTTGGAATTGGTAACAAAAACAATTTAGCTCTGATATTTTAAACTTAAGATCTGCCTTATTTAATCTTATATATTTATACTGTGTAGATTAGTAAAGACTGAAGGATGAATGATCTTGATCCTTGGAATAGCTAAGTAGAAAATGGAGCCCTGTGTTCATCTCTTGATGGGGACTCTCAGGACTGTCATTTAAATAGCACAGAAATTAAAAGTAAAAAAGCAGTTCTGTCCTACAAAAAATAGAACCAAAGTGCTGGCACCAATGTGGAGCAGCTAGTTTACTGTCCATCATCAGTCTGCAAAACTTCTAGTTGCTCCATGTACGTAGCAACAGCTGTCTGGGAAACTGGTCATAATTAGTAGCTACTAAAGCTTAAGCCTATATAGCACATCAATTCTACTTCAATGTACACACCTAGAAAAAACCTGCACATATGTCCACAGCAAGACATGTAGAGCATGAATGAATTTTGTAACCATAAAGATGAAAGGAAGATGTCAGATACAGCTAGCACATACTGTTTGATTCTGTTAATGCAAACATCTGAAACAGACAAAACTACTCTGATCTTAACTATTTAAGACAGTAGGTGGAGATTAGTGACTGTGTGGGACCTGAGGGGACTAGTGTTCTACTTTTTTATCTAGATGCTGATGGCATGGATTTCTGCTTTATGAAATCCATTAAAGTATACACACATAGCATTTATCCTAATTTAAACATATTTGTAAGGCTTCAATACACAGGTAATAAAAAGTAGCATATGATTGTTATGGATAAATTTGCCTCAGAAAGATGAAGATCATTGAGGAACAGATTTGTACAGCACTGTCTCTCCACAGGAGTATTGCTTCTTTTAAGTTCACAGATTGGTGGGTCAATTAGTTCCTTAAAATAAATGGAATGCAGTGTTCTGTGTTCCTGTTAGTGAAACATAACTCTGTCGGTTTTTGATTCTTCTGTAGCGCGTGCATGAGTGCACTGATTGCCATGAAACGGATGCAAATAGACAAGTTAGAAGACCTGTTGTGTATGTTAGCAAGATACCTTTGCCCAGTTTCCGTTCTTATCAGTCCATGCTTTGACCAATATTAACCTTATTTTAGTGGCTACTGCAGGATTTTTCCATCAAGAAAAAATACACTGGTGATAGGTAAATAAATACAACAATGTCTTAGAGATTGCCTTGGCCTCTCTTTCTTCTAGCTATCTATTTTCAGCTGAGCTGACTAAAGGGCAAAATGGAAGATAATTTATGCAGAATTATAGAGCAAATTAGTGATAGAATTCAGATTAAATCTTAAGTATTAAGATTGATATTCTATGTTCTGTCCATTGCACTGAGCTCCTCAATGACCTTGTAGTGGTCATTATTTAAGTTTTATGATCTGCTGTGAATTGCTTATTAAAATACTTCTTTGCCCCAACACAACAATTATCTTCAGATTAAAGACCATGCTGGTCCTGACTCAGGGTCTGACATACACTAAGCATTTCCTTAGTCAACTGCTAACTGATTCAATTGGCCACAATCAAGTACTCCACATTTTATCCAGAATGACACGTTCTTAGACCATATAAGGAAGAAATAATAGCAGCATGAAATAAATTCAGATGATCTTGGGAGCAAAGTCTACGCCAGCAGAGGCAATCACAGTCTTGTCAACAGATGTTAAATCTCCAAGCACTCACTTAATGCCTCAATGAATCTGGTGTACTCACCACGGATGAAGACCTCAGTGCTGTGCAGCTCAACCAAGGGCCTGGCTCCTACTTCAGCACTTCATTTACCTGGAGCTGAAAAATTAAAGGAGACAAGTGATATTTCCATTTTATTTAAATTCACATTTGTTTTCCATTAAATTTCCACTTTTCCCCTTAACGGGATGTATTCTATTTTTAGTTCATTATTTATTGTCATTCCATTTATTTAGAAATGGAAACGTCAAGCAATTTGATTAAGAGATTAAAAAACTGCTCTTTCTGGAGCTAAAAATATATCCAAAAATCTAGGTATGGGTTATGTTGGGTTTTAAAACATTTTGGATTTTGATCAACTTTCTAAATGCATTGTTATTTAATAATATTCTCTTGTTTGCAAAGTTAAGCACATGTGCATTTAAAGGAAAATTCAGTACAGTTTTTTGAGTCATTATGAAGGTATATAAGCTTGAAGAGAATAAAACTGAGTCATTTGTAGGAAAATAGAAGACCTTGAGACCATGATGTTAAATAAATCAGACACAAGCTTAAATAGCTCATGCTTTCTCTTCTATGAGGTATCTAAATTATGAATAAACAGAAAAATAATAGACAATAAGAAGAAGGGAAATAGATTTTGTTCAAATGTGAAAGAAGATCAGGAAATGGAGGGAGGATTGAAAGAGAGGAGATATAGTGGAAGAAAATAAAAATTAATGTGTTATGCACATGTACCAACTCCTCACAAGAAATGTAATCATTATATAACACAAACATACACTAATGAAAACTAAAAACTGTTTAAAAAACTATTATCATCCAGACTTTTGGATAATTTTAATATTCTTCATTTATTTCAATGCCACAAGGATAATCCAAGATGACTTATTAATATCACATGTGTCAATAGCAGGTTATGAAGAAATGAGAAAACCATTTTCATGTTTTAACCTAGCATTTATCAAACCAAACTGAAAAAATGATGAAGAATGAAAAAGTTAAAAAAAAAAACTTTCCTAAAATGAAATTAAATGATGAAAAAAATCCTGATCCTAAAAATGCAGCCATTTAATCTCTCATGCCTTAATTATCTTCTCAAAAGCTATAGATATCAATTTAGTCAGTACCTTCAATATTTCCCAAGAAATGTTTCCCAAGAAGCTACCATCAGCTGGGCATGGTGGTGCAGACCTGTAATCCTAGCACTCGAGGGGCTGAGGCAGGAAGATCACTCATGTCTGAGGCCAGCCTGGGCTACATAGTGAGCTCAAGGTCAGCCTGAACTGCATAGCAAGATCTTGTCTCAAAAACAAAACAAAACAAAACAAAAAGCAAACATCAATTGATCACTTAAAAGATGCTGTGTACTCTATGCCTGGACCTCTTTTACATTTGACACCCTTAGACGAAGGAATTATTAGTTTCTGAGAGATTGAGTCACTTGCTCAATATTTCAAAGAAAGAAAATGGCAGAGATAGTATCTCAGCACGCTGCTTGCTTCTAAAGACTGTGTGCCTTCAAAATAATTTTCACTGACTATCTGTGAATTGTCTTAATGTAAAATGCAGAAAATGTATAGCATGAAAATATAAACTGTCATTACATTATCCTAACCTATGGAAGAAAAAAGCTAACAGGGAGAGAAAAAGAAAGCACCATTTAAATAGGGCCCCCAAAGACATTTTTATGTGATGAAAGCTCTTAGCCTTCTGTAAACCTAGCCAGGAATACTTACTGCTATTTCTTAAAAGCATCCTTTTGCACAATAATTAATCGGCAATGTAAAATAAATGAACAGAAATTATCCCTGCAATGAGCATTATCTTTCATTATGGCACAAAAATATCTCTTTCAGCACCTAATGCAGAAAAGATTCCAGAAGCAGAAGAAATGCTCATGGGTTAAAAATGAGTTTGAAGAAATGTTTGAAGTAGATCAAAGACTGCGTAAGAGAAGACTGAGTTTTGATGAGTCATAATTTGATTTCAACTCAACTCAACATATATTGGTTGACAATAACAAAGGCATTTCAAAAACCCCAAAATATTACATACGTTTCGCTTGAATCTGAAAAACTATGAAGATATCAGTGGGTAGAATCATACGGTTTTTAAGGCGAGGAAAGCATTTACAATTATTTCAAAGGTCATCAGGCAGGAGCCAGAAATGATCATCATCACCTCTAAGATACAATACTGAAGTCTATGAAAACAAACAAGACTCAAAGTCATGGGCCAATCAGAAAACAGAGCTACCCACCAGTCTTCTGCCTCTCATTCCACAACTTCCCGTCAGTTGGACAGATTAAAATGCAGCCAGACATGCTCACATAGTAGATAACTTATTGTGCTAGTCAACATTTGTCATTAGGTTTTGGTAACATGGACCCTCCTGAGGATTACAGGAGTGAGAGTCCAATCAGTTATTTCTCAGTTTAAACAAATCTAGAGGGAACAGTATCTAAACTACCATTCTTTCTCCAGGAGAGCCACCACTGAAAAAAGATGATGCTGGTAGTCCTGAGAAGGATTACATTGAATGATCAAAAGAATCATCTAGGGGAATCCAGTGACTCCCCAGAGTGCTCTTTCATGCATGACTGAATGCCAAATTCTTCAACTGGTCAAGAAATTTCCAGGAAGCAAAAAAGCCAGCTCAGCTCCAGGGAAACCAGCAAAAACAGATTTCTGTTTCTATGCCTGCTCTTTGGAGGCACTAGGAGAAAAGCAGTCAATTCTTGGGATTCTCAATTCCAGACAAGGGAGGTCTTTAGGATAATTTGAGAAGACTCTCTTTATTAAAAGAGTGTGTCACCTAGTGCCACTTGGAAATTTTTCTATTATATCTTTAGTCAATTGAATTTTATAAGTAAAATGATAGTAGCTATAAAACCAACTAGCATTTGTTGAGCAGCTATTTTATGCTAGGTGTTCTAACAAAAACAATGGCCATGGTGAAAAGATTTTGCAGATAGCTTTAAAAGTAGCTTGTTTAGTGTTGGATATTGAGAGGAAACCATTAATTTTTTAAAATTATTTTGATCAACATGTAAGAAGTGATTTCATTTTATTTTTATTAACATGTAATAATCATTAGGAGAAACTGAGGCACAGCTGAGACCACTGAGCCAGGCAGAGTTTAAGCAACATGCCAAGACTATTGCAGATCACTGTGGCTGGGTCAATGGGGAAAGGACCATTGACCCTGAGCAAGCGGCAAGCGCCTGTTTTTACGGGGAGTTTAAATTGGGGAGGCGGCATTGTTGAGGGGTGTGCAAACCTTTGGGTCTCTGAGTAGTGGTCTAGGGCTAGCTCATGGAGAGGGAGGTGTTGGGTATTTGGGGTGCTGTCAGGCGTAGCACATCTCTTGTGGTTTTTCTGCAGAATCTCTGCAGGGTGAGCTGTGCGGGGAGCTGCTGGCTTCCTGTGGAACGCCGTGTGCCTGCAGCTGTGAGTAATAGATCTGCTTGGGGAGTTTTTGTCTCCTAGCTGGGTGGGGGTCTAGTTCAGAGACCTGACAATAATATGCATTTATGGGACAAAAATGTGGTATCTCGATACATTTATATAGCACGTACTGACCAAACCAGAGTATTGAACACTTCCATCCTATCTATTTATGTTTGGAGCTGTCATGTTCCTCTCTTCTAGTTGTTGATAAAATACATAATAACAGGTTATTTTAAACTACATTTACCCCACTATGTGGTAAAACACTACATCTTATTGCTTCTATCTAAATGTGTGTGGATACCCGTCACCTAACCTCCCTCTACTGTCTCCCCACAGGCTTCTCGGCCTCTAGCAATCATTATCCTGTACACACATAAATGTTTATAACCTCCATAAAAGAGACAAAATGTGGCATTTCCCTCTCAGTATTTGGTTTATTTTACCTAATATACTTTCCTTCAGTTCCACGGTTTAGCTGCAAATGAAAACATTGTTATTCCTCTCAGTGACTGAATTTACATAGTTTTCTTTATTAACCCATGATGGATTATCTATGCTGATTCCAAGTCCTGCATTCATACATGAAAGTGCAAATGTATCTCTTTAAATTCCTGATTTCATTTCTTTTGAAGATATACACAAATAGCTGATTTGCATATTAGATTTATTTTTAATTTTCTGACAAGCTTGTACGCCATTATCTAGTATGTTCTCCTAATTTACAGTGCTGCCAGCATTAAATGAGTTGCATTTCTTTTACATCAGCAGCTGCTGATATTTACTTATTTTCTGATTATAGCCATTTTAACTTGGGTGAGATAGGATCTTACAGTGGTTTTCATTTGTATTTCCCTGATGGATAATGATACTGAACAATTTTTATATATTTGTTGGTCATTTGGATTTCTTAAGAAATGTATGTTCAGATTTGCCTATTTTTAACTGGATTATTTGTCACTGTTGAGTTTTTTTAGTTCATTAATTTTCTGGATATTGTTAATTGAATATTTCTCCAATTCTCTAAGTTCTTTTTTCACTGTGTTATTTCCTCTGCTGCGCAGAAGCTTTTCTGGTTTGATGTAATGTTAAATGTCTAATTTTTACTTGTATTTGTGGAAATATATCTAAAAATTCACTGTCTCTACTAATATCCTGAAGTGTTTCCCTGTTTTCTTCTAGTAATTTTAGTGTGTGAGATCATGCATTGCAGAAGTCTTTCACTTCCTTGATTAAATTGTTTTCTAGTCATTTGATTTTTGTAGCTATTATGAATGGGATTGATTTAATAATTTCTTTTTTTTTTACCAAGTTTTTTATTGGTGTAATAAAATGCTACTGATTTTTGTATGTTGATTTTGTATCCTTCTGCTTAAGTGAATTAGTTTGTAATTCAAATAGAATTTTTTGGTAGAGTCTATGGGTTTCTCTATGTGTAGAAGCGTATTATCTGAAAATAGTCAAGATTTGACTTCTTTTATTTCCATTGTCTAGTTACTATATTTAAAACTCAAGTACTATATTAAGTAGCAGTAGTAGAGTGGAGAATTTTGTCTTGTACCAGATCTTTGATAAATGCTTTAGGCTTTTCCCTACTCAGTATGATGGTAGCTGTGGGTTTATTATAGATAGTCTGCATTACTTTGCAATAGATTAATCCTATATCTAATTTATTTAGATTTCATTATGAAGGGATGTTGATTTTTCCTCAACACTTTTTCTGCTTCTATAGACATGACTATATGACTTTTATTCTTTGTTCTATTGATGAGATACATCATGATTTTTGATTTGCACATGTTGAACCAATCTGCATCCCTAGCATAAAGTCTGCTTGATCGTGGAAAATGTCTCTGCAGTATGATTTCACTTGGTAATATTTTGTTCATGATATTTGTAAGGGTATCTTTGGTTCTAGTTGTGGTTTTGTGATGAACTTGTCTGATTTTGGTATCAGTAACACTAGCTTCATAGAATGCATTTGGAAGAGATCTTTCTCTTTTCGTTATTTTGGAATAGTTTGAGATGAGCTAGTGTCATTTTTTCTTTAAAAGTTTAGAATAATTCATCAGTGATCCTGTTTTGTCATGGATTTTTCTTTGTTTGAGATGTTTTATTACTGATTCAGTCTTATTATCCATTATTGGTCTGTTCACATTTCCTATGTCTGTGTGATTCAGTGTTACAGGTTATAGGTGTTCAGAAAATTATCCTTTTCTTGGTTCCTCATAATAATCACTAATGATTTTTCATGTTTTGTGTTACCAGCTGTGATATCTCCTTTTTCACATCTGAACTCTCATAGTCATTTTTTTCCTGCAGTAGTGTCTGCCCAGTCAGACGACTGGGGTCATACTTCCTGGTATACTTTAATTCCACTCCCTATGCTACCATGCCAGTTGTCTGTGTTTCACAGAGGTTTCGTTTCTCCCTTACTTGGTTCCAGTACTTTGTCTCAACTATTCATCCTGAAATGCAGCTACCATGTGTTCATCGGATTCTTCTATAGGAAAGAGGAACCAAACATTGGATATCTTCATTAAATCATCTTGTCAGCCCCCTAAAATCAAAGATATGAATCCAGATCATTTTGGCCCAAACTCCCATGAATTTAGAAACATAGCACCCTACTTTCCTAGAAGTTTAGTCAGTGCTGTTTTCTATAACATGCATTTGCAAGAAGAAATTCATAATGTTGTACACATGCTTACCTGTGGCCTTGAGACTGATTTTAAAGAGTGAGGCTGTTTTCTTTTCCCCTCTTGAAAAACACAATTCAGTATTTAGACTTAGAGTTTCCCAAAGAAATGAAAAGAACTGGAATTTGGAGAGCAGTCATTAATTAAATCAGTCTATTGGGCAAGGGCCCAAAAAGAAAGAGAAATTACATGCAAAACTGTTGCTCTGAAATGACCATAACATTTATTTGGCCATGAAGATACTTCTGGACCAATTAATCAATTCCCCTATCCTTTTCTATTCAAGCTTTGAACAGTCCTTATGTTATCTAAAGTATTGGCTTGCAAGGATGCACAGCATTAGGATGGCAGAATTGCTTCTTGACCAAAGCAGACATATTCCTCAAGATGGAGAAGAAAAAGCTGGGCATAAGTTTATCCTCGATTGACTGCAAAGTGCTTAGACAAACAAATTACTAAGAAAAATCAGACAAAATACAGAAAGTCAAAAGCATCATTATTCCTTCTCGCTTCTACTACCTTCAACGTTTTTTTTGCTGGATAGCAGTAAACTTGCCAGAACAAGAATGGTTTTAGCTGAAGAAAAATATTGGGTCAAAATGACTGAGCTGGTCACAAAGGCATGTAAAAGAAGCAAAATAGCAGCATAAACCAACAAAGAAATGGTCTCCCCTTTTAGGTGACATTTTCTATCTTCCGTTAGGCTCTAAGTATTAACTGGAGAAATGCTGTCTCAGCTAATGTGGTGAGCAGTGAAGAAATGAGCTTCCTTTTTGACACTTTAGTGCTTTTCCCCAAAAAAGTAGCTAAGAAATGTTAACATCCTAGTGAGGGTTGAGGGTCTCTAAAGAAACATTCCACTCATTATCAGAAGACAAAAACCATCCTACTCTAGATCTTTGCCAAAAACCTAGAAATTTAAAATGAGCAATGAAGGAGAAAGATTCATCTAAGAAACTAAAAACTAAACTAAATTCAGTCTACTGGGCAAGGGCCCAAAAAGAGAGAGAAATTGCGTGCAAAACTGTTGTTAATGTGAACAACGTGTTAATGGAATAACGTGAATTGTTATCCCATTGCCTCTTCTCTATAATCTAATACAGCATTTGCTGGTTTGTGCTCTTTTTGTGTAAGATTTACTTTTTTGTTTGTTGAGATTCTTAACCAGTACACACATTTCCCTCTATTTCTGGAGTAAACAGAGAGGGCTTTGTATTCCTTCCACACCCCTCCAAAGGGCAAAGATATTCTGAGTCCTTTGTATCATCATGGTGGGGAGAAATGCTTGCTCACCTGCTGCTGAAACCCAGTCCTGACATCCTTAACTCATTTGGTTTGGGCTGAGTGAGCCTTCTCTGTTCCAGATCAATGTTTCTGTGGAAATGCAGTAGTTTTTACATATTTCCATCTATCACCACAGTTAACATGTACATTTCTAAGAAAGAGATATCTCATATCTCAACATGACTTATTTTATAGTTCTGTTTAAAAATTCATTCATTGTGTAGTAAATGTTAGGGTGATCTAGGTTTATATAAAGGAAATTTAGTCAGTCATCTCCTCAAACATACTTATACCCTGAAGGAAGCCGCTCTAGAGCCCTGGGGTAAAATCTCAGCCTAAGGTTTTTTTGAATTGGATAGTCCTTGGACTTTGTTAAAGCAAAAAGATCACAGTTATGATGAGAATATATGGGTAGCATTTTATGCTAGGGATGAATTCCAGGAGATTTATCACAACTCAAAATTTATATAAATTGGGACTAATTTTCTCATGGGAAAATGTAAAGTGAGATTCACATTGCTTCAAATCATATGCATAGAGTAAGTCTTTATATTTTCCCATTTAAAATTTGCATAAAAGCAAAACCTTATTGATATAATAAGTATTATGCCCTCATGACACTTTCCTGAGAAATCAGTGAGCTAATCCATGCATATAAGCACTTAGCACTTGGCAAAATGCTCAATGAGTTATCACTGTGAATGTAAAATACTACTGCTGTCACTAGTATTACTACTACAGCTATTGTTCATCATTATCATCACTAATATTATCAGTGTCCTAAATCTTGATTTCTAGGAGCCTTCATTATTTCAACAATTGAAAAATTCTCCTTTATTCCAGCACAATCTTGTTTTAAAATCTAATTTTAAAAAACCTGGTCTCTCTAGAATTGCTTGGACTGAATCACACTTGAAAATGAGCATAATGTAAAGGTTATTACATGAACAAGTCTTGTGAAACCAGTTGCTTCTCTCTTGCTGTTTGCTCTTGAGGAGGCTGGTCACCATACCCCACAAGTGAAAGGAAGGCTGACCTAATTTCCAAGAATGGCATACAGCATAGGGATCATTTAAAAATGATGAGCTCTGTGATTGGGTAACTGATAAATTGTATCTCCTAGACTTCCAAAGAGCCACAGTGAAGTTTGCAGCTCTAAGACATTTATGTATCACTGGTTATGCTCTTAACTGTTTCAGTCTTTGCTCCATTTAAATTTATACCACTTTGCATATAGTATATGTCCTTCTACACTACCTGTATTCTTTACTGGATGAAAAATGGAGTATAAAAGAGTGAATGCATTAATAAATTAATAAGTGAGTAAATGAGTGAATTCCTTTAGTAAAAGATGACAAGTTTTCAAGCACATTCTCACTGATTATGAGCCATAAGTCTGTGGGTGTTACTGAAGTAGTTCTTCATCATCTCCTTCAATGGACCTCTATCATCTTCAAATGTTCACCATAAATGCATCCATTTTTGATTGGAAGATACCTGTCGCTCACAGATTTTATGGTTTTGGAGGAATTGCCTCCACTCTTGGCTGCTGGTTACTTGGTCCAGCACAGGAGCTCTTCATCTCTGACCTCTGTGTCTCATGAATGGGTCTGTAGCCTGGGGAATGTGAGTCATGCTGGGACTTCAGAATGTAGCTCCTGGGAAGAAACACCTTCTGCTCAGGTTACTAAACTGGTTTGATTCAAGTTTACACAGATAATGAGCACTATATGGCAAAAGTGATGGAGAGCAAACCTGAGAAGAGTGAGAATACTTACCATTGGACAGATTTATTTGTTCTTTTGAATCTATCTGAAAGTAAAGTCTACCTGCTTATAGACTTTCCTATGCAACAATAAATCCCATTTTCATTTTTGTTGAAGTCAGTTTGAGTTACTTCCAACAGTTCTGACCATTGTTTTGCCCAAGTACTAATATTTCCATTGACTTTTCCTTGTACTGAATATTGACTATAGTACTGTGATAATAAGATATGACAAGTTGGAGGGGAATTAGGCCCATGCTGAGAGAGGAGCCAGGCCCACACCATGAGGGGAGTTCTAGCTCACCTGCGCTGGCCTGGGGAGTTTGGGGCCATCACTCACTGTGCTTGGGTGCCCGCCCAGCCCCCTAGGACCCTGGACTAGCCTCAAGAGGTTTCACAGACTTGAGTGGACCATGCCCAGTGACCTTTATTCAACCAGGGGTCCAGGCCCACACCACACCGAGAGGGGAGTTAGGCCCACATGGCGAGGTGAGTTCCAGCTTCCCAGCACTGGCCTGGGAAAACTTTGAGACACCACTCCCAGTGCCTGCCCAACCCCCTAGGATACTGGACTAGCCTTGAAAGGTTTTATAGGCTTGAGTGGACCATGCCCAGCGACCTTCATTCAACCAGGGGAACCAGGCCCATACCAAGAGGGGAGCCAGACCTGCACCATGAGGGAAGTCAAGACCCATGAGTCCTGGGAGCCAAGAACACAGGAGGTGATTTTCAACACACCCAGGGAAAGTTTTGGAACACAGAAATATAGGAAAATGACAAAACAAAAGACCAAAATGCAATCTCAAACCTCCAGTCCATTCCAAGAAAGCCAGGGAGCCACATACAAAGAAGAAAATACTAGTAATACACCTAAAATAACTGAAATGACATCAACTGAAAGAAGCAAGTATGGGAAGATATGAAGAAACTCAAATTAGAAATAATCTCAAAGGTAAAAGAAGAAATGATAAAAGCAGTGAAAGAAATAGTAAATGCATCTAAAGAAGACACAGCTAAAAAATTAGAGGAACAAAGGAAAAAAGAATCCCCGAATGAACAGTATAAGAAACAAACAGAATACATGAAGCAGATTCAAAGAGATATAAAGGAAATCAAAAAGTTCTATTGAAAGTTGCCAAAACTGCCTCAATGAAAGTGAAAATAGAATTTCAGACCTTGAAGATAACAAACATTGTAGCTAGAGAACAAGAAAGGAAACATCTTCTAAAAATAACAAGGAATCAGGAAATAATTCAACAATTGGAAGATAATGCAAAGAAAAACAACATAATATTAATAGGGATAAATAAAAAAGAAAGGGACAACAAAAATGATTTCAAGAGGCTATTTACAGAAGTAGTAGCTGAAAATTTCCCAATCATGAGAATGGAAACTGACATACAGATTAGTGAAGCATATAGAACTCTAAACAGTCATAACCAAAATAAAACTACACCCGGACATATAATAATCACCATCCCAGAAATCCAACATAAGAACAAAATATTAAAAGCTGTTAGAGAGAAAACACAGATCACCTATAAAGGAAAACCTATCAGATTCAAAGCAGACTTCTCAACACAAACAATGAAGTCAAGAAGAGTATGGAGGGAAGTATTTCAGATCCTAAAGGAAAATGACTTCCAACCTAGACTGATGTACCCTGCAAAACTGTCCTTCAAAATGGATGGAGAAACAAGATACTTCCATGACAAAGAATAGCTGAAGAACTTCATGATCACCAAACCAACCCTGCAAAGAATACTCAAAGACATTCTAGATACACATACGAAAAAAAACCACTAAGCAAGAGAGACAATTAAATAGAATGGAAAGGTAAAGATACAACAGCAGAAAGATAACATGTCAACAATAGAATGATATATAACAGTTATAACTATTAATGTAAATGGCCTCAATTCACCAATTAAAAGAAACAGACTTGCAGAATAGATCAAGAAACAATGTCCAACCATATACTGTCTACAAGAAACTCATCTAACCCAAAAGGAAACTCATAGACAATATTTCATGCATCAGGAACTCAGAAAAAGTGAGACAATGTGAACTTCAAACCAAGAATGGTCCAAAGAGATAAAGAGGTCACTATATACCAGTTAGGGGACAACTTCAAGAGGAAGAGATAGCAATGTTAAATATATATGCACCAAATTCCAGAGCACCCAGCTATACAAAGCAAGTATTAACAGAAATGAAAAATCAAATAAGCAATAACACAATTATAACAGGCCACCTTAACATGTCATTGACACAAAGGGACAGATCAACTAGACAGAAAATCAGCAAAGAAATAACAGAACTGAATCTCACCTGTGAACAAATAGATTTGATAGACGTATACAGAGTGTTCCATCCAACAACATCAGAATACACATTCTTCTCAGCAGTATATGGGACATTCTCTAAAATATACCATATACTAGACCACAGAACATATTTAAGTAAATGCAAAAGAATTGAAATTATCCCATGCATGTTATTGGATCATAGCGCCATGAAAATACAAATTAATGTCAAAAGAAACTGCAAAAACCCCACAAACACATGGAAATTGAATAATACACTCTTGAGAAATCAGTGGGTCACAGAGGAAATTAAAGAAGAAATTAAACAATATCTACAAGCAAACAAAAATACAAATACAACTTACCAGAATCTGTGGGATGCAATGAAAGTGGTCCTCAGAGGAAAATGTATTGCACTGAGTTCCCACATTAGGAAAACAGAATAAACACAAATAAGTAGAATGAACACAAATAAGCAACCTGATATTATACCTGAAACATCTAGAAAAAGGACAAGCCAAGCCCAAAGCCAAAAGAAGGGAGGAAATTAAAAGGATCAGAGCAGAAATTAATGCAATAGAGACTAAGAAAACAACACAAAGAATCAATGAATCAAAGAGTTAGTAATTTGAAAGAATTAACGAAATTGATAAACCCCTAGAAAACCTAATTTAAAAAAGGAAAGAAAAGACTCAAATTCGTGCAATATGGAATGAAAAAGGTGAAATCACTACTGACTCTATGGAAATACAGAAGATCATCAACACTTACTTCGAAAACCTCTACTCTCATAGTTTCGATAACACAGAAGAAATGGACAGATTCCTAGAAACATATGAACAACCAAAGCTGGGACAAAAAGATGTAAAACTGCTGAATAACCCAATTTCTATTAATGAAATTGAAAATGTGGTTAAGTCTTTACCAACAAAGAAGAGCCCAGACTCAGATGGATTCACTGAGGAGTTCTATGAGAAATAGAAAGAAGACTTAATGCCAACATTAAGAACTCCTCAAACTGTTAAGTGAAATCAAAAGGGAAGCAATTCTCCTAAGTCATTCTTGGAAGCAAATATTACTCTAGTACCAAAACCTGAGAAAGACCCAAGTAAAAAAGAGAACTACAAGCCAATCTCCCTAATGAACATAGATGCAAAAAATTCTCAATAAAATATTGGCAAGCAAGATGCAGCAAATCATCAAGAAGATTATACCCCATGACCAAGTAGGATTCATTCCAGGCATACAGGGATGGTTCAACATATGTAAATCAATAAATGTAATCCACCATATCAATAGAGCCAAAAGTAAGAATTACATGATCATTTCTATAGATGCAGAAAAAGCTTTTGACAAGATCAACACACATTCATGATAAGAACCTACAGAGAATTGGAACACATGGTCTTTACCTCAATATGATAAAGGCCATCTATGACAAATCAACAGCCAGCATCATATTAAATGGCCAAAACTTGAAAGCCTTTCCTTAAAATCAGTCACAAGACAAGCATATCCCTTATCACCGCTCCTATTCAACATAGTACTGGAAATACTAGTCAGAGCAATTAGACAAGAGAGAGAAATAAAAGCAGTAAAGATAGGAAAAGAGGAAGTTAAACTATCATTATTTGCAGACAACGTGATACTCTTCATAGAAGACCCCCAACTCCATTGAAAGACTTCTAGATATAATAAATAAATTCAGCAATGCAGCTGGATACAAAGTCAATCCTCAAAAATCACTAGCATTCCTATATACTAACAATAAAATCACTGAGAGAAATAAGAGAAGCTACACATTTCACACTAGCATCCAAAAAAATGAAATACTTAGGCATTAATCTAATGAAAGAAGTAAAAGCTATACAGGGAAAATTATAATGCCCTGAAAAAGAAAGTGAAGAGGACCTCAGAAAATGGAAAGACATCCCTTGTTCATGGATAGGAAGAATAAATATTGTGAAAATGGCCATTCTCCCAAAATTGTTATACAGAT
This sequence comes from Hydrochoerus hydrochaeris, assembly GCA_004027455.1. NCBI lineage: Eukaryota > Metazoa > Chordata > Mammalia > Rodentia > Hydrochaeridae > Hydrochoerus > Hydrochoerus hydrochaeris. Next base: position 273,918 of record PVLA01001580.1, on the reverse strand, counting down.
TCAAGGCAACCCCAGTGAAAATACCACTAACATATCTCAGAGATCTAGAGAAATCACTCCTAAAAATTCATCTGGAACCATAAGAGACCTAGAATAGCAAAGGCAATTCTAAGCAGCAAAGCCAAGTCAGGAGGCATCACAATCCCTGACTTGAAGTTATACCACAAAGCTACTGTAATAAAATCAACATGGTACTGGAATAAAAACAGGTCTGAAGGTCATTGGAATAGACTAGAAGATACAACCACAACTACAAACATACTCTACCACCTTATCCTTGATAAAGGGGCCAAACATGTTCATTGGAAGAACAATAGTCTCTTTAATAACTGGTGCTGGAAAAACTGGCTATCCATATGCTGAAAACTAAAACCAAACCCATGCCTGTCACCATGTACTAAAATAAAATCTAAATGGATCAAAGATCTAAATATTAAAACAGAAACACTAGATCTGTTGCAAGACAAAGTAGATAAAAATCTTCAAGACATATGGGTAGGTAGAGAATTCATGAACAAGAACCAAACTGCACGGGAAATACTTCCCAGAATTGATAACTGGGATCATGTCTTATTAAAGAGTTTCTGCATGTCCAAAGAAATCTCCAGCAGAGTGAAAAGAAAATCCACAAATTTGGAAAAAATCTTAGTGAACTGTTCTTCAGTTCACAAAGGACTTCTGTCTAGAACCTGTAAAGAATTTTAAAAAATCAGGTCCCCGAAATTCAAAGACCCAATCCAAACATGGGCATCCGAGATGAACACACACTTCTCAGATAAAGAAATATGAATGGCAAATAAATACATGAAAAAATGTTCATCATCATTGGTCATTAAAGAAATGCAATTAAAACCACACTGAGATTCCATCTCACTTCAGAAAGAATGGCCAGGATCAAGAAAACTACCAACAACAAATGCTGGCGAGGCTGTGGGGGAAAAGGAACTCTTCTGCACTGTTGGTGGGAGTGTAGACTGGTGCAACCACTGTGGAGGTCAATCTGGAGATTCCTCAAAAAGCTGGGATTGGAAGTCCCATTTTACCCAGCTATTTGACTCCTAGGCATATTCCCAGAAGAACTGAAAACATCATACCACAGTGATATATGTACACCCATGTTTATAGTGGCCACATCTTGGAAACAACCTAAGTGTCCATCAACTGAGGAACGGATAAAAAAATTGTGGTACTTTTATACAATGGAGTACTACTCAGCTATAAAGAATGGTCACCTTGAGATATATATAAATAAATGGATGCAACTTGAGACCATACTCATAAGCAAAATAAATGGAATTCACATGTATAAATACCGTATAGTCTCCCTAGTGTAAGAAATGGTAAGAGTACAGAAGATTTTATGGTAATCATGATTCCCCATTATATTGCTTTGAAGTCTTATAATGTTTTCATTCATTGGTTGGAATGGTTTTATTCTGTTTTGTTTGACATTATGTGTGATGTATTAACAGATACTTTGAAGAAAACAAGACATTATAGTAGCCATTGCTGATTTAATATCATCTTACTTTGAAGTCCTAACATGCTTTTGTTCTTCTATTACCATTGGTTCTATCATGTTGTGTGTCATTGGATTTTAATATGTATGATAGTATAAACAAATTTTTTATGGAAAATGAGATATTATAGTAGCCATTGTTCATTTTCTGTTATTTGGTTCAGAATGCCTTGTAATACTTTCATTCTCTTGAATTGTTTTATTCTATTTTGTTATGTTTGATATTATTGTGTGTGAAGCTATGCTCAACTATTTCAAAGAAAGAGACATTATGGTAGCTAATGTTGATATCCAATTGTCTTGTTGTGAAGTGCTGTGTTGCTTGCATTGTACTGTTCTGATCTGCTTTATTCTGTCCTCTTTTGTTTTATTCTCTGTAAAATAAAATTTTTTTAAAAAAAAGATATGACAAGTCAACCATCTTTACCAGTCTCTTTAAAAGCTCCTCACACTGCTTCATTGTTGTTTCAACCTGATCATTTCCTTGTAGTCAGAAAATCATGAGTAAGAAAGTTTGTATAAGATTTCTGTTCACAAATTTCTGGAACTTAAATGGAAGCTAAAATGTAGACAAAAATCTGTCTTCAAATCTATAAGCTACAAATAGCCAGTAAAGAAGTGTAACTGTTAGGAGTCTGAGATGCAACTAAGAATATTCTGAGTGTGTATGATACTTTCTCCATGAAGGAATCACTAAACACAGTTCTCACATGTTTTCCAGTAATATGGATTGTTTAATGATTATAGTATTTTTAAAACACCAGTGATCTCAGAAACTTTGCTAGGGTCTTTGTGATGAGATATTCTAGAAGACATTATAGCAGTTTCAGTGATTATCAACTTAATGACTGGTTGTCTAGGACTGGTACTGAAATACCAGAGTCTCAAGCACATCTTTACTGCACCTTCTACACTTTGATCATTGTGAACTTTTTGAAATACCCAAAATATACACCTGATTGTGTCTTTTCCCAGGGCAAAGACTCAACTCCTTAACATGGTGGTTGAGGCCATGTGCAATTGGGTTCCCTCCTAACTCCCTGGTCTTGCCTCATACAGTCTACCCTCATGGCTCTGGCTCTAGGCTTGCTGGTCAGCAGATCTCCTATGTATCACATAAGCTGCCTCTTTTGTTGATTATATGCTTTGCATTTCAAATATAAGTCAGATTTTTTTATTGTGTAAGTTCTCATAGAACTGCCTTTTTTCCATCATAGAAATCTCTATTGTAAAGAAATACTCACCACATGGTTACAGTATCATGGTTCTCCTACCAGAAAGTCTGTCCAGGACAGTAGGAATTGTGGCTATCTGTAGCCTCTATTGCTCACTCTGCCTTCTACCTGGAATTCCCAATATTCTCTGCCTTCATTTCCATCATCATTTGGCAACATTGGACACAAATGACCACTTCCTTCCCTGAGACATTCATGACTCAGCCTCTGGGATTCCACATTCCCAGGCTGCCTCTTCCCTTATGGCTACTTCTTCAGTTTCTTTTTACAGCTTTTTTTAAAAAAAATTAGCTCTTTTGCACCCTCATAGCAGTCATATGTGCTGCCTTTATAATCCAGCTGGGGTGGGGTTTCTCACAAGGGCAGAAAAACTCACACAGAAACAGATATTCATTGCTATGCTAGAGAACAATAATGTGGAAGCCACTGAAATATCCCACACAAGTAGAATGGTGCAGAAAACTGTAATGACATCCACTTCGTAGAATATTATGCTGTTAATAAAACAAAGAACTAGAGCATCTGTTAATGTATGAAAACTTCCTATGATGAAATGTTCTGTGAAAAGATAGGGTAAAGATACTAAATTATGATTACAGCTTTGTGTATTTCATATATCTGCTGAACATGTAAAACTAAATACTATGTTAGATGGTAAGATTATGAACTGCTTTTACTTCTCATTTTCCAAGCATTTACATTTTATAAAAAATTGTATGTAGAAATGAAAACATACATATTTTAAAACATAACAAATATATTTGTAGGACTATCATAAAAATGAAACCAACTGAAAGTCATCCAAAAATACTCCATGCATAAAGTTATGCACTACAGTGAGAACTATTACAGCTTTGTGACACAAGTACCAGGCTCTCAAGAGACAGCTGACTCTGCAAGCGACAGATGGTTCAGCAGAGCTTTTCCCTTCTTGATCTCATGACTTATGATGTCCTCAAAAAACAGGTGACCACGGTGGCCTTCACAGACCATCAAGAACACCAGCCTCCTCCTCAGGCTCCTTTATATTACTTGCTTCAAGAAAACTACTTCAAGCCAGTGAGTTCCAGGAAACAGTGAGACAAACATTAACCTCTTTACTCCTCCCAAAGCAAGCATTTTAACCACAGGCGCTCCTCCAATCCACAGCGAGATCCAAATGTAATTGATTTCCAGTAGCTCTTGAGCACAAGGTTGCACTGCCAAGCTTTTAAAGCAGGACCCTACATATCCCTCATCTAGAGATGACTTACATCATCTTGAATAAACTGTTGAATAAACTTAACAACAGTCCTTTACTGAGGAAAATACAACTGGATTACCACACGATAAATCCTGCACCACAACTAATGGTATTGTAGAGCAATAAACCCCACGTGTTGAACTCTAGCACCTCTGAGCATAAGCAAAAAGACAGCAGCAACCCACAAAAAAAACAACATAATTATGCAAACTACAGTACAATATTGAGGATAATATATAGGCTAATTAATGTAGTTCAGCCTAAATAGTAATAATATTAATAATCCAGCTTTACTCGGTGTCTTAGTCCATTTTCTGTTACTATAACAAAATCTCTGATGCTGGGTAACAAAGAATACAAGTTTGTTTCGTGACTTAGGAGGCTGGGAAGTCCAAGAGCATGTGCAGCCTCTGGTAAAGGCCTTAGGGCAACACATACTGAGAAAGGACTAGGATGCTGGTGTGGTTACACTGTGTTCTCATAAAGCTACTCATGCCATCATGAGGATCTCAGCCTCATGACCTCATTAATCCTAGTCATGTCCCCAAAGCCTCACCTCCAAGTACAGTTAATACAAGAATTTGAAAATTATGTTTACAACGTATGAGTTCTGAGAAGACGCATTTGAATCACAGTGGACAAACTGAGTGAATGCCATCAGTCTGGCACTGACCTGTTACTTAGTTTTCATCACAAATTTGAGAATCCCATTATTTTCTAACTTTTATGGTTAGACAACCTGAATTTTAGTGAGGTGAAATAGCAAGACATTTTCTTGCCTCCCCTTTTGTTTCATTCTGAGACTTTCTGCATCTCCCAACACTTTATTTCTCTCTTTCTTCTTCTTTCTTTTTTCATGACACTGAACTGTATCAAGAGGCAAACACTGTATTAGTGTTTTGCCAATAACTTTCTAACTAAACCCTTGAAGTTTTAAAAAGTACTTTTACATATAGAATGACTTGGGACTCGTGTTATAATTTAATCTAACTTCATTTGTTCTAACCATCACTGATGGTGAGATCTGTCCCGGGAACCTGAGGAATGACCTCTGTCAGGACTAGCCCAGTTCTTCCAGAATCACTGAAGAATTGGGGCTGTCATTTTCTGTAGGTAAATCTTCAGACAGATATATCAGTCTAATTTATCAGTCACTTACAAACAAGCTAATGTTGTTGAAGGGGAAGAACATGGATGAGAAGCATGTAAATCTTCCCTGCAATCTGTGAGGTAGCTGTTATACCTAGTTGCACAGATAAGAAACACAGAGTTCCACACCACAAATCTAAGTCACATGCCCCTGATTTAATTCATGGCTGTGAAAGGCCTGATAGGCAAATTGCTACTTTCTTGTCTTGTGCTCCTGGTAGGCATCACTAATCACACATGCTATTTGTCTAAGGCTGTGCTTCTCTAGAACCAGACTTTGAGATGAAATTTCAAGTATAAGAAATTAACCTGGCTTCCAGAAAATCATGGTAAGGGAATGAACAAGCAAGGTAAGGAACACAAGAGCTGCAGGAAGCCAGCAAATGGTGCATGGATAAGAAGCCTAGCTCCAAGAGCAGTAAAGCACAGGTCCCCTGTGGGACCTCTGGAGACCTCACAGACCAAGATTTGGGTTCTTCTCCATTGGAAGTGAGACTAAAGGTATTTTTCCAACAACTGCGGCCAGTTTTTTCCCATTCTCAGGGTCACTAAGGGAAGTTTCTGCCTGCTCTGCCCATGTTAATAGTTATGTCCTAGCATCCAGCACCCTAAACAAAGTATTTACAGTCAGGAGTCCTCTGAGTGCTAAGGGGACATATGTAACAAGCTGCCATATATGGTCACACATTGTATCCGGTTACATCTAGAAGGAGATCTCTCCTGCCCTCTACCATAAAGCTGGAGTGGACTAGCAGAGTGAAACCCCTTGGCCATTTGGTTCTGACTTCACTGATCTGATAAATTGGATAATTTCTGCTCTGAACAGGAAATAGGTGGAGTATTAATGATGCTCAAAGGCAATGCAGCCTTGTGTTTTCTAGTAGAGAAGGACAGTATGGTGCATGGTTAAGAGCACAGAGTTTGACATTAGATGACTTGGATTCAGCTAGCATGTTTCAGCGTCAAACCTAACTGCCATATGACTTCGGGAAAATTGCTCAACTACTCCATGCCTCAGTTTTCATCGGTAACTCCACCACCAACAGTAACCATAGGTTTCTATGAGAATTAAATGAGCACCTCTCTCTTATTAAGTAACACAAATACAATCTCATAGTGATAACAATACAATGCATTTAATTTACAAACATGTGAATTGCAGACCAGATCATAAAATGCCAAATGCAGTGAGTCTTCATTAATTTCATTTCCCATTCTACATGACAATTCTTAAGGCATTTGGTGACCTAGGGATTGAGCGAGCTATGCTTGCTCATTCAAGCAAGCAAAAAGACTAAGATGTAATTTGTCATCTTTATAAAGGAAAGTGAATCCAGTTTTTTAGAGACTAGGAAATGATGGGGTTCTTTTCTCTCTTCACTGTATATACAAAGAGAACTCCTGAAAACAGAATGAGCACTCTTATTCCCCAGATCCTTTAAAACTTGAACACTGGTAGTACCTTCCTTTTATTGCTTTCACCCAGTAAATAGTTCCTGGTCTTCTTGAAGGAGACAAAATTGAAATTCAGGTGTTCAGAGCCTACCCTTTGTAGCAGTTCTCTTTGGATCCAAAATCACTGATAATACAGATGTGAGTATAAGACAAGAAAGTTAACGCCACATCAATTGCCCCTTTTCTTCTTTGGGAGAGAAGCTAACTCCGGGAGGTGCCTGTGTTTATAAAGGATACATGCTTCCTTCAACCTATTGACATGGCTCAGCAGCAGCCTGGGCAAAGGGATCAGTTGAGCAGCCTTGCAGAATAGAACACAGGTCCCTTTCTTCCAAATCATGTGCCCTGACTACCATGCCTGTCATGTCATCAAGCATCACCGGACATCCAATGCTTTGCTTTATTTAAGGAAATCCCCAGGAATTGCTGCCTGTTTTAAACAAGAAATATTTATAGCCTGACATTAAAATCAATGGGAATCTATTTTGCTATTCATTTTTCATTTTCATTTCCATGTGATCAGAGTTCAGCATTGAACGACTTACAGTTTGATCCCCAGAGTAAAGCAGACAACAGGATCTGTCACCCATACCATATATTCCTTCTACAGCTCTGTTTCAAAAGTAGATTATACTTTACATATGTGCATTTTAAAGTCTAAGTTAATTTCCTTTTGAATGGGAGCTGTCTGTGACAAAGGACAAGTTGTGAAATTTTAGGTCAGCTATCTTTGCTAATGAAAGAGTACAAACAGGAAAGTGTTGGAAGTTCTCTGATGCTATAGTTCCAGGGTTCTGATAAGAGAGAGAGAGGTTTAGAGTAACTTGGAAGCTGACTACAAGAATACCAATTGGAAAGTAAAGAATGTTTTTTAAAAGCAAGTCATTTGAAGTCACATCATGGATTCTTTATTTTATTTTATTTTATTTAACAGGGAAGTTCTGGGAAGTTAGCAGATTCTCATGAAACTAAGCAGTAATGGCCAAACCTAGGGCACTACCTGTTAGTTTCCCCTAAATGTCAACTACAACTTGAGTGAACAATGCCACAAAGACTGATAGTCTCTAATCTCAAAGATAGGTGCTGCTCTGCTTTTCTACCTACAGGAGGCACTGACAGGAGCTGAAGCTCTTCAGAGCCATTCACAAACAAGAACGTTCAGAAAAAGGAGGGCGCGTATCTTAGGCTCCTTCCTTATCCTCCAGTGAGGCAATCTTGCAACTGAACTGACAGCTTCAAGGAAATATTTGGAAAGGATGAGAATCAGCCTTCAGTATGCAGTTTAGGGATGAAGATCTAGCTAATACTACCAGAGGAGCCACCATGACTCACTGAGGTAGCACCTCCAGTGAAAAAAACTTAGACTATTGTGGAAGAGGGAAGATTATCAGTTGTGCTTCCAAGGTCAACAATGTCCTTCCAATAAGGTCCTTCATCTGAGTGTCCCTTAGAGAGAAAGTCCTGTGGGACCCTGGAGGATTTGCGACCTGAGGTTCTGTGGAGAAGTACAAGGCGTGGATTGTCGAGGTCACGTGTGTATGTCTCAGAAGGCTGTTACTACAGGGCATATAATTACTGAAGGCCACAGACACTTTAGGAACCATTGCAGAATTTGTGCTGAGGTGAGGCTGAAGGCAGTGGGGACATGTAGCTGATCCATTCCTTCAAGAAAGGTAGACTTTATTGACCAATGATGGTTCAAAACCTTCCTACTACCTTAGAACACAGAGCAGTTCTAAACCTTGCATGTAACCCTCTCTGTCCCCTCTCCCGGCATTGCAGTCATCCTTGCATGGAAAACTGATGCTTTTTCAACTTTCTCCAGCTCCTAACTCATCTTCCTTCTGCACAAACATTTCTTCTAACAGAATTCTTGCCATTTAATTCCATCTTGATGTCTCCTTTTTGGAGGACCTGAACTGTAATAGCATTTTTCATTTTCAATGGGAATGTAATAAAAAGCTTTCATCTCAGCAGTCAGACTGTTGGCTTCAGATAAACTCCTTAAGCACAATGAGGAATTAGGAGTACTTTTGGGAAAATGACCAAGTACTTCACTTTGCTTCAAAAAAAGCTATTCTCTTAAGCCAAGGAAGGCTACCACTTTTGTAGGCAGGAAAAGTGCAGTACAAAAATGCTATTTCTTTACCTGAACAGGATCTCCTTCAGTTAGTATTAGGTAATTTTCCTTCAACCTTATTCAGCTGGAACTGACAGGATTTGGCTTTTTCCAGCATCTGAAAACATAATATAGAATCAGTTCTTATCTTTTACTTGTGATGACTTAGAACTTCATAAGATGGTGCTTAACAAAAACCAATGTTTTAGTTACATATATGCACATTAACTTAATAAAGAAAATTGACTCTATGTGTGTGCTTAGGATGATCCAAGGAGAAAAAATTGTGACTGAAAGAGAAGGATTCATCTTTGCAATTTGGAATGTTGTCATACTGATGACACAGATGGTTTATAAATGAAAAGAATAACCCAACTCTTAAGGCACAAAACCTTTTAAAATAAAGGTAATCTTCAATTTAGTTTAACAAGAGAGGAAAATAAAATGTAGGATAGAAAAAAAGAGATGAATCCCTTAGTAAATAAAAGTAGGGAAGTAATTTGTACGGATGATCTTGTAAGTAAAGTAGACAAGCGGTGTGTAGGAGACAGAATAAAATATATTAGTTAAGGAATATTCAGTAGGTAAGCTGAACTCAGAATTGGGGCACTAGAGAAGAGTATAAGAAACAGAAAAAGTTAGTGAAGCCTTGAAAGATATTTTTAATAATGGCTGGCATTCATATTGAGTTCAGTTTTAGAAAAATTACTTTTTATAAGCTGTCACTTATTATTGTTTTTATTTTCCATAACACATGACCACAAACAAATATTTTGCAGTATTTGGCATCATCAAGGGTCTTCACCTGACCTGGGTTTAGATGGGGGTGTGTCTCTGTTTGTGTGGGTGCACATGTGTATAGATGAGCTCCTCAGAAGGAAAAGGAATGTTTGGGGAGAAGTACCTTTCAGAATGAAAAAAGAGTAAACATTTGATCTACAAGTAACTTGGCCTCACCAAAATATTGTCTTTTATACTCATCATATGCCTCCAGTTCTTTTCTATAAGAAGTGTCTCTTTCCTTGAACAGATGGCTTCTAACCCTGTTTCTGCTACCTTCCATCCCTTCTTCTTATTATATCTTTCCATCTCATTTTTATGCTTCCATGGTCTCATGTATAATTTGGTCATCCTCTATGAATTTAAAAAGAAAGGCATTTAAAAATGTGAGCATTCTTCTTCCAAGGAAATCAAAATGTTTAACAACCCATTAGGTCTCATGGAGCCCTGAAGGAAAAACACAAAAGATAGCCAGGGAGGAGAAGAGGGGGGCATAAAACTCAAGCTGGTGGATTTTCATTTCAGAATGCAAGAGTTTTGTCAACTTGAAGTCCTTATTTGACCTATCTGCCAAAATTTCCCTATTGGTTTCCCTATTCTTTAGTTTATAAAACTTTAATTCAAATTCATTTTACATTCAAAATTTCTTTCTCTATTTGCAATCATTTCCCATACACTTTAGCCAATTAAATTCATACTAAGCAATGACATGGCAGAGACACCAGTCCAGCCCAACATGAGTGCCCAGTAAATACTAGCGGATATTCCCATTTCATTTGATGACACATTTACTCATTGCATCTTCAAGGCAAGGTGCTGAATTAGCTGCAGGACCCCCATCTTTAAGGATTTTGTAATCAACAGGGATGCAAACACATAAAGAAATGTTTTTTAGAATGCTGAAAAATAACATTCTGTTCACTTTCCTTGTATTCATGCTGCAGGCAACACTGAACCTTATTTCCTATTTGGGATGCTCTCAGCCAGTTCCCCAAGTTCCCTAAGACATGCTGGAGCTTGTCTTTGTGGTCTGTAGGTGGTTGTATATTTGAAGAACCCAAACTAGGTGATGCAGAAAGAGACAGATGGCCGTCCCTCTTGGTGAAAACTCAGGTTTTTCTTGTGTCTGAGACTCAGTCTTTTTGAGTCCTGAGAAGACAGGTTAACTGGGATTTATTGAACTCAGCGTAATGGTAGGCATTTGGAGTAGTCACTCCATATTTAGTGTGACCAGTTATGTGTTGGCTGGGAGGTAGACACTGGGGAAGCAGTGATGGATCATTCCCAGACCTTGTGTTTCTGAACAGAGTAATAATTAATCCATTAAAAAAATTTCAGTCAAAATAAAGAGCCATCCAAAGCCTTGAGAATTCATAATCTAAGTGATGAGGTACCATAAGAGCCGAGCGACACAAATGTAAAGGAGAGCAATAAAGTCTGTATGAATTGCACACTAGAGGAGGAAAATATAATTCTACTCAGTACCCCCTGTAAAAGGTCATGGAAATCACATTATGTGGAATTACACTCTAGGTATAACAGCAATGATACAAAGCAAACCTCAGTGAAATTAATAGAAAAATTTCTCAGTCATAAAAACTGATTAAATGCATTTTCTTTCTGTTGGCCCACATATAAACTATTATTTGGTGTGTTCTTTCTTCTTTCCTATAACAGACCATTGCCATTAATCAGACTATCCAGCCCTAAATTCTAAGTTGGGTCAAACGTGGGCTGACATATACTAATCTCTAGCAAGATAATAATTGTCACTGCTATAATTACTATTGATGTTAAAACTTTCACCCAGGTTAACATGGAGATTATTCTAAGTAATGTCTTCTCTTTCATATCAAGAGAATGCTACCCATTCTCTCTCCAAGTGTCTTCAGTATTTTAGGAAACAGGAGCTAAGCCTTTTACATTTTTTATATCCAAGCCCTGTGACTAAAATGCATAAAAATTCTGGAGGTGAGCTTTGAAGTCACCCTTAATGAAAAGTCTATTAGTATTTATAGTTCTATTCAGGTTTTCTCTTTCTTGGCTATTTCTTTTCAGAGATTATTCACTTAATTTTAGTTTCATATGTACTGGCACGATAGTTCCAACAACGGTATTTTAAAATTTCTCCTACACTAGAATCAGGCCTTCCTTTTCACTGGAGACTTTGCTGATTTGGCCTGTTAGTTACCTCTCACAGAGCCCTGGGGTGACCATGCGGCTACAGTCAACACAGGGTGTGAGAGGGGCAGGAAGTGGACCCAGAAATGAGTCTCATTCACTTCCTGTGAGTAAGCTGGTCTCAAAAATACCTCAGCCCATGCTTATCCAAGGTTCTCTTCAGAAACATTTTCAACTCTGAGGCCTTGCAGATAGCACCAGACAGACACAGAAATCCAACGAGTCATTTCTGTGTGAAGCCATGCTGCCTCTGCCTTACTTGGTCCTTTTCCCAGCATTCCCATTTATTCCAGAAATTCAAAAGTTGGACTGTTCAATGTATAAATCAAAGGCCAAGGAAATATCTGGAGTTTGGCTTTGTGTCTCTATGAGTGTGTTAAAAAGAAATGTGATTAGAGAACTGATAGAGCTATGCAGAGAATGGCAGAGCTTGCTCCTGCTTTATGGATTCTGATGGAGTAGAAGGGGGGTGGTAGCAGGAACGGTTCTCTTCAAAAGGATAATAGCCCCCAAACCATGCATTGCTTATGATTTTTTTTAATGAGGGAAGCTTCAAGCATCACTAGCCCTGATCTGCATAATACTTTCAGTCTTATTTTCTATTATAAAAGTTTCAAGCAATGATTGGTCTTTTTGTACAAATGGATTATGAAAAGATTTTTGTTTACATATATGGAAAGAAACCTAAAAAGAATCAGTCACAGGGTCATCAGTGCAACTGGCGATGTTAACTGTAAAATTTTTAATCTTAAGGAAAATGCTTTACTGCAAGCCAGGGTATAGGCAGAACCCCATGACATTAGATTTAGCTGCCACATGTATCTCCCTTTCATTATGCCTACCTTTGTCAGCCATGAAGATTCCAGATTTTCTGGGCTCAAAGATTGTGCTTTGGAGGTTATTTGGACAGTCTGTTTTTATCTTACTAATACATCCTGTATTTGCAACACTAAAAAGCTTACAAAGCATTTCCTCCAGTATTTTTAAAATTGCTTTCTATGTTGTTCCAGGAAAATAAACAGCACAAGTATTATTTTCCCATTTATACAGAAGAAAAAAGTGAGTCAGAGATTCAGAATCCTTAGTAGGTTCTAAAAGGAGAAAATTCCCTGGTGGATTCTGGGGATTGCAAATTTGGGTCAGAATCCTTGCTCTGCCAGCGATCCCATGTGTGAGTTTGCTAAAGCAATTTGTGCAAAGTGAGTCACAGTTCCTTACTCAACAAATTGTAGGTGATCACACACCTGACTTGGTTGAGGTAGGAACAGATGAACATGCAGAGGGACCACGTCCACATCCCACAGAGCAGGGGGTCAGCAAACAATAGCTCTCCTTGCAGCCAAGAGCCACAGGGCCTCCTAGCACGCCTGGTGTCTACCACCAATGTCATCGGCTGGTGTTTGCCTAACGGAGTAACTATCATGAACACATTAAGAAGGAAGCCAGGAAAGCAGTGCAAATTAATGCAATATATACCACCAGGAAATATTCAGAACAGCTAGATTTGAAACTTTCCGGGGAGACCTGGACATGATGTATGCTGAAATCCAGAAAACAGTTCCCCATGTGTTTTCCCTGAAATGAATTCCGAACACAATTATTTGGGTGATAGGAAACACAGCACAAGTCATGTCCAGAGGATTAGTAATTATCCTGTTCCTAATCACCATGGCAGTGTATGCAAAATCCAAGGGGGGCCAAGTCCACATCATCACCAGATTTTCACTCCCTCACATTGGCATACACTGCCAAGCCTCTTTGTGTTGCCTTATGAGTATTCTGGTTCCAGGCTGGAAACCAAATCTAATCTCCATGGCCTGGGCCAAAGGAAGAATTGGAAAAGATATAAATCCCAATTCACTGGCAAAGCAGTTTCATATCACACTGTGATCCAGTATCTCTCTAACAATATGAGCAATACATTGGTGAATAATAAGCAAATAAAAAGCCTGAATTGTTAATTTGTGTTCTCCCCAAGCATGTACCTATGATGTTTATTAGTGCACCTGTGTTCCAGGGAAGAAATTTACTTATAAATGAAAAGCTAATAGAATTCCACATGCCCACATATAGCCAAATCATAATGGAAGTCCTTTTATCAGCTAGGTAGTAAGCAGCACTGCAAGTAGGAAAATGCTGGTTCCCTTGTTAGAGCCGTAGAAGTGTTTCTCTATGAACTTTCTCATTCTGTGGGAGAGTTTATGTACTTGTAGAGCACCTCATTAATTCAGCTTACACTAATTGGGGAGGTGCAGCCTTGAGGCTGTAGGAAAGGGGAGACACATAGCAAAATATGCGAGGTATGCAGAGGTCATTAAGCCCTGTGTGTACCAACAGTTAAGTCATGTGATCTGTCTACTTATACGAACTAGATACCTGGTAGTTATTAGTTGCAGGGCCTGGGTCTAATCATGGAGCTTTTCAGTCAAGGCAAATGGAAGCAGATCTTGCCTATTGATTCACTACAGAAACATTCATTCAAGTGGGATGAATAAGACAGAGAATCTGGAGATATGTTTAATTAAAAATGGACAAAGGGATTCTTGCTGATACTTTTGCCTGGACAACCAGAGTTTCTGTTTGGATCTTTACATTCAAAAATTGAGAGTCAAGGCTTTTTATTTGAAGCATTGATTTCACCAACTGTTCCACAAAGCCTGATTTTCATCTTGCAGATATGTGATGAGCATAAACCCTGCCTTCCATGCAAGGGACACGGTGAAGGAAACCTGCATTCACTGACCTGATTTCACAAAGAAAAAAATCTGCAGATAAGATGTGAATTAGTGGAGTGAAAACATTTATCAACTGCGTGATGATTCATCCCTCACAACATATTTGCAGCCCCAGCTCGTTTCTTTGGTTTGGGGTTTTGCCCTGAATTTCAGCATTATGTCTGACACTAGTTAAGTGAACTGACTCTAGAAAGCCTCACGGTCTACTCTTAATAACTTTTTAGGGCTGTGAAGAGGGTTACTAAAATCATGCATGCAAAGTACTTAGAAGTAGCCCGGAATTTTAATGAGTCATTGATAATTCTGGCTATCTTGTAAATCATCACTGTCACCAAAAATCATAAAAATATGAGGGAAAAAAATCTGTGGTTTACTGGAAATGCAGTGGAAGAGACAGATAAACACAGAAATATTCAAACCCACTAGGGACATGGGACAGGACTGCAGGTCGAGTTGGGGTGATTCTCGAAGACTATAGGGACTGATAGTGCCATCAGCCATAAATGTGCTGCGCTATTCAGACATCTTACCCGCTTATTTTACACACAGGAGGCTTCTTGAAAGCGCTAACTCGGTCAGGTGCAAAGAGAAAGAAAATTAGCCCTTCCCGGCAATGCCCTTGAAACCTGCTCTTTCTAATTAAACTTCAATATAATTTCCAACTTATTTCCCATCTTTTCCTATAATTTTGATGTATAACAAGTATTCTCCGGGGGTAGGCTTTTTACAAGTTCAGGGTTTTCTAATATCAAACCTTTACACTCTTAATAGATTTAGAATAACCTCCCCTGGGCTTGGTTCGCACTTGGGTTGGGACCTATGGTGGGAGTAAGGCAGTGACGAGCTCAGTATCCTCACTGTTCCCTTGCTCTGTCCCCCACCTCTGTCTGGTCACTGATCCTGTTCCCTTTCCTCAGAAACTGCAGGAAGACAGAAAAGAGGAGGTGGAAGGAAGAGCTCACCAGCTGGGGCTGTGGCAGATGCCTAGCACTAGCTCAGAGCCGGCTCCCGGTGTGTTTTTTCTGGTACTAGATCCCCTTTCTGGCTTCTAGCCACACCGTCCAGACCCCGCTCTAATCACAAGGCTACTCTTTGTACACAAGTAGGCCATATTTTTTTTATCTGATTTCCTTGAAAGCTGTTCTCAAAGCTTGTCCTCAAAGCCTCTCTAGCCAGCTTGTCCCTATCAGAAAGTCAAGCACTCTATATTCTTCAGATCGAGAAAACATTCGCATTTCCTCACAGTCACCTCACTTTGGGGATGTTCCTAACCCCTGCCACTCACCAGGTACTGTTCCAAGTACTTGGGTTACAGTCATTTTACTTGAGAGGGAGCGTTTACTGAACAATAACTTAGAAAGTGACAGATGCCACAGAGAAACATGAAGCAGGGGAGAGAGATGACATTGGCTGAAAAGGGATTGTAATTAAGAAGCAGGAAAGGCTTTGTTTCTCAAAAGGTCTTGGAGGGGACACAGACATGGAGTTGGAACAATGTCTCCACATCCAACACCAGTACCTTAGTAATCTTGAAAGCCTGGCTCCAAAACCCCATGTAGGGCGGGGGCTTTTGGGCTCCTCCTGGAGTCATCCCTCTTTACCAGAGGTGAGTAGAAAGTGTGTGTGAGAGACACCTCCTCCATTCCCCTCTTTTTCAAAGAAACTTTGTCTTAAGTAGCTGATGGACTATGATATTTTTACACTACTTCTTGGAAACTTGTCTAAACATGGTTTGTTCTTCACTTTAAAGCATGCACAAGCGTTCCATATTCTTTATTTCTGGGCTAATGGACTTTAGTCAAAATTCTACACAGTAGGAAATGTCACCTCACTTCCTACTAGATACATAGAACAGATTAAGTTTTGGTCACTTGATCCAGATTCCATAGATAAGGAACAACAGGTTTTGAGTACATGATTTCCTCTATGATATCATGTTGGGATTTTAATAAGCTGTGACTCAAATAAAAGAAATAGTTTGAAGAAAGAATTCTATTTAGTGAGCAATCTATCAAACCATGGCTTGTTGTACATCAATTTTCCCAGAAGAACGCTTTGCATCTAGGCAGCTCTATACAGTCGTACAAATTCTGCTCCCAATTTCTTTGCTTTGATGCAACCAATTAAAACATTCATTCTTATAAAAGATATGTTCCAGAGATGATGTCTCATGCTGAGTTGGTTGTTCAGAACCACTTTCTTGACAGAAAAATAGCGATAGTCACCTACTTGTTAGGACAACAATCTTGCATCAAGAAAAATTTCATCTCTTTAACAACGTCAACATTTTCCCCTTTTGGAATAGCATCTCCTAGATACTAAACTATATTTTACCTGTGAATATCTTATCATATTGCTCAAAATGATGTTAAAAGTTTTTAAAAGGATCATACTGTACAGTTAAAAAGTACGTCCAACTAGAATTTGGAAAATTAATCATCACTTTAATGACCTGTGTTTATGACCATCAAGAGAGCTGGTCTTGAGAGATTATGAGTGATAAATTATTGAGATAATTTTCCTCTGTGTCACCTGTCAGACTTTTTGTGTACTATGATATATTTCCTTGAGAGCTGGCATTTGGCAATATGGCTGATAATGGCTGGGGTAATTTTCTCTATATATTATTTCTAAGACATTTTTCTGTAGCATGATATATTTTCTTGCATATATTACATAAAGCAGTCTGATAGTAAACCACAAAATGTCTATCAGATCATCACAACTTTGTCATTTGATCCTTATCAAACTATATGAAGGTGACAAGGCAAAGGTTTTATGTATCAACAAAGGTTTCTAATAAATTATTATTATTATTATTATTATTATTATTATTATTATTTTGGGGGACTGGAGATTTAGCTCAGTGGCATAAGGGCCTGTCTTGCAAGCACATGGTCATGAGTTTGATCCCTGGTGCCAATAAAAATTAAAAAAAAAAAAAAGCTGTCTTATTATTTTTGTACCAGGGGTCAAACTCATGACCTGGCCCTTGCCTGCAGGTGCTTGTACCACTGAGCTAAACCCCCAGCCCTTCTAATAAATTATCTTTCCATGAATTATTTTCTCCAATAATTGAGGGGCAAAAATTAAAATGGCATAATGTGATTCCATTCTGCCTCCGATAGTAACCCGGGTCACGAATGGATGGATAACTTACCTGGGAAATCTTTTAGAAGTCCCATAACAATGCTTTACATAATGGACCCTATCAAAAAGGAGATGAGCAGAATCTCACTCAGTTTCACCTGAGGAAAGTGAGAATTCGGAGCTCAGACTCTAACCTCTGAGTAGCTGAGCTGAAAGATCGCCTAGAATCTGGACCGAGGCTCCCATGATAAGACTGGAACCATAAGGATAAATAAAGGGCAGTTTGTTAAACCTGGAAAGAAGCTTGGAAGTAAAGAAAACATCCTAGTAAATATGGCTTTCTTCTGACTTGCCAGTCTTTTTTCTAACATCATTTCCATATACACCTCTTTTCCCTGATAATAAGTCCTTCTTACTTGAGTTTCTTTATCTGGATTAATGTTACATACAGTCAGTAACATCTGAATTGGAACAATTAATTGTGAGATGGCTTCTCCATAGTGTGTGGCAGCACACCTGTGCCACACTGAATACACTAACACAAGATTCACTATGGCTTCATTGTAAGCCATTCCCCAAAATTTTCACTCGAAAAAATATTTTTTTAGTGCCTCAAAAGCTAAGCTCTTTCCCATATCATGGAATGTGAATTCCATAAAGCCAAGCGTGGTGTTGCCCTGTAAACTTTGGTATTTCTAGACCTTAGACCTTAGATCCAGCACACAAGATCTGCATAACAAATATTTGTTGGACTCATTAGTAGCTAGCTAGTGACAGTCAAAAGGTCAAAACCATATTTTTCATGCTCTGTTAATTATTGTATATTGCATAGTTAACAAACCACCAAATTTAAATTTTTGAGTACCTTAAATTAAAAAATCTACTGATATGTCAGAGATATGTCAACCTACATGTGTTTAGTAAGTCCTAAAAGAGGGAAAAATAACCATAGTCCTTCTGTTGGTATCACCAAAACATTCTAGTGGGTTATGTAGAAAACATTTCTGGAACCAAAAAACAAAGAATAAAAAAGGAAACACAACTGTGTTTAGTAAAGTGGGTAATGAGTATCCTCTTTTCTAGTGTCTTTGAAAATGTTAAAATATAAAAAGTGCAAATTAGCCACTTTGTAGAGAGAAAATACTAAACAGGTTAATAGAGTAGTTTTTCTTTGAATCAAGGGCTTAGTAGAACATTTTGGAAATGTTCCTCTGCACACTAATAATGGTCTAATAATTTAAAATTATACCATGTGCTTTCAAAGGCTCAAGTTCATTTTCTCCCCTTTTAAGTTCAAGCCACATATCCTTTCTCCAAGAAAACACTGACCACACACCAAGGAAAAAATCCCTAGGGAGCCTGAGGATTAATTTTCCTCCTGCTAACCCAGGAACAGAAGTCTTCCAAGTACCACAAATCCTGTGGCTATGCAGGTGCAAATTGGATTAAAATGTGTACCAAATCTTCCAGGTGGTTTGTTATACATTTCACCGGGTTGTTCAGCTCACTAGTTGAATCATTAGCACAGCCTGTTAATGTGTTTGACTAAATCCCTCACCCAAATGCAAGCTTGCCCAAGATCAAGGTTTGAGGGTTGGTAGCTTCAAATTCCTAGCATCTAACCTCAATACTTGGCACACAGTTGCCAATACTAAGACCCATGAGCAAAATTGTTTCTCTGTTAAGAGTTCAGGTTCAGATCCTGCCTTGGAAACTTCTTGTATCTGTGACAAAAGTGCTTCAGTGAATTATCTTCCAGTTTTCTTAATTATAGAAGAGGTTACTATATAAATAATTCCTATTTCATAAGATCTGTAAGGTCATGGTGAAAAAGGGATGAGAATGAGATGATGCAAGCACTGTATAGCTTACAGTTGTGATGATGATTAAATTATTATTGGATGATGAATGTCCTTAGAGATTTCCAAGTCCCTGTCTGTTGACTTGACCCAAAAGTACTCAGTAGCTTCTTTCTGCCATAGCTTCCGGGATGTTGAAACCCAAAAGGGATTGTGGTGCTTGATCAGGGGCCACTGATAGGCATGTAGTAGGACTGAAAACTGTGAGCATGAAGAGAAAGGAAAATCTTATCCATTATTTGCCATGTAGGAACTGTTTTTTGTTCTCAAACATTGTTAAGGCATTGTTCCAACTACTGCTTTTCCAAGAGAGCTGGGGAGAAGTGGACAGGAAAAACATTTAAGGACCTTCGGGTCACTTTCTCTCACCAATGAGCACCACCCCTGTGCTTGTATATTAGCACCTGAGAGAAGTATCAGAGCTTGTCTCCAGTCTATGGATCTTATAATCTGGCAAAGAAGGCAAATGTTGAACAAGTGGATGTGGTGCTATAAGATATCAGAGCCAATGCCCAGAGGTATAGGAGAATTTGTCAGTGGAACCTGACCCAGTCCAGTATGTCAAGGAGACTTCTGGAAGGAAATATTTTAATTGATAGGTAAATGTTTAATCTAATAAAGAAGCTACTGAGTATGTTCCAGGCTGAAGGAACAGAAAGTACAAAGACCTAAGGTGGGTAAGAATAATGTTTTAGAAGAACTTGAAGGCCAGTAAGGTTGTAGGGCAGCAACCGGGGGAGACAGAGGCTGGTGAAAGATGAAGCCATGAACATGGGGGTCCCACTGCTTCTGCTCAGATGCTCGCCTTTGGTTTCAGACCCTTTCCTGCACTCAATGAAAATCCTGTACCGTAACTCAGGATCCACCCTTTCTTTTTGCTTCGATGCTGTCATTTTTAGTTTTGAATATTTTGCTTTTAGATATCTCATCACACACAACATGAATTAATTATTAATTTTAGTTAAAGTCATCTTTAATTGCTAGTCATACTGTCCAATCACAATGACATAAATATTATCAATGGAGCTGATGCAGTTCCAGTGGACAGCATATGGTTCAACAATCTGTTTAATCAGTCAATTCTTACTGTGGGCAATATTTTCTATACATTTCACTTTCATCCAATCTTCTGAAAACTCTCAGAAACATATTTTATAAAGGAGGCAATTGAGATTTGAAGAGGTTAAGTAATTTGTACAAAATTCTATAGCTAAAAAAGGACCATCTTGGGCTAAAACAACCCCGCAGTGTAACCTCAGATTCTAACCACTGTGCTTGCAGTTTCTGGTCGTGAAGATTTATTACAAATGAGCACAAGCCCTTTAGCTTTCTTAAAATTATTAAATATAATCCTAACATTGTTCTTCCATCCCCCTCTCAAACTTGATGCCTTTAAAGATAGGATAAGACTTTCTAAACCCTTAGGCAGCTCTTCTCTTATGGGCTTGACCCACTCAATTTCAAAGCAGATTTTGAAACATTATCCTCAGAAAACATGTATCAGTAATATTCTGAGGCTTTTGTTTTGAATTTTTTTACCTGAAGCTTAGAGAAGGATTTATTTACACTACAAAGGCCTTTGAAAAGCTTTACTGTATGGTGGGGATTCTCTATGATCTTGTTGAGAAAAAGTTCTCCACTTTCTTTGTACAAGTGGTATTTTAAAATGGACACCACAGAACAGTAATTTGGTTACTATGAGATTCATATAAAAAATACAGAATAAATATTCTATTCACAGTGTGAACATGATGATAGTGAATCAGAATTAAATTTTCAAATATTTCTAAAAGTAATGTGATATAAAATTATGATATTTAAAGTTGCAAAGAAAATTCTAGCCCTTTAGTTTGAAATGTATTCCATTCAAAAATGCAAAACAGTATATCAAATAAATTATTTGCATCATACCAGACAATGGCATTAACTTATTTATTTGTTCCTATGGCAACAGAAAGTGAAACAAGATGAGCCTATGTGGTTAGGTAATAAAATAAACTTGCTGAGGGCAGTTCTTTCAAATTAAAACCAAATTAACCCAATGGTTTAGCCTCAAAACAATGGTAAAGAATAATCATGGTTTGCTAATGGCTTACATTACAGTGTTTTGCTATTTGCTTAATTAGGAGAGACACCAATACTCTTTTATACTTAAGTTTTAGCCCATAACTAGATCTAATTGTCACTATCTAAACAATGCTTTTTGCATTCGACTTCAAATGACTAATTTATATTAACATATCATTGCCACCAAAATCCATAATTATCTTAGAATTCACTTTGGAAGATAGGTTGGCAGTTTCTTTAAAAAATGAATACATTCTTACTATTTCACAGTCATGCTCCTTGACATTTGCTAACTGAAGAAAAACTCCGGTCCACCCAAACTACCTGAATGTGAACACTGAAAGCGGGGTTATTCAGAAGTACCAAAATATGGAAACAAAAAAGATATTCTTCCAGTGAATGGTTAAGCTGCGGTACTTCTGGAAAATGAAACATCATCTGGCACTAAAAGGAAATGACTACCAAGTCATGAAAGGACATAGAGGGAAATTAAACACATATTATGAAGTAAAAGAAGCTAATCTGAAAAAGCTACATGATGTTTGGTACCAACACAAAATGTGACATAGAAAAGACAATTTAAAATGGCAAAAATTATCAGTGGTTGACATATGTTGAGTATTCAGGTAAGGATGGAAATGTAGACTACAAAGAATTTTTAGAGCAGTGGAACCATTTTGTATGATATTATAGTGGTAGATACTTCTCATACATTTATCCAAATCCATAGACTGTAAAACCCCAAGAGTAAAAGCTTGTATTAAGTTATGGACAGGGTAATAACAATATGTCAGTGTAGGTTCAACACTGTAGGTTCAACTGCTACATAAGAAATGTACAAGTCCAGGAAAACAGGAGTACATGGGAACTTCTGTACTTTCTGTTATATATATATATATATATATATATATATATATATAACAGAAATGATATTCAGAAAGGATATTTCAGTAGGTACCGTATGTTGTTCACCTATCACTAAAAATCTAAGTAAAAACTTTACAATAATAATAATCTATTTTAAGCCAGGATTTTTCTGAGCAAGGATTTGCTGGGGAAAAAAGACAAAATAAAAACCATCATGGAAATGGGTCAGAAAGAAAAATAGAAACACGTTAGAATTGCAGACGAGAAAGTTTGTCTCATAATCCTAACAAAAGCTGCCTTTGACTAGGCTCCTCTCACTTAAAAGTAGATTCATTTGCATGTTCAGTGCAGTGTAACTGCTTGGAAGGCCGGGCTCTAGGTAACAGGAATTAAAATAATCAGAGGAGAAAAAGCGAGGAAGAGAACAGCGATAGTTTTATCAGGAAATTGGGAATAACTAAACTTAATTTCTTCATTGTTCCTTTTTATCTGATTCATAACTTTTGAGTGTCAGATGTTGGGGACTGAGAGATCAAAAAATAAATTCTCACCTCCAAGGAATCTACATGTTGACAAACAGGATCACTGCTTTCCTTTAAGGCCTCAAGAGGTTCTCCACCTGTCATCCTACCTAGCTATCTCTCTTGCCTAAACGTCCACCATGCCCCTTTCCTCCGTTTAGGAAAGGTCAGACGGATTCCTTCCCACCTGAGTCTGACCTGTCACGTTTCCTTGGGTGTACTTTTGTCTCCTTTATGCTATTCTAAAACACATCATCTTTTGAATACCAGCTCACATTTCTCCTATTTTTAAAAAAGCCTCTCTTGGTTTCTCCAACCCACATTTACTTAGTATGCCATTCTTTAGATCAGTAATGGTAAACCTTTTAGAGACCAAGTGCTCACATTGTAACCCATTTATTTATTACAAAGCGCCAACACCACAATTCAACCCAAATATACAGTGCTCAACTATAGGAACAATTTGGTTCATGGGCTGACAGACAGTACTCTGCATGCCCCCTAAGGCACACATGCTAGAGGTTTGCCACCTAGAACCATTCTTTACTGATAACCAGTGCCCCTGATTTTCAGCTAAGTATTTTACATGTGCATTTGCTGTTTCTAAATTCACACTGTAAGTAGTAGAATGTAATCTATGCACTTTCCCACAGACTGCCAGAAAGTATGACATGTACAAGGTACTGACACATTTATAACCGATGTACATAAAACTTATTTGTGCTAAAATTTCCTATATGAAAGTGGTATGCTGATTTTCCAGATGAAACCTATGCTAACTATTATAAACTCATACATAATTTTAATAACAACTCTTGAAGTTTCTTTCTCCCTGATGATATTCCAAGCAGTGACAGATGAGTCAATCTCCTGAAGTTGAAATTAAAAATGAGAGTTATTTGTTTTGGTGGCTGTCAGGTGAGTTTTTTTTTTAACCTAATTAGAGCTGCTTTTTAAAAAATTTTCACTTGATTATTGTGAACAGAAACTGTTAATTCTGGCTTAACAAAATTGAACATTTCTAAATTAAGAAGAAATAGCCTTGCCACTGATACTTCTTAATCAAGACAAATTTCTATAAAATTTTAATAAAATATTTAATGCATTTCATGCCTAGGGAATAAAAAGATACATTGGCTCACATTTTTACTAGTGAAATAGCAAATGTATTTGACTGGAACCACCAAGAGATGGAGAAAATAAAGCCTGTCAAAAGAAGACATACTATTATCTTATTCATTTGCAGGAAACTTTTAATCCCTCTCAGTGAAAAACATTTGACCATTACCTATGATTCCCACACTTCAGTTTCTCTGCAGTTTACAAATGAATACTCAGAGAGCACGCCCCAGCTTGTACCATACAACAGAATCAAGTGTCCATTAAATCCATGCAAAGATACAAATATTTGTTTTCAAACAATTCCTAGGAAGACCAGAGCCAGGTAACAGCACTATGCTAGGGTATAACACAATCAGCCCAGTGGCATAAGGTAACCCCAGCCTATGCTCTCTCAGCCTACAGTGAAGTAGAAGAAGACACACTAGTCATATTTCACTCCTGGATCACAGAGGAATCCTTCTGAAAATAAATAGCTAAGAAATGAAAGAAAACTTTCCATCCTCAAAGACTGGAGACTTCTTTCTTCATCCGAGGCAACAGGACAGGTGCAGGAATTATTATCCATGCCTGCAGGGGTAGCCATCAGGTGTTCATAGGAAATCCTAAAGAATTATAAAAGTAAATTAAAATAGGACTGAAAAAACTCTAAAGACTAAACCATCATTGGAACCAAAGCCCACAAAAAGTACATCAGAATCATCCTGCTCAGTCCAATCAGGTTGATAGTCTCTAAGAGAAAAACATTTAAACAGCAGCCAGAGTCTTCTAACATAATTGTAGAAAAGAATGTAAATTGTTTCAGTAAAAATCAAAAACAAAAATCAAAACATGAATGAAAAAACACAACAGATGACATCACCAAGATGGCTAAGATGATAGAAATATCTGCCAGAGTCTGAAGAAGCCACAATAATATTTGACAATCAAATATAAATCCTTTTGAAATAAAAATGTATAAAATCTTATAAAGAAGATGTAAGAAAGAAGACAATGGACAATATATATCTGAAAAACTACAAGAACCAAGGCTAAAAACTCACTGGAGAGCTCAGTAGTAGAACAAAGAATATAATCATGACTTAATCATGATTAAGAGAATATAATCATGGTTGAATTATACCGCTTTAAAATTTATATGTTGAAATGCTAGTATCTAGCACCTTAGAATGTGACGTGATTTGAAGACAGGTTCTTAAAAAGATTATCAAGTTACAGTGTGTTTATTTGGGGCCAACTAATAATTCTTTCCATCCGAGTTCTGACCCCTTCAGTTCTCAAATGTAAGTCCCTACCCTACGTTCTCTTACTTTCTCACTCAATCTAATAAATTAGTCTATTTCTCAACAAATTGATTAATTTATAAATGAGTTTAAAATTTTAAAAATGGGTTCAAATTTCATGACTGGTGTTTTTAATGGAGAGGGAATATGTGGACACAGAAACCAACAAGGAGGATGCCATGTGTGCATCAGATGATAATACTTAAGGTAGGGAGAAGGGCACATAGCAATTCTTCCTCTGATGACCCCATCAGAAACTAATCCTACTAATATCTTGATTTCAAATTTCTAGCTCTAGAATATGAAGCAATATATCTTTCAAACCACTAACACTACAGTATTTTGTTATGGAAGCCCCTGTGAACTAATACAACAGAATAATAGACATTATTCAATCAGAACAGAAAAGAGTAAAGAAATTTTAAGCAAAAAAAAAAAGCCCTAAGAATTCATGAAGACAATGGCCATAACATTCATGACACTGGAGCCTCAGGAAAAAGAGCAGAATGAGATTGGACTGAAAAAAAAATTGAAGAATTAATGGCTAGAATTTCTCAAATTTTATGAGAACTATAAATTCACAGATTTAAGAAGTTGAGTGAACACTGAATAAAATCAATCCAAAGAAGTCCAAGCCAATACACGTTGGGGTTAAAATCCTGAAAACTACACAAAGAAACATCTTGAGGGAAAAAGCATATTACCTACAGGGGAAAACCAATTCAAATATAACAGCATCTTCAATGATGGAAACCAGAAAGAGATTACACGTTTTTCAAGTGCTGCAAAGAATGTCCAATCTAGAATTCTATGTCAGAAAGGAATATTCTTCAATAATGAAAGGGAAATAAAGATATTCTAAAAAAAGATAAAGAAAGGCAACTGTCACCAGCAAACCTACACCAAAAGAATGTTTAAAGAAAATTCTTCAATAAGAAGAAATAATAACAAAAGAAGTGTGAGAAGTACAGAATAATAGAGCAGGTATAAATAAGGGTAAGTGAACTATTACTATGATGAGGTTCCTAAATTATTTTGAAAGTTGAAGTGAAAATTATAATATGATCTTATATAACAAACTGTAAATGTAAAGGATATAGTCAAGTAAATTTCATTTTAAATATAAGAATGGCAAAGGGACATGTACAAATAAGATTTCTACACTACATTTGCAGTGATACTGTAGTAAACTATAGTTACTATGAATATTTCAATAGTTTGAACAATTTAAAAGAGTCATATAAAGCAATATATTTTACAGCATTGAAGTAAATTAAAATGAAATCCTATAAAATGTTTAAGCAACCAAAGACAGAGAAGAAAATAATACAATTGGGAATCATAAAAAAAAGAAAACAAGTACAAGTCAGACTTAATCCTGACTCTATTAATAAGCATCAGAAATATAAATATTATAAAACATCAAATAAAATATATAGGTTAGCAAAATGCTTAGATCCATTAAAAATAAGGAAGATAATCAACAGATATCTGTTTCTATGCAAGATGGAATAAATGAACCACATTTACTTTTCTTCCTAAAAAACGTATAATCTGGACAAAATATATGAGTTTTGTGCTAATATCTGTATATTTCCTCTAACAATCTTTTTTTGTTGATGTCTGAGTAACTACTTTGAAGATAATGATACAGAGTATATTAACTACTATTATTATTATTTTTATGAAACTTTGTTTTATTGTTTCATAAGGTAAAAACGTAAAATAAAGTAAAATGAACATCATTAAACATTTGTGTAACAGGTAATTAAGGACATGATCCCTAAGAAATAAAAAATAAATCAGGTAATTTAATGACTGTCTCTGTTTATTGCTTTAACAGAATTTCCAAGTTGTGGAATAGATAAAGATAATGGTTAAAAAAAAAAAAAAAAGGCTCTGTAAGTGGAGATGACAGACCTGACAACAGTAGACACAATGGAAGCTAAGCCTCACAAGACAGCCTGAAGGAAAGAGTGAGAGAAAGAGTGAGAGAGTGTGAGTGTGAGCAAGAGAGGAGGGCTGAGGAAAGAGAGATCTTGAGATGACAGTGGACTAATTAATCTGGCAAAGGATGTTTCCAGGCAGCCCAGTATTTAGGCTGTTGCACAAGTACTGCTTGATGCTTGTAACTGCATTTACAAGGAGAATCAGGACTAAAAAGCAGAGCAGAATAACCTGAAAAATTTTGCTGGTGACCAAAAAGGAAGCTCCTATAAATTCAAGACCTGTAAAGTTGATACACAGGAGGAGATTTTGGTTGCTAAAAAGATTAGCATTAAAAACAAACCAGGTATTTTACATCAGAACAACAGGTAAAATGCCTTGAGAGTATCTCAGGAATAAGCAAGACCCCACCCTTCACAGGCTTAAGGTTGTGAGAGTAAAAATATTTGTTTTGAGAAGACAGGCCCAGAGAGCCAAGGTCTTTCAGAGCCAGTGAGCAAAAATTCTATTACCTTTTAGCATTCTGATCCAGGTACTCATGGGCCTCTACAGCCATAATGAAAGGGAGACTGTGTACTATATTAGCTGGCAGAAGATCTTGGTGTCATTTGCCTTGTGTAGGTTTTATAGAATGCACAATGCAAGAGCTGTGGGGTCAGGGAGGTGTCCACTTAGATTTTGGAAGACTCAGAAGACTACGCAGTGTATCCTGGAGCTATGGGAACAAAGCGGAAAGTGCAGTGGAGA
This sequence comes from Hydrochoerus hydrochaeris, assembly GCA_004027455.1. Taxonomy (NCBI): domain Eukaryota; kingdom Metazoa; phylum Chordata; class Mammalia; order Rodentia; family Hydrochaeridae; genus Hydrochoerus; species Hydrochoerus hydrochaeris. The sequence continues at coordinate 246,002 of PVLA01001580.1, read as the reverse complement.
TAACAGAAAACTGAATATAACGGGAAGATGAATTGTCAGCTGGGGTTAGCAATTAGTGACAATGAGTGGAGCTACCTCAAGACAAAGGCCATGGGAAGTACAACCAGCAGTGCCATGGGGCAAGGCTGCGCAAGCTATTTGGAGTTCATATCTCACCACAACTTGCCCTGAGTGCTGAACATGGAACTAGGGGATTTAATGTTTGTCCTGCTGGGTTTCAGACTTTATTTGATCCAACTCCTTTCTATTCTATTTCTCCAGTATACCCTGAGCTTTTGTATGTTGAAAGTATTTAACTTTCTGTTTTATTTTTATAGGATTTCATAGCTAAGAATTTGACTTGAGTCTCAAGGGAGATTTTGGACTTATACTTTTCAGCATTGCAGGCACTATTAAGAGTTTGGTGACCCTTAGAGATGAACTAAATGCATTTTGCATAAAGGAAGTCACATGAGTCTTTTGTTCATCAGGAACAGAATATTATAGTTTTATGTAGAATGCCCCTCTCAAACTCTCATGGGAAGGGTTTTTGGAAAGTGATCAGATCATGGGGCACTACTAGATTCATCCACTAATGAGCTCAGCAGCTGAGTTTGCTATTAGGAGGTGGGGCATAGTTAGAGGCAGTCTCTGGAGTGCAACCTGCATGGATTTATCTCCTTCGTTGGCTTCTCCCTTTCCTTTCTGTTCCTGGTGACCACGTGAGCATATTTTCCCTGCAATGTCGCTGTCCCATTCCCATTTATACTTAGAAGCTGTCTGATCACAGAGTAAATCTACTGAAACTATGAGTAAAAATAAACCTCTCATCCTATGAGTTGTGGGTGTGGGATATTCTGTCTTGGTGATGGGAAAGTGATTAAGATAGTGCACGCAAAACAGTGTTGGAGATACACATAGTGTTCCTTCAGCCTTTAGCCAAATACTGCTCAGAGCACATAGAAAAATCTCTGATAACTAGGAAGAGAATGATCTAAGATGATTAGGAATAATTACTAATAATTGCTGATTAATTACATAGAAGTGGGAATAAACCTTGTTCTAATTAGCCAAATTGGAAAACTTAAAATACATGGTAAAATGCTCAGAAAGATCTTTCCTCAGCACTGAGGTTAAATTATCCCTAGAAACAACCTTTTATTCTGCCACTGCCTCATAAATCTTTAAAGCAAGACCCCACTAGCCTGTTGACATAACGTAATACACTGCATCCCCAAAGTAAAAAAAACACAAGAAGAAAAATGTATCTAACATCCGATAACAAACTATCCACACATTCTAAGAAATCATACATGTGAATAGAAAGAAAATATGACCCACAGTGAGAAGAAAAACAAGTAATTACTAACAACACTGGAACCAACACAGATGTAAAAAATTATCAGTGACAACTTAGTTATTAAAAAGCAGAGGAAGAGATAGAATATCAAAGCACTGTGGTAAAGCTACCAAAGGTGTAAAAAAATATGTCATGAGAAATAAGAAGAAACAAAATAATTTCTGAAACAAGCAAATCCAGGAAGTTAAGATATAGCACACTAGATAAATGTAAAACAAACAAAAATCCTACATGTAGGCACATCATTTTCAAGGAAACTCAAACACACCACTCACGTAAGAAGAGAGAAGAAATAAACTATGGGGAGAAAAACATCTTTTGAAACAAGAATTCTATACCATCTGAAAATTCCTTCAAAGGGTAAGGAGAAATAATGATTTTCAAACTAATAAAATCTGAACAGATTTTGGGGGCAATAGACATTCCTTGTAAGAAATGGTAACAGAAGATATTTAGAGAGAAAAATAATATAGATTAGAAACTCAGATCTTCATAAACAAAGGAAGAGCATCAAAGAAGGAAAATGTGACAGTTACAGTAGAGTTAGGAGTGGAAGTGAAAAATGAGGAAAAACTGAAAATGTATATCCACAGAAAAACCTGAAGGTGGACATTTAAAGAAGCTTTATTTGCCAAAACTTGAAAGCAGCCAAGATGTCCTTCAATAGTCAAATAGATAAATAAAACTGTGACACTTTCAGACAATAGAGCATTATCTAGTGTTCAAAATGAATGAGCATGAACAGACATGAGGAAACTCATACGCATATTACTAATTGAAGAAAATTATTCTGGAAAGGTTAGATGATATACGATCTGACATTCTGGAAAAGGTAAAGTAAAACAAAACAAAACAAAACAAAACAAAACAAAACAAAACAGTATAAAGCAGTGACTGACTAGGTTGGAGGATCAGGAGAAGAGGTGTACAGGCAGAGCATGGAGCAATGGAAAACTCCATATGATGCTATATTGGTAGACATACATCATTATGCACATGTCAAAACCCGCAGAATATACAATAGGGAGAGTGATCCCAGTGTGACTTTGGGCTCTGGGTGACAATGATGTGTCAGTGCAGGCTCATGACTTTTAAATGTACCTTCCTGGGGGAGAACATTGATGTGTGTGGATGTTTAAAAGGAAGTACAGGAGTACGTGGGGAATCTCTGTACCTTCTGTTCAACTTGCTATGACTCAAAAACTGACAATGTTTTATAAAAAAACAAAGACAAAGAAAAGATTTTTTTAGATGTGAAAAAATGGTGAATTCCATTACCAGCAAAACTCCTCTGTCAGAAATGGTAAGGGAAGTCTTCAAGCAGAGATAAAAATAACACCAGATGAAAACCTGAATTTAAACCAAGAATTCCAAAGCACCAGAAATGGTAACTAAGTGAGTAAATAAAAGATCTTTTCTTATTATTTAAATTTCTTTAAGAATAAATTTTATTTAAAATTCATAGCATATAGCATGAGGCTTATGTGTTAGAATTTAAATATTCCAGCAAAGCAAGGCAGGAGGAAATGAAAGTAAGGTACTGTAAATTTTTTATACATAAAATTTTATAATACTTGGATGTAGACTATGATAACTTAATGATGTATACTGCAAGTCCAAAAGAAAACATTACCATAAGAAAAGAAATACGTAGCTCATACATAGAAATAAGCCAAAAACTCAGAGGTAAAAGAGAATCATAAAAATACTTAATTATGCTAAAATATGCAGAAAAAAAGAGAAGCAAAAAGAACAAAGTTGGAGGTGAAAATAGAAAATGAGTAGAAAAATGATAGATTTGAAACTATTTATATGAATAATCACAAAAATATAAATGTATGTATAGGGAATGGAGGAGATGAATCAAGGTTTAGTTCCTGGTTTGGGTACATGCAAGTGCATGGCAGACTCAGCAACACAGGAAACTTCTTGACTAGCACAGGGTAGTGGATTTGATGAAGAGACAACAGAAATTTTATTTGATAGGGAAAGTCATGCATCCGGAAGACACAAACTCACAGGAAGAGTTGTGGCTTGGAGATAGCCTTTTGATTGTTAACAACACACAAGGTATTTAAAACTAAGACAAGTTAAGGTCCCCAGGGCAGTGAGGATGGTATCCACAAGGTCTTGAGCACCACTGTTCAGTTGTTTGGGTTCCAGGAAAGACAGTGTCATTAGCAAAGCAGACTGAGGACTAGCACTGAAAAGAGAAAAAAAAAAATAGGTAAAGTGGGCTCAGAAATCTAAGCAAGAAAAAAGTAGGAGGTGCAAGCTATGGGAAGTATTGCTGAGAGTTCTAGAAAGAGGAGGTCAGAGACTCGACTGTGGATTTGTCAAGATGTACAAAGTGGTTGGCCTGGATCTTGACATGCTTAAGCAGAGTGACTGGAACCCAAAGTACTTGCTGTAGTCACAAGAAAATGGAAAGGGTTGAATGGCTGAAGTAATTGTTATTTATTCTTTCCACATTCCAAAATTAACATGAGACACTTGAAAGTAGTTTTTCCATGCAAAGACAGAACAAATGTAGGGCTGGAGCTGTAATTCAGGGGCAGAGTGCTGGCCTACTGGGTTCTAGGCCTTGGGTTTGATTCCCTGGCTCTGAAAGAAAAAATTTTAAAGAATAAAATAATTGTAATAATAGTAATGATGTAGATGATTTTAAAAAGAAAGCTTTAACACTAAATCTCTAAATTCAAAAGAGAAAGTACCTCTAGTATCTAGTTCACTTTGTTTCTGAATATATTAAAGGTTAACAAAAATATTGCTTGATAAACAATCACTACTTTTTCATTTAGGAAATTTTCCTGAATCCTGAAAGCCACATAAAGATGGGTTATATATAGAAAGTCTGTTGTCTTTCATTTTAAAATCATTGTTCTCCCCAACTACACAATGTAGGTGTAACTGTTGTTATAAATTTCCTTTGCCAGTGTTAACTACTTAGACAGTCATTCATTTAAACTCTATAAAACAAGGTACATCGTTGTCTAAAACTGAACAATAAGTCTGAGATGCTTAAGAATGCTCCAATACACTTTTGCTTTCATGACTCATATTTAGTTCCCTCAAACGCTCTGTAACACATAGACAGGCACAATGATAGAGTAGGCAGAGCAAGGGAATCTGGTTGGAATTCAAAATAAAGAGCTGAATCAATGATAAAGAACAGAGCAGCACATGTACTTCATCAACGCCGCTGTCCCCCTCCAGAGACACAACGCTGTCTCATAACCTTGTCTTAGAAGAGGAAGAGGAGTGCTAGAGATGAGAAACGTACGAACTCTAACTGAAAAATGCCAACACCCAAATCACCGAGTTTTAGGTCAGATTCTATGGCTGCCTTGAAGCTAAGGATTGATGGTGGTTAAACTTGCTTGCCAAATCTCACAGAATCTGAATCGTAGACATTTTGCTAATATTAAACGCTTACTAAATGCAGGAACTTACCGTGCAGGCACTGTATTCATCATCCCTCATACGCACCATCACATTTACCCTTCACAGAAATCTAATACGGCGAGTGCTGTTATCACTTCCGTGTCCTAGCCCAAGAAACTGAAGGCCAGAAAGTTTCCGGGACTTGATCAAGCTCATACACTATGCATTCGTAAGGCTCTATTTGTTTTTAGGCAGTGAATACCTCCTCTGTCAACCACTCATTTTCTGCTAATAACAATCTATAGTTACTAGAATTTCCACATATGGTTGCACCAGGATAGTGGTCTAGAAATGAACTGAAATTCTAGATGACACTTGCCATTAACTGAGTGACTTTCATCTCAGAGCTAGTTTCCTCACGAGTAAATGAGTACAATAACATGAACACATATTTTATTACGATCAAATGAAATAACAGCTACTGTTATTATTTTCCCTATCTTTGACTATCTTTTTAAAAATTTCCTTAGACTCTATCTAGAAAATGAGAGCTCAAAGTACTAAGAACGGTAACTTCATCCTAGAATCCTGACTGAGTGATGAAGCCATTCCATCTTAGTCTGATACATAAGGAGAAAGGCTTTCTATTATTTATTTTGCAGAGGAATCTGGACATATCTTTTCATAATACAACAGTTCTAATTTTTGACCCAAAATATTTTCTTTGTTAAAAATCCTCATGAAAAATCAAAAAATAATAAAAGCAACATATATACATATAGATAGACAGGTATATTTTCTTACTATTTAACACAGCGAAAATTCTAAGTAACAAACACAACCTCCATGCACAGAAAAAGACTGAGAGTTAAATAAATTTCAGGGTATCAGAATGATGCAATACTATACAATGTAATAAATGAAGAATTAGATTTTATAATACTAAAAAAAGTTAATATTAAATTGGGAAATCAGAATACAGCAGAAAATATACACAAAGAGTATGATTGTACATGGGAAAAATTGGAAAAGAACACAAAAATAAAATCCCTTGTAGACTTGGGGGAGATTTTTTCATTTAAACATATTTTCTTTAAACCATTTTACATTTATATGAGCTATTTTAACATTTTAAAAATGAGTAATTTAAATAGCACCGTGCTATTTCCTCATCCCAAGAGAAAGATAACAACCCTTATTCCCAACTCTTCTTTTATTCCTAGTTCTATTTTGGCTGAGCGTTGCCTCTTTTTTTTTTTTTTTTTTTTTTTTTTTTTTTTTTTTTTTTTTTGTAGATCTGCCCGGGGGAGACAAAGTAATAAAGCTCAGTCCATCCTGAAAATGCTTGGAAAGCTCTGCAAGCTCAACCAGCTGGTAATATCTGTCCCCACCTCCGCACTGAAGCACCTGACTGTGTAGGACACCATCAACCCCCACCCCAATGCTTCCGAACTGCACCGATCTATTGCTCATTTAATAAATATTTATTCAATGTTTACTTTGTGGGAGGTTCTGGAAATTCAATAATGAGCTAAAATTCATTCTCAGTGCTCACAGAAGTTTCTTACACTGTCGGTTACTTTGTGAATTTTTAAATGAGGATATATTTATCAAAATTTCTGAAAAAGCAAAAATAAAACTAGCCTGATCTCAGATCCTAACATAATGTTCTTTTTGGTGGAGTGCCCTCCTGTCTTTCTCTTCACGTATACATATTTTATAAACTTATAATTGCAATGCAAGTTGTAAAGTATGGCTCTGTATCCAAAACTTTTCACCAAAATCATAAAGATTTTTCAGTTTTTTGCAAAGTTTTCATAATGATCATTTTTTAAAAAAAATATTTTCCTACAGTCAACCATACATTTCATCTTTTATTTATCCACTAATGTCTGGGTATTTAGAGTTTATCCAGACTTTTTTCTGCTCTTCACTTTATCATAGTGATAAAAGCACAGGAAAGAAGGAAGGAAGGAAGGAAGGAAGGAAGGAAGGAAGGAAGGAAGGAAGGAAGGAAGGAAAGAAGGAAGGAAGGAAGGAAGGAGGAAGAAGGAAGGAAGGAGAGAGAAAGGGAAAGGCAGTCGGGAGTGAAGCAGGCAGGCCTATTGCAGCTCCACCATTGTTGACCTCTCTGGCTTCTTCTTCTGTCTCTCCTGCCCTAAAAATCTATGCTTAGGCCATGCTAATGGTTGAAGAATCCAAAATATCTAATGCATTGTTCAACTTTTAGTCCTTCACATATACAGTATTCTTAAACTTGCCTTTTAGCACTTTCACTCACACTTTATTTTTCAGTCACTTCCTTCTTCTACACTACTCATCAGCAATGTTTTGAATGTTTGTGTACCCCAAAAATGTACAGTGAAAATGCCCAAAGCAACATTATTGAAAGATTGGGCCTTTGGAGGTGATCAGGCCATAAAGGCTTCTCTCCTTCACAGATGGGCTCAGTGCCCATGGAATGGCTGGAGGAAACTAGTTAGGAGTTTGCTTGTATTTTGGGAGGTTTCATTTTGTTTTGCTTTGTAAACTATTAAACTTTAACCTTGACATGTTCACTTCACTGCTAAGTAATAAAACGACGTTATGATACTTTAATTTCAATTATCTGCCATATAAATCCCAATACTATGCTACTTTTGTTCATTATATGTTATATTTGGGTTCAATTATTAGCAATAATTCATTATTCATAACTCAATAATTAATGATGATTATTCATTAATTAATAACTCAATAATTAACAATAGATTTGTGAATTTATCGTTCTTGAGACCTTTCTTCTAGAACCTTTTCCTTCATTCTGAGATTTACATATTAAAATTTCCTTTTGGCAAGCTTTTGTTACTAGTTTTCTGAAAACTGCCTTGATTTTCATCATTTTTGTGAAAGTATAGAATTTCAGATTTTTACCCATTTTTTCTAGTACTTTGAAAGTAGCTTTCAATTTAAAAGTCATTTCATTAGTCTTTTTCTCTTTTATATTTCCCTTATAATGCAGTTACAAAAACCTTAATGTGTTTAGACATCCACATAATTTTAATTATTCTGATTTGGACCCATTGGGCTTCCTGAACCTAAAAATATACACTTTTAAATAATTCCAGAAACTTACTGGCTGTTATATTTTCACATACTGTATATTCTCTCTGTATTCTTTCTAGAAATGTTAATGGACATAGATGAAACATATTTCTTTCCCATTCATTTTTTACCTTTGACTTAATTTGTATGTCTGGACCCTCTGTCTAATCCATGTAATTGTTCACATCTCTTTGCAGTTGAGCAGTTTCTTTTTCAGATTTGTATAATCTGATGTTTAGTAATGCCACTTTAGTTGACATATATTTCTCAAAGCTCAATTTAGTTCTTTTTCTCAGTGTTAAACACACGTTATCATTTAAAAATAATTTCTATTTTTAATTTTTTGAGGAATCTCCAGACTGATTTTCAAAGTGGTTGTCAAAGTTTACATTTTCACCAACAATGCAGAAGGTTTCCTTTTTCCCTGCAGCTTCACCAGCATTTGTTACTATTCGACTTTTTTGATGATAATTACTCACTCTGGAGTAAGACGTTATCTCAGTGTTGTTTGAATTTACATTTCTCTAGTGGCCAGTAATGTTAAACATTTTTTCATGTATTTCTCAGCCATCTGTATTTCCTCTTCTACAAAGTTTCTATTCATGTCAGTTGTTCATTTTTTGATTAAGACTTTTAATCATTTTTTTATTTCTTTATGTATTATAGATGTCAGTCCTCTGAGGAATAGCTGGCAATTTTTTCTTCCATTTTGTGGGTTATCTCTTCACTTTGTTAGTTGTTTCCTTCGATATGTAGAAGCTTTTTAATTTAATACAAAACCATTTGTTGGTTCTCAGTATTATTTCTTGTACCTTTGGGATTTTGTAGAGTCCTTGCCTATGCTTCAAGTTTTATGTGTTTTATCATCCAGCAGAATAAGTGTTTCTGTTTAACATTTAGATCTTTGATCCATTCTGATTTAAGTTTAATACATGGTGAGATATGTGTCTCTAGACTCAATCTGCTGTATCAGGATATCCAATTTTCCTAGCACCACTTATTAAAGAGGCTGTCTGTCCTTCCTCCAGTGTATATTTTTGGCCCTTTTATCAAAGATCAAACAGTCGAAGGTGTGCTATTTTTTTCTTCCTTTATTCTGTTCTATGTCTGTTTTGGTGCCAGTCCCATACTGTTCTTATCATGGTACCTTTGTAATATAACTTCAAGTCTGGTATTGTGATGCCTCTTGCTTTGCCATTGTTACCCAGAATTGCCTTTTCCTATTCTGGGTCTCCTCCATTTGACTCAGCTCTTCTTCTTCCATATATATTCCCCAAAGAGTTAAGACATCAAATTTAAGTGCTAAATTCATACCTATATTTATAGAAGCACAATTTATAATAGCTAAATCTTGGAAACAGCCTATTTACCCATCAATAGATGAATGGATAAAGAAAATGTGATATTTATGTAAAATAGAATACTATTCTGCCATAAAGAAGGGTGGATTTTAGGTATTTGTAGGTGAATGGATGTACCTCAAAATGATAATGTTAAGTGAAATAAATCATACACACTGATTCAAATATGTCATGGTCTCTCTTCTATGAGATACCCACAGTATAAATAAAATCAAAGATCAATAATAGGCGGAAGGGTGACTTTTTTCAAATGTGAAGTGTAACAAGAGATAGGGTAGGGGTAGGATGGAAGGGAAAAGGTATTTGTAAAAAGATAGAATTGAAGAAAAATTGAAATAGCTATTTTGGAAATGGGAAGAGGGACAAAAGTTGCAGGGAGTAGGGAGGGATGGGAGGGGAAGGGAAGAGAATGAAAAAAGAATTAAGCTATGCTCTAAACATTTACTAACTCCTGATAAATGTGCTCATCATGTACTAAGAACATATACTCACACAAAATATTAAAATTAAGTAAAAGGCAAGAATTTAAAAAATATATAATTCAAATTTCCAATCAAGGTTTTAGATTTGTTCTTTTATTATTCATAGAGATTAAATAGTTATTTTGGATAGGCCAAAGGGGGAGCCAAGCCGGCACTGTGCTGCGAGGTGAGTTGCAGCTTGCCAGGGCAGAGCTGGAAAGTTTGGGACCATCAATCCCAGCAGCTAGGTGCCCAGCCAGCCTCCTTAGGTCACTGGACTAGGCTCCAGAGGTTCTGCAGGCTTGAGTTGACTGTGCCCATTGACTTTCATTCAACCAGGGGAGCCAGGCCTGCCAAAGGTGGAGCCAAGCCAGCACTGCACGATGAGGTGAGTTGCAACTCACCAGGGCAGGCCCGAAAAAGTTTGGGACCATCAATCCTGGAGGCTCAGTGCCTGCTCAGCCCCCTTAGGTCACTGGACTAGGCTTCAGAGGTTCCACGGGCTTGAGTTGACTGCACCCAGTGACCTTCATTCAACCAGGGGAGACAGGCCCACTGAAGGGGGAGTCAAGTCGATGCTGCACCATGAGGCAAAACTTTGGAAAATCACTGGAAACATGGAAATAAAGGAAAATGACAAAACAAAAGACCAAAATGCAATCTCAAACCTCCAGCCCTTCCCAAGAAAACCTAGGAACCATGTACATAGAAAAAAATACTACACATACACCTGAAATGCATGAAATGATATCAACTGAAATAAAGAAGCAAGTATGGAAAGCTATGAGGCAACTCAAATCAGAAATATTCTCCCAGGTAAAAGAAGAAATGATAAAAGTAGTGAAAATAATACTGAATGCATCCAATGAAGACACAGCTAAAAAATTAGAGGAACAAAGCAAAATGATAGAATCCCTGAATGAAAAGTTTAAGAGACAAACAGAATACATGAAGCAGATTCAAAGAGATATAAAGGAAATCAAAAACTCTACTGAAAGTTACAAAAACTACCAAACAAAAGTGAAGAGAGAATCTCAGACCTCAAAGATAAGATTGCAGCTAGTGAACAGGAAAGGAAAGATCTTCTAACAATAACAAGAAATCAGGAAATAACAATTCAACAGCTGCAAGATGATGCAAAGAAAAATAATATAAGATTAATAGGGATAAATGAAAAAGAAAGGGACAACAAAAATGATATCAAGAGGCTATTTACAGAAATAATAGCTGAAAACTTCCCAAACATGAATATGGAAACTGACATACAGATTAGTGAGGCATATAGAACTCCAAACAGCCTTAACCAAAATAAAATTACACCCAGACATATAATAATCACCATCCCAGAAATCCAACATAAGAACAAAATATTAAAAGCTGTTAGAGAGAAAACACAGATCACCTATAAAGGAAAACCTATCAGATTCAAAGCAGACTTCTCAACACAAACAATGAAGTCAAGAAGAATATGGAGGGAAGTATTACAGACCCTAAAGGAAAATGACTTCCAACCCAGACTGATGTACCCTGCAAAACTGTCCTTCAAAATGGATGGAGAAATAAGATACTTCCATAACAAAGAACAGCTGAAGAACTTCATGATCACCAAACCAAACCTACAAAGAATACTAAAAGACACTCTAGATAGGAAAAAAACACTAAGCAAGATAACAATTAAACAGAATGGAAAGCTAAGATACAACAACAGAAAGATAACATGTCAATAATAAACCAATATATGACAGTTATAACCATTAATGTAAATGGCCTCAATTCACCAATTAAAAGAAACAGACTAGCAGACTGGATCAAGAAACAATGTCCAACCATATGCTGTGTACAAGAAATCCATCTAACCCAAAAGGAAACTCACCGACTGAAAGTCAAAGGATGGAAAACAATACTTCATGCAACAGGAACTCAAAAAAAAAAAAAAAAAAGCAGGGGTAGCTATTCTGTTTCCAGACCATGTGAACTTCAAGCCAAGAATTGTCTGAAGAGATATAGCAGATTACTACATACTAGTTAGGGGAAAACTGCAAGAGGAAGAGACAACAATCTTAAATATATATGCATCAAATTCCAGAACCTCCAACTACACAAAGCAAGTATTAACAGAAATAAAAAATCAAATAGGCAGTAATACAATTATAACAGGAGACTTTAACACACCATTGACACAAAGGGATAGATCAACTAGACAGAAAATCAGCAAAGAAATAACAGAACTGAATCACACCTGTGAACAAATGGATTTGATAGACGTATACAGAGTGTCACATCCAACAACATCAGACTATACATTCTTCTCAGCAGTGTATGGGACATTCTCTAAAATAGACCATATAATAACCCACAGAACATATTTAAGTAAATGCAAAAGAATTGAAATTATCCAATGCATTTTATCAGATCATAGCACCATGAAATTGGAAATTAACAATAAAAGTAACTGCAAAACCCCCACAAACACATGGAAATTAAGTAATACACTCTTGAGAAATCAGTGGGTCACAGAGGAAATTAAAGAAGAAATTAAACAATATCTACAAGCAAACAAAAATACAAATACAACTTAGTGGAACCTGTGGGATGCAATGAAAGCAGTCCTCAGAGGAAAATTTATTGCACTGAGTTCCCACATTAGGAAAACAGAATGAACACAAATAAGCAACCTGATATTACACCTCAAACATCTAGAAAAAGAAGAGCAAACCAAGCCCAAAGCCAAAAGAAGGGAGGAAATTATAAAGATCAGAGCAGAAATTAATGCAATAGAGACTAAGAAAACAATTCAAAGAATCAATGAATCAAACAGATGGTTCTTTGAAAGAATAAATAAAATTGACAAGTCCCTAGCCAACCTAATTTAAAAAAGGAAAGAAAAGACTCAAATTCATGTAATACAGAATGAAAAGGGAGAAATCACTACTGACCCTGTGGAAATACAGAAGATCATCAACAACTATTTCGAAAACCTCTACTCTCATAGGTTCGATAACACAGAAGAAATGGACAGATTCCTAGAAACATATGAACCACCAAAGCTGGATCAAGAAGATGTAAAACTGTTGAACAACCCAATTTCTAAACGAAATTGAAAATGTAATTAAGTCCCTACTAACAAAAAAGAGCCCAGGCCCAGACAGATTCATTGCGGAATTCAAAGAAGACTTAATACTGACACTCCTCAAACTCTTCAATGAAATTGAAAGGGAAGCAATTCTCCTGAGTCATTCCTGGAAGCAAATATCACTCTAGTACCAAAACCTGAGAAAGACCCAATTAAAAAAGAGAACTACAGGCCAATCTCCCTGATGAACATAGATGCAAAAATTCTCAATAAAATATAGGCAAGCAGGATGCAGCAAATCATCAAGAAGATTATACACTATGACCAAGTGGTATTCATCCCAGGCATGCAGGGATGGTTCAACATATGTAAATCAGTAAATGTAATCCACCATATCAATAGAGCCAAAAGAATCACATGATCATTTCTATAGATGCAGAAAAAGTTTTTGATAAGATCCAACACCCACTCATGATAAGAACCTTACAGAGAATTGGAATAGATGGTCTTTACCTCAATATGATAAAGGCCATCTACCACACACCAACAGCTAGTGTCATATTAAATGGCCAAAAACTGAAATCCTTTACCTTGAAATCAGGCACAAGACAAGGATGTCCCTTATCACCACTCCTATTCAATATAGTACTGGAAATACTAGCCAGAGCAATTAGACAAGAGAGAGAAATAAAAGGAGTAAAGATAGGAAAAGAAGTTAAATTATCATTATTTGCAGATGACATGATATTCTACATAGAAGACCCCCAAACCTCCATTGAAAATCTCCTAGATATAATAAATAAATTCAGCAATGTAGCTGGATACAAAGTCAATACTCCAAAATCAATAGCATTCCTATACACTAACGACAAAATCACCAAGAGAGAAACAAGAGAAGCCACACCCTTCACACTAGCATACAAAAATTGAAATACTTAGGAATTAATCCAACAAAAGATGTAAAAGAGTTGTACAGGGAAAATTATAATACCCTGAAAAAAGAAATCGAAGAGGACCTCAGAAAATGGAAAGACATCCCTTGTTCATGGATAAGAAGAATAAATATTGTAAAAATGGCCATTCTCCCAAAATTGTTAGACACATTCAATGCAATCCCAATGAAAATACCACTAACATACCTCAGAGATCTAGAGAAATCACTCCTAAAATTCAACTGGAGCCAGAAGAGACCTAGAATAGCAAAGGCAATTCTAAGCAGCAAAGCCAAGGCAGGAGGCATCACAATCCCTGGCTTGAAGTTATATTACAAAGCTACTGTAATAAAATCAACATGATATTGGAATAAAAACAGACCTGAAGATCAATGGAACAGACTAGAAGATACAACTACAAACACACTCAACCACCTTATCTTTGATAAAGGGGCCATGTATGTTCACTGGAAGAACGACAATCTCTTTAATAAATGGTGCTGGAAAAACTGGCTCTCCATATGCTGAAAACTAAAACCAAACCCATGCCTATCACCATGTACTAAACTAAAGTCCAAATGGGTCAAAGATCTAAATATTAAAACAGAAACACTAAATCTGTTGCAAGACAAAGTAGATAAAAGTCTTAAAGACATAGGGGTAGGTAGAGAATTCATGAACAAGAAACAAACTGCATGGGAAATACTTCCCAGAATCAATAACTGGGATCCCATCTTATTAAAGAGTTTCTGCATGTCAAAAGAAATCTCCAGCTGAGTGAAAAGAAAACCTACAAGCTGGGAAAAATCTTAGTGCACTGTCCCTCAGACAAAGGACTTCTGTTTAGAACTTATAAAGAATTTAAAAAATCAGATCCCAAAAATTCAAAGACCCAATCCAAAAATGGGCATCTGAGATGAACACACAGTTTTCAGATGAAGAAATATGAATGGCAAATAAATACATGACAAAATGTTCATCACCATTGGTCATTAGAGAAATGCAAATTAAAACCACACTGAAATTCCATCTTACTTCAGAAAGACAATGGAGTACTACTCACCTATAAAGAATGATCACATTGAGATATTTATAAATAAATGGATGCAACTTGAATCTATACTCATAAGTGAAATAAATCAAACTCAAATGTTAAAATACCATATAGTCTCCCTAGTATAAGAAATGGTAAGAGTACAGAAGATTTTATGGAAATCATGGTTCACCATTATACTGTTTTGATGTCTTATGTTTTAATTCATTGGTTGGAATGGTTTTATTCTGTTTTGTTTGATCTTAATATATGTGATCATATGAATAGTTACTTTGAAGACAAGACAATATGGAAGCAATTGTTGATTTAATATCATCTTGCTCTGAAGTCCTACCATGCTCTTGTTTTTCCATTACCATAGGTTCTATCACATTGTGTATTATTGGATTTTAATATGTATGATAGTAAAAACAAAATTTTTATGGAAAATAAGATGATATAGCAGCCATTGTTCATCTTTGGTTATTTGGTTCAGAATGCCTTGCAATACTTCCATTCTCTTGAGTTGTTTTATTCTACTTTGTTATGTTTGACATTATTGTGTGTAAAGCTAAGCTCAACTATTTCAAAGAAAGAGACATTATGATAGCTACTGTTAATATTCAATGGTCTTGTTGTGAAGTGCTGTGTTGCTTACATTGTTCTGTTCTGATCTGCTTAGGTCTGTCCTCTTTTGCTTTATTCTCTTTATAATAAAAAAGTTATTTTGCGTTCTGTATCAAATCACTGAATTTTCATGGATCTGGTTTGTTTTATCTTTTCTTTTTGCATTCATGATACTCTACTTCGATTTGGGTAGGACTTATTATTATTGTCATCATTATTATTTCATAGATATTGAAGTAATTGAAGCACCTCCTTACAGGAATTGTTTGGTCTTAAAATTCGGAGGCTCTGTCTCAGGGCCACAGACCTGCTAAGTAAGCATTGTATCACTGAGCTCTTTTGTGGCCCACTTACAAGAGTTCTTGAGGAATTTCATGGATTCCAACTTCCTCTAAGAATTCTTGCTTTTATTTCTACCAGGTGATGAGGGATATTATGACTTCTGTCCATTTTACAGTAGATGTCTCTGTAATGAGATTGAAGTTAAGATGGCCAATCAGTGAGCAACAAAATACAAAGCCTCCCAGGAGAAACAACTCATTTGCCAGAATAAAACATCTTAGAGAGACCCAGACAGAGAGAAATGGATCCTCTTGACACAGGAAGAAATTAAAACATAAAAAGGCTCATCAAACACATCGGGACCACAACTGAAACAGCTAAAAATTATGGGACAAAGCGTTTTCAATGCAACCCACCAAGTTTGCACCAGCCTGAATTTGCACCAGCTTGAATCTGCGCCGGTTGGCAAAGCAGCCTAAACTTGTTCCCACCACCACTCACAGGAACCACAGCAGCACTGAAGTCGGAGGTTGGTGAGCCCAACAGAGAGCGGAGCTGGCGAAGGAACCTTCATTAATCCACGGTCAGTGCTGGGAATGAGACCCTCCCATGGGAAGGGTGCAACCAAATGGGCGACATATTGGAATCAGGCAGGAGGAGACTGAACTGGGAGCGACAGTGACTTCAGTTGGTTGCTCCCTCCCCAGAGCAGATTCGTGGGATTTGCTTGCACTGGACCACACCCCTGGCTGGGACCCAATGAGCCATCCCAAATCGATTCCCTGTGCCTAGCATGCACTAATGGAGTGAAGGCCCCTGAAGTTTGGCTGGCCCGGTGGGGAGGGGCAGGCATACGCAGCCGCTGCTTACACCTCAGTGACAAGAGCAGGCAGGAGAGGGTGGAGGTCCCTCGCCAGCATGCTTCAGAGGAAAAGTGGCCAACAGGGAAGGGGACTGGGACCTGCACTGTAACCTATGTGGACAAAGCCAGGGCCTTGACAGGAGAGAGAGGCAGGAGGAGGCCCCCAGCCCAGAACCTGAGAGTACTGATCCAGGAGTGGGAAAAACAAGGGAGACTGAGGGCGGTAAACACACAACATCAGACATGGCTTCAATGGACATTAAGAGATATCTTTGGGACCATGTATATGAGCTCAAAACTGAAATACTAAACCAAGTAAAGCAAGATATGAGTAGAGTAATAAAAGAAATGCTCTCAAGAAGCATGTTTCAGGAAGATACCGATAGAAGAAGAGAGGAACACAAAAAAAGGAGAGAAACTTTTGATAAAGAATATAAAGAAAATATAGAATACATGAAGCAGATTCAAAGAGACTACCAAGAAATTAAAAACTCCATTGAAAGCTGGCAAAACACCTTAAAAGAAACTAAGGATAGACTATCAAAATTTGAAGTTTGCAATGTGTGATCATGAAAGGAAAGATCTCTTAAAAATCACAAGGAAACAGGCAGTAACAATACAAAGGCTAGAAGATGACAAGAGAATCTACAATTTAAGAATAAGAAATGTGAATGAAGAAGCAGGAATATATACAGGCGAATTACAAAGGCTATTCATGGAAATAATTAAGGAAAACTTCCCAAGAATGGGAAAAGAAAATGACATTTGGTTATGTGAGGCATACAGAACTCCAGCCACCTACAACCAAAACAGAGCTACACCCAGACATATAATAATCAAGATACCAGAAATTCAATATAAAAACAGAATATTAAAAGCCATCAGAGAAAAGAAACAGATTACCTATAAAGGTAAGCCCATCAGAATCACAGCTGACTTCTCGACACAGACCATCAGATCAAGAAGAGCTCGGAGAGAAGTATTCCAAGTCCTGAAAGAAAATAACCTCCAGCCCAGATTGGTGTATCCTGCAAAACTGTCACTCAAAATTAATGGAGAAACAAGATGCTTCCATGACGAAGAGGAAATGGGGGAGTTTGTGACCACCAATCCAACCCTACAGAGAATACTGAAGGACATTCTAGAGAGAGGAAAAAAAATACCAGGATTTTAGGAACAGTGGCAGAAAGGCCTCAGTGAATGGGGCAGGCAGTAGAATGAAGGAGAAAAGTAGACAAGCAAAGGCAGAAAAATAGCATAGCAGAAATAAGGCAGAGAAGGATGGCTAGAATCTCTAACATAGATGGCCTTGATACACTCTACTATTAATAGTGTACCAGGATTTAAAACCCACATTACTCACACCACTCTGCTTAGATGTATTATATTCTGTTCCAGTCATTCTACCTGTACTAGATTTGAGGGTGCAGACAGTTATCCCAAAAATAACAGGATATAGACAGTAATCATCCTTAATTTTCTATTAACTTAATCTAAAGCTCAGTAAAACCTACACTGTTTTACCATGACTGATTGTAATTGAATCTGGTTTGTTGGATTGCTGTTTTGTATTGACAGATTTTATTCAAAGCTGTTATGATTGATAGTATCAAGTCTGAGAATATAGGCGACTGCACTGAAGATGACAAGATTCACTAGAATATCCACTCTAGTTTGATTATTACCTGCCTTTGATGTTTTATACTGTTTACAATGTCTTATTTTTATTAATATTATATACTGTTATATTCAATTATACTGCTATCTTCAATTATGCTTGATGATATAGATAATTCTATTGAAGATTATAAGAAACAACTTTTAGTCTCAAAAAGTTAGATAATAAGAAATGACTTTTAGTCTCAAAACATGTGGATTCAGTTTCCAATGCCCTTATGGTCTCATGTAGGAAACTTTTATTTCATCTTCAATCAGACTTAGCATAGCAACTAACAGATATCTGTCTGTTCTATTTCTATGGAATATGTTTCTACAACAAGTGTTCTCCATGTGTCTTTTATGGTTTCACAGAGGACAATCCCATATGATGGTTAATACAGTGTGTCAAGTTGAGAAGTTCAAAAGTTTAATAAGCAACTCAGCAGAAGAGCCAGGTCCTCACTTTCCAAATATCCTCATCCTGCTTAAGAGGAGGGCAGGAAAATGGTGTGAATGTTTCTCCCCTCTTCTTCCTGAGGGGGTAGCCACTTACAATATAAGAGAAGAAAAAAGGCTTGCTGTTTCCCCTTTTGTTCTTGTTGCTTTTGTTATCTTCTGCCACCCTGAAGTGTTGCCCCTTTGCCATGCCACCCTGCTTTGGAGCCAGCTGATTATGTGGACTACAACCTCCACAAACTGTGAGATAAATAAATCTTTCCTTACTTCATTTTGGGTGTTGAATATTTTGTCTCAGTAATGAGAGAAAAGTAACCAAGATACCCCTAAATCCCAATGTCACTGAACTAATTCTCAATGTCATCTTTTCCTGCTGATGACATTATTAAAACCAAACATAGAAGCTAATCACACGGGCTGCTTCATACCCCTCAGGGAAGCCTGTAGCCTCCCTGCTTTGCTCCTCTCTGCTGAGTCATGGTCCCATTCTTTTTCTCATCTGCCAAACTCACCCACTTATGTAAAGGATCGTTTTAAATTTTCATTTTATCTGGCATTGCTATTTGGTTTGCAAGAGGAGTTTTTGATTCTCTTTAACTGTCGTATTTTCAGAATGAGAGCCAGTAACAACTTTCTTGTTCACTACCGAACCCTCGTAAGTAGAACAGTGTTAATGTGAAGCAGACACTATATAAAAATGTGTATAATAAATAATGCTTGCAATATTGTTTACATAACTTTTTCCTTCTAGATAAATTCTTCAGGACTGTTCTTCAGGAAAATGTGATATGTTCAACATCTGAACAATTTAATGTTTCTTACTATATAAATTACTATATAACTTTCCAAAAAAGATGCACAATATACAGCATGTTCTAATAGGTGAGTATGTACAGTAAGTTTGTGATGAACTTTTGCTAATTGGTTAATAAATTTGTATCCTTTCACTTGTGAGGAATACATGCATGTCACCATTAAGCCTTATCTGTGCAAATATGTGTTCCCTGGTGACACCAAAGTACTCAGTCAAAGGCTCTGAAAGCCAAAATTATGCTTTTATGCCAGTGTAAAATATTATTAAGTACAACATTCATTTGGTCCTTACTTTGTGATGTAAAAATTTCAGAGGCAGTTTAATTGGTATGAAAAAGAATATTTCCACCTCCCTCATGAGACATGACTTCATTGCTTAGCTAAGGTTGCATTTTATTCTAAATTTTTCTTCTATCAAATTCTAAATTTACAGAACTTAGAGAAAAAACACAATCCTCCTAATTTTCATGAAAGGTTTAGCCATGAATTTTCACCATAAAAGGTTAAATACTTCCATGTGCAACTAGAATTTATGGGACTAGAATTTATACACACAATCAACTGAGATTACTTTTCTTATCTGCACCAGTGGGCTGATATTTTCCTAAAGAAGAAAGGCTCTCTTGGGTTTTAATTAGCTTTAGTACTCATTGATATAGACAAGGATGTCTCCAGGGCTTGATGTGCCCTTTATTATAAAACTAGACTCTAGAAAATCCATTTCAGAGTAACTAATACACTGGAAATATCTTACCTGAAGTTTCAGAAAGAGTCAACTATGACTCTAAAAAAGAGATCATGCTATGTGTGTGTGTGTGTGTGTGTCTGTGTGCATAAGAAAGTATAGAAAACGTAATACAGAACAGATACTCAGTATGTGATTGCTGAATGATATGGTTTACATGTGATTTGTCCCCATCAACCTAATGTCGTGGCTTCACTCTTCAGTGTAATGATACGAAAGTCTTAAGGCTTTTAAGGACACAATTAAGCTAGGTAAGCACTACAGACAAAAGTGTTAATGCCTGTCTCATGAGAGTTCATTAGACCTTGAAGGATTGGCTACTGTTACAAAACAAACTGATTTTTTTTGTTTACTTTCTTATTTTGTCTATTTCTGTGTGATCTCTTTTTCTCATCCATACTCCTGCCACACGATGCCATCTGCCATGTTGTGATGCAGCATGAGGCCCTCACAGAAGTGGTCAATCTTTCAGCTCAAAAACTATGAGCGAAATAAATTTTTTTAATCAATTACTCGTCTTGTGTATTGTCTTACAGCAACAGAAAATAGATGAAGGCATTGAATGTATTATAAATTAATTAACATATAGGCAAAGAGTACTCTTTTTTCCTTGGCATAGAGGAATCTTATGGGTCAGAAAGCACACCATGTTTCTCAAGATTGGATAAAGAGCTACTGCAACAAAGATCATTCCCCTCCTCTCCCTGTTATAATAACCCACTAGCCTGGCATCTTACAGTGCCTTCCAGTCCTTAGCATGCCCTGACATCCAATTCTCGTCCAGCAGTCCAGACTCAAGCTCAGTGCTCAGCTTCATGGGTCTTCTTTGGGTTTGGATTCTTAAGCACAGACAGAGCTGGGCTCTGAATTCTTTCACATAGTTGTTATTTGTCATGATTAGAATATTAATTAGGACAATTTTTAACCAGTCATTGAAAAACCTCCAATCCAAGTTGCTCAACAGGGGAAAGTTGTCGTAACCTCACTCAGATCAGGCCACTCTCCCTGGTTGAATCGCCTTCAAAAAATTAAACGGAAACCAAGTGCCTTCCTTCTTGTGCATCTGCCATTCCCTTACGCCTTCTTCAAAGGCATTGGGTAGATTTCTTTTATTCATTCAATAAATAAGAAAGATATGAGTGAGGAGGCTCTTGCTGGTGGTTTTGCAGTCAGGCTGGGGAATGACTTCCATCAATTGCATCAGTTCACCTACTTTCTGTTAGCCAGGAGGCATAACACTGCCTCAGCCTAGCAGCAAGATAATTGAGATATGTGCACTAAGAAACTTTATAGAGAACTTACTAGAATGTATGGAAGGACAGGGAAACATCCTGAATAAAATGGGAGATATAATCTGTAATTGAGATTAAAATTAAACCTGAACTTTTATCCTTAATCTTTGAAGTATGTGCAATATAAAATATGATCAACATTTTCTAACCTTCGTATGAATAGAGGGATAAATTAGCACAATTTTAGGGTGCTGGGGATTGAGCACAGGGCATTCACACTGAGCTACATTACCATCCCTTTTTTAAATTTTTTATTTTGAGACAGCGTCTCATTAGATTGATAGGTCATCTAAGCTGAGCTCAAATTCTCATCATCCTTCTTGAACCTCCCAGAGTGCTGGGATTACAGGTGTGTCACCGTGTCTGGCTTGAGGAAGCAACTTCGTAAAAGAATAATGAAGAAGAAGACTTTGCCATATGAGATAAGGTCATAATAATTAAAAGTTGTGACACTGATGAAAAATTAAATGAACAATGAACAGAAGAGACCTGGGAACTCAGGAACAATCTCATAAAGTATGGGCATTAGTATATAAGACAGGTACTGTCATAGTCAATAAGAATAATAACAAATACAACGGCTTTCTATTCAGAAAACATAAGGGGTCTATATAGATCACACACACAGAACATTTTTGGGTATAATTTTTAAATAACATGAAAAAGAGTTAAAATTCTTAGAGTTCACAATGTAGACTGCGTATAGAATTTACATTAGTCACATATTTCCGAAACCATACTAATCTGGCAGAAAAGATGATAAAAATAACATCAAAATTAAAGTTCTCATTATAAAATAAGAGAAATCCGAAAAATTCATAATTAAATAGCAATACATATGGATAAGGAGTAGGACTAGGCAATCCATGGGGATTGACACATGAGTAGCCACGAAGCACATGAAAGAATATTCAGTCTTACTATTAACCAGGGAAATAATAAGTACAGACCTAAGATTTTTCACTCATCAGATTGGCAATTTTATCGTTAATTTTGTGATGATTTGAGTAATGGTCCACTTATATTTTTGTTACAGCAACACCAGAAGGCCTAACAATACTATATATTTTATTCTTCTGCAAGATACTGAACAACCTCTGGTACTTTTGTAATGCCAGTATCACCTAAATGTCTACTATGCTAAATTTCCTTAATGTACAACCAGAGGTGAGCTAGTTGGCTGCTCATAAAATTTCCCTACTTTCTGGGATAGATCTCCAACGGTCAGGCAGTTCTTTTGGTCATGATTATTTTAGGCATTGACATATAGGCTATTATATCTAATCCTATGTGCTTGAGATTTTAAATCAAGCAATAAAATAACTAGAAGCTAAGGGTAACTAAGTGATGGATACCAAAAGAGAAGGACTACAAACATCTGCTTCAGTGATTGCTAAATATGTTTTAGTTTTTGGAATCTCTGGTAGGCTATCATCCAACTCTCCCTGGAATACTACAAGGCAACCTCATATCCTTCTAAAATTTTTCTTTTTCTTTCTTTTTTTTTTTTTTTTGATGCCAGGGATCTAACTCAGGACCTTGCGTTTGCCAAGCAGGCACTTATGCTGCTGAGCTAAACCTCCAGCCCCTAAAGTTTTTCTTTTGTTGCATAAACTAGCACTAATTGATTTATTTTCATTAACAATAGCAAAAACTAGCAACACCTATTATTTTATTGAAAACTATTGAATAAATGACTAGAGGATTGTAGTGTAAAAGTGGTAGTAGTGTTAAAAGAATAGGAAAATGTTTTAAAATTTTGGAGTTGAAAGAGACAAAGGTATTTTGATTTTTGGATACATAATTGAGGACTCCATTCACCCAGTGTTGAATCATGTTTGAATCCATTATTAATAATGTTTTGTCTTTAAAATATAATTCTTCACATATTTCTACAGTATCAATGGTTACTTTATTGTAATACTTCAGGACCTAAAATACTAAAAAATGTATTAGGTTCTAGAAGGGTTGCAATGAAAAGAGACAGACTTTGTTTCTCAGAAATTTACAATCTATTGTAAGAGACTAAAAGATACAGAAACTACTATGATAAAATCGTTTTTCCTACCATATCTGGAAGCAGAGCCTGAGTCAGAGGTTTGGGCATATAATTTATAAATGGAGTCCTCCTGGAGAAAAATCTGCAGTTAGAGGAAAAGGGGGATAGTGAAGCAAAAAGGGCAAAGCATGGCTGTGGTCTTAGGCCTGCTTGATCTTTTGGATATGAGAGTGGTGCTGGCAGGCTCTGGAACATGAGCTTCATGACAAACGTGTTCCATGGTGAGGCATGGTCGTTGGCCTTCTATTCTCTTTTTTAATCAGACAGCCACAGTCCATGGCCAGATCCAGCTAGGGGATGGGTCTCCCCTCCTAGGACAGGAGTCTCCCTTCATCAGAAGGCAGGCTAGAAAAAATGGACAATTGAAACCTTTAGCACAGAAGACTCAGAGTACTAGAGTATGGGCCCAGTGACCCAGGTAAAAGAAGCCAAGAGGACTTGAGTTGGGGAGCAGATGTGCTCATTACCTGTCACTGAACAAGCCCTTGGTTTTTTACACAAAGATTCAAATCTTTCAGGGAGCGTCTACAGCACAAAAAGTTGTAGAAAATGTACCTACATCAACAGTCCCAGCATGGGAAAGAAAGTCAGTTTCCCTGCTTACGAACTGCATAAGGTATGTGAAACTGATGAAATCATAAGCTTCTGGAATATTTTGTGTTAATCTTGAATCACATGCATTTTGCTGCAGAAACAGAGGCTGAAAGGCTAATTCAGTTAACACCATACTTACAGTGGTAGTAGTGGCAGAAATAAGTTTTATCTGGACTCTGCCATAGATTATTACATTCTGTGTGGCCTATTATTGTAAGTACCCACACTGGGGGGGAAATTTACATTTTCTACCTTAAATTAATTAGCTTTTAAATCTTTGAACTACTTGTTCTTTTCAGAAGGATGTCTGATAGAATTATAAATCAATAGAAACAACAGAGTTCAAAACTCTTCCTTTGTCTCTCTTCAAGCAAATCTTTCAGGGATCATCCTTAAATGATCCTAAAACAAAGAAGTGTCTGATTTTTTCTTTAAATTCAAAAGTTGGCAAGCTTTTCCAGGTACCACTGTTACTGAAAGTTGATTTTCCCCTCTTTTTCTCCATGGCAATGGTCTCCATCTCCCACTCCAATACAAAATTGAGTATGAATCATTTTTCTGGTTTCCATTTAGCAATCATCAACATTTTCCCAAGTTATATTAAATACTTCTATGGCCTTAAGGAACTCTCCTTCTTCATTTGCAATAAGCCCATTACTGAAAGACATTGAAGACAGAATAATTTATAGATAAAACCAATCAGAATAACATCTGTGTTATGAATTATGAGTTCTATCATTTACTGCCTCTAGCTTCATCTAACTAATTCTGCTCATAAATTCAACTTATTCCTGACCTAGCATGATGAGCTAGATAGTAATATGATAGCTTTTGGAAAATTCCACCTTGTTAAAATGAACTTCTGAAGTAAAATCAACAAATATTTTCCAATAAAGAGCTGATGAGGGAAAATGATTGTCTCTTAATAAAGATAGAAAGGTGGACATCTGCTGTTAATTTATCCAAGTTGGTTACTAATGATGTGTTTTATAAGAATTCTTTTTCTAGAACTCTGTTCTCAAATTTTAAAACTAAGGTACATGCTGCTATATTCTGCTTCAGTATTTATTTAAAGAGGCTATTTCTTCGGATATAAGTAACTTTATAAAAGCTAGGCATTCTCACATTGGTAGACTTATAAATTAATACAATTTAGAAAGCAATTTGGTCAACCTTAAAGTCCTCATGTCTCTTGATCCAGAGTTTGAGCCTTTATAGATGTATATCCCAAAACTAAAATATCACCAACATAGGTACAGATTTATTTTCAGTGTAATTCATGGCACACTTACTAATAACAAGAAAGAAAAATATTATAATGCCTAACAGTGAAACGGTGGGAGATTAAGAGAACATATGACCCCTAAATGGAATAATCTATACTAGATTAACTTCAGAAGAGATTAGCTTTATAATAAATACTTTAATCTACATACTGAATCTTGATAATTCAGTTTAGGGATCCAGTGTTTCTGCAATATGGCAATATTAGAATAACTGAATATTAATGAATTTTAAAGGGATTAAGAAATACTTATATAAGGCTAAAAGAATTAAAAAGATATAAAACTTTGAAGCCAAGGCATTTTCAGTCACCTATGTTTAAAATGGGATAAAACAGTGTGAAACTCTGTTAAATAAAATTAACAGAGCTTCTGTTTGAGGCCTCAACAACCAAACCAAACTGGAGAACTTCATGCTGAAGTTCCTCACTAAACAGAAAGTATCAAGAGATTCAGATAATAAGCAAATTCCATTCCCCCCCAAAATAGCAGGCCAGTAAGTGCTAGCAACTAAGCTTCTTCAGAACATGTTTAAAGTTTGGAAAATAATAGCTGGTAGAAGAATAAAAATTATCTGGAGTCTTAGCTGTTTTTGTCTCATTACTGAGACAAAATACCCAAAATCCAAAGTAAAAGAAGGAAAGATTTATTTAGCTCACAGTTTGTAGAAATTTCTGTCCATAATTGGCTAGCTCCAAGGCACAGTGGCACATGGTAGAGGGGCAACAATTCATGGTGACAGAAGGCAGCAAAATCATCATCCAAAACATAACAGTATCTTTCTGCCCATGTTATACTCTATCCAGGCTGCTGTGATTAGAGCAGTGCTAATGCAATCAATGGTCTGATCCAACAATCAACCACCCCTAATCTCAGCATTGTAACACTAATCAGTTACCTACTCTAGATTACTTACAAAAAACCCCCTATGACCACACAAGGCTTTTGGGGGCATCTAAACACAAACCATAATATTCTGCACCTAGCTCCCCCCAAAACTCATGCATATCCCTTTATACAAAAAACATTTAGTCCATCTCCAAGAGTTGCAGAAGTCCTAACATTTTTACCATTGCTGAAAAGGGTAAATTTAAAATCTCTTCTGAGAGTTAAGACAAACTTATAGCTCCAAGCCCTTGTACAAATGAAAAGAAGGTTAAACACTTCTAACGTTCAATGACACAAGTAGACTTTTCCATTCCAAAAAGTTATAAACAGAAGCACACAAAAGAATGCAACAAAGCAAGTCCAAAATCTGGCAGGGGCAAATGTTAAGTCCTATATCTCCCTGTGCAGCATCCAAGGCAATATGTGGTAAGATATGAATGCCAAAGGGCTTGGGTGGTTCAACCCCATGGCACTTCTGGTGGTTGTAGCTCCCATGCCTTCTCTCTTAGACCTTCTCTGCTTCCTCCCTATAGTTTTCCTCAGATGATCCATGTTTCTGACTTCTCTAAATTTCTGGGGTCTCCATTACACCTTTGACTTAACATTCACAGCTTCATACGCTGCCCTTTTAGGGGCATACTGCCTGGGGCCCCCAGGCCTTTTAAAATCTGAGTGGAAACCTTCCTGACCTCACAATTGTTGCATTCTTCATGCACCTAAAACAGATGCCATGCAGATAATGCCAGTGTCTACTGCCATCCAGAGCAGTAGCCATGATTCTCTCTTTCTTGGCTGTAGGGTCAAGAACCTGGATTGCTGAACACTCTGAATACAATTTTGAGCAACAAATTCTCTTATCCTATTGCCATTCTGGAACCTAGAATTATGCAGCTTTCTTTTCAATACAAAGTCTTTCCTTTTTACAATTTTGAAGCTACAAAAAGTGGAGTCTTATTACTTCTTGTTATGCCCTCAGACCATCTTTTCTATTCTCCTGTTTCTTCTCAGTCATCAAGATGTCCTCTTCTCTATCTTTATAGTCTACTGCTTTACTGGAGCTTTCTTTCTGGTCAAACTCACAATGTTTCAAATCATTCTGCTGGGCTCTTTGCTCTGAATTATCAACATAGCTCTAGATAAAAACCCTCAACAGTAGCCATGCCACCATCTCAACTTGCCTTGCAATTCACTAATTTATTTATAGAAATCATGAAAGGAAATCCCTCAAATATAAGAAAAGATTTTCAATTATGAGGAAAAGAAACACACCAAGGCATATTCTTGTTAAATTATAAGATATCCATGGAGGAAAACCCAAAATCTAAAAGCAACCAAAGAAAATGTAAAATCACATATAAGGGTAAACCATTCAGAGTGATGGCAAACTTCTCAACACAAACAATAAAGGCCAGAGTAGATTGAAGTATTGCAAGACCCAAGAGCAAAGAACTTCCAAACCAGATTAATTTACCCAGCACGACTATCCTTCAATATAGATGGAGAAATAAATTATTTCTATGAAAAAGACTAGCCAAGAAAATATACGAGTGCTAAACGAGATCTAGAGAAAATACTTAATCTTATTCTCAAAAGAAACACTAAACTGGACCCAGCTAAAAACAAAGAGGCAACTAGTGAAGTCAGTGGACAAGCAGAAATTAGTGAAGTCAATGGATAAGCAGAAAAAATATCAGGAAATTAAAAGCCAAAGATATATCAACAGATAAAAAAGGAAATGCTAATATGTAAGCAAAAAATTTGAACAATACCTCAGTGTTATCAGCCTCAATTCTCCAAATAAAAGAACTGGCAAACTGAATCAAAAAATGCAATTCAGGGGATAGGAATGGTTCA
The DNA here is from genome assembly GCA_004027455.1 of Hydrochoerus hydrochaeris. Lineage (NCBI taxonomy): Eukaryota > Metazoa > Chordata > Mammalia > Rodentia > Hydrochaeridae > Hydrochoerus > Hydrochoerus hydrochaeris. Next base: position 217,921 of record PVLA01001580.1, on the reverse strand, counting down.
GTGGCACAGTTCCTGCCTGGCAAGTACAAAGGCATGAGTTCAATTCCCAGTAACACCACCACCAAAGCAAAAAATATGGAATTCAAAAATCTACTGCATCAAAGAAATTCACCTAATCCAAAAAAAGTATTTATACACTAAAAGTTAAATGATAGAAAACAAAAATTCATGCACCAGCACTCTGAACTTGCTGAACTAGAAGCTAAGACTGATTAGAACAGACAAACAATGTCACGATATTGTGCTGTGTAGTGTACAGTGTATATTGCTGGACTGTATAAGAGAATAATTCAACAAGATGAGATTACATTGATAATAAAACATATATCCACTAAATACTGAGGCACCTATCTTCACAAAACAAAAACTACTGAAATTACAAGATCAAATAAGCATTCCCACTGCCACCATTGGAAAGCCTGCTTCCTGTGGTAGCCAGTGCAGGCGGGGACTTCCAGCCAGATCCACCCCTGTATGCCTGTTGTCAACATCAGAAAGCTTGCTTCCTACAGGCAGTTGGTACAGGCAAAGAGACACAGCCAGATCTTCCCTGGGTATCTGCAGGCTGCCATTGGAGATCCTTGCTTCCTTCAGGCAGTCAGCACCCACTGGTCAAATCAGACAAACATACCCCTGTGTACCTGCAAGCATCAGGGGAGACTCGGTGTAGGCACATAGGCTGAGAGAATTAGCCCTTCCACCATGCACCCCCGTCCACTGGGGAAGCCTCAGTGTAGCTTCCCAGGTCTGGAGAATCGCACCCTATGCCCTACTACCTCTCCAGGAACCTGGGTTCCGAGACACCCAGGTGGCTGGCCCATCTCCCTACGCTGTGGAGGGGCAGCCAGTGTAGGAAGTGCCTGGGATGCACAACTGGCTTGTTGGGAGGAACTCAGGAGACAATGAATGGAGCAAAAGGCAACCTCAGACCTCCAGCCCGCACAGAAAAAGTCTGGGAGATACAGTCATAGAATAAAATGGAACTTGCACACCTGAAAGCTCCAAAAGGATAGAAACTGACGTAAAGAAACAACTTCATAAGACGGTAAAAGTGATCAGATCAGAAATAATGTCTCAAGTAAAAGAAGAAATCACACACATAATGAAAGAATTGCTTAGCATATCTATAAAGAAAACATAGATTTAAAAAAAAAAGGAACGAAGGAAAATCATGAAAATCTTGAATGAATGATATAGAAAGGAATTACAATGCATGAAATAGATTCAAAGAGAGATATCCAGGAAATCAAAAAGTCAATTAAAAGCTGGCAAAACCACTTGAAAGAGACTGAAGATAGACTTCAGACCTTAAAGACAGAATTGCAGCTAGTAATCATGAAAGGAAAGATCTCTTAAAAATAATTAAGAACCAGGAAATAACAATTCAATGGCTGTAAGATGACACACAAAAAATAATTTAAATGTAATAGGTATTGATGAAGAAGCAGGGATCAACACAAATGAAATAAAAACTGTTTACAGAAATAAACCCCTTCCAAGAGAAGCAAGAATTTACAAAGGCACAGACAAAGTTATGCTTCCTCAAAGCTCATAGGACATATTTGAATTGTAAAGAAAGTTTCCTTAGGAGAACAGTGGTATGGGAGATAGACAGGGAAGAAAGGAAAATGGAAAAAATGCCAGAACCCTTTACTGGCCCTCCCTCTGGGTAAGGTGCTAATCTGGTTATTTATGTATCCTCTGTAACTGCTTCTAAATCACTTGTCAGCAACTGGAAAGAACTCAATTTTCCTCTAGCTATGGTGCTACTAAGGCCATAGCGTGACTTTCAGAAGCAAACTCTAAAATGTTTCCTGTAAAGTTTCCTCCTAAATTATGCCTAGTCATATCCTGGGAGCATTTATTTAAAATGATGATAAGATGACAGCAATGAGAGACAGGAAATGTTTAGCATGACTTTGATCGCCATGGATTTCTTTTAGGACTGCAAAACCAGAGTAACACTGCAGATTATCCAATCCCATATCCTTCTTCTAAAGATGTGTAAATGAGGCTCAGAGCTATGATACAACTTTACATTTGACTTGGCAATGGAGACTCCAGTCTTTGTTTATAAATTCAAACTTTCTTCTCGTTATGCTGTGCTAGATTCTGCCAGTTCCTGTTGAGAAAAACTAGTGGTTTAATTCACATTAACTCACCCCCTACTTCATATTGTAAAGCACTAAATTTCTCACCCCCTACTTCATATTGTAAAGCACTAAATTTCTTCTCCCTCTCTAAATTATTTCAATCACATCATCACTGACATTGCCAAGCTCTTACAATGTAAGAGGCTCTTACCAGATGTGAGGGCTTATATGTACAGCAGGTATTCCACTAAAGCCACTGTTTTGCAGTTGTAGGTTGGTCTTTTGGGAAATGGCTGGGTCATAGGGGTGTGATATTCACCGGAAGAGTAATTCCCTGATTAGTTTTATAGTTAAATGTAATTTGAGTGGTGAAACCTGGATGGAAGAAGTGGATCACTGGGGCCCTCTCCCTTCTGTCTCCCTTATTCTCATCCTCTCTCTCTGTCTCTCTCTGGTTTTCACCACCACGTCACGAACTGTCTCCCTCTGCCATGCCCCTCTTCCACACTATCCTGCCTTGAAACCAGCAGACTATGTGCTGGAACATCTACAAACTGCAAGCCAAAATAAACCTTTCCTCCTTTAACTTACAGGTTTGGGGTATTGTGTTTCAGTGATGAGAAAATAACTAAGACACCATGGTAATGTACATTTTGTTCTTTACTTATAAAAAAATGCATTATTAGAAAGTCAGTATCCTGTTTGCCAAACAAAATTAAACATGCACATAATAATTCAAAAAAAATTGTATCTTCATATTCAGACTAGTTTGGTGTTTGAAAAGAACACATTTTTTAAGTGGAGCACTGTCTTACTCTCCTCATTGCTGAGGCAAAATACTTAACAACAAGTTAGAGAAGGAAAGGTTTAATTTGGTTCATAGTTTGTAGAGGTTTCAGTCCCTAGTTGGCTAGTTCCCAGGTACGATGGCATGGCAGGGGGGCATCATGGTGGAGAAACATTTCATGGCATGGCAGGCAGAAGGCAGTAACAGCAAGCAGCCAGCAAGCAGCAGCAGGAGCAGCAAGAAATCGTGAGCAACAGCAGTAAACTTGCCTTCTTTCTGTTACTTTCTATAGAATCCAGGCTACAAGTCTAGTGTTGGGTGTGCTCATCCCAGGGTGGAGTTTCCATAAAATACTCTCTTAATCCCATCATCATAACCTTAATATAGATTCACACACCCTCATCCACCTGCCTTTGAAATTTCTCTACCTCACCCACTCATAATATGTGTGAAGATTACTGCAGTATAAAGTTCTAATTGACATCCTTTAATCCATTTCTCATTTACTTTGAAGAGCCACATGAATTTTTTTTTCATAGATGACTCCCTCCTGCACACAGCTTCGGGAGAAACGGATCCCAACTCCAGTTCTACAGGTGATATAAAAAGGTCTAAATGTAATCAGATTCTTCCTTACATGGATCATCTTAGTAATACAGGTTCCAGATGACAAGATTATGGATATCCTTGGTTATAGGGATCAGTTTGAGGTGTCACATAATTCATCTTGGGCTACTGAGAGAAAAGAAGGACATTGGCTTGAAAAGATATTTAATTACTTTTGAAAGAAGTCCCCAGAAGAGATGATCTAGTTTGTGCCTATGTGTCCTTCTCTGGTGAACTCTCTATCTTGAGATAGTAGAAAGGTATGTGCGAATGAGGGTGAATCTGTAACTCTGGTGAATAATTTTTACTCCTGCTTCACTGGGCTTTTTTTAGTTACATGAGCTGACAAATCCCTTTTAATGGTTAAACCTGTGTGGTTGAGTTTCCTATTCCTCAAGGCCAAATGCACTGTAATACAACTCTGATTTGTATTTGATCTTAGCACCAGATTTCATATATATCCTTTAGTCAGACCCCAAAAACTGCTTTATTAAATGATTGAATGAGTACTTACTATTCAATGGTTTAAGTATTAAATTTCTAAGATGATCCTTTGGTGTTTGATTCTTTTATTAGTTTTCTATTGTACCCAGTTTTCTCCTGCTGGGTTCTTGTCCTATGGGCAGTGGAAAAATGAGGCAGACAGAACATCAAGCAGGGGGAAATAGTTCTGTGTGCAGTTTATTAGACAGAACAAAGAAAAGCCCTCATCACACAAGGAAATAAAAGGTGGATGCCAAAGATGCACCCGAAATTAGAAAGTTACATACAACTTTTTGGCAGAGAAAGGGGCAGAAGGCGTGGGAAAATGCAGGTATGTTTGCCAGGCTTCTCGTCATCTGCAGGTTTTATTTGTCCTTTGCGTTCCAGGTTTTTGAGGCTTATCTTTAATTTATCCAGGTCCCAGTGTTCAGTTTGCTCAGGTTCTTTAGTTTACTCATTGATTTAGTCAGACCCTTGCACTCTGTCCTGTTATGTTCTGGTCTGTGATTGCTTTAATAATTTACTATTAACCTGGCAGGCTAAAAATAACAAATATCTATGCTTTTACCATTCTGGGGGTCAGATGTCTACAGCTGGTTTCACTGAGCCAAAATCAAAGGATTAATAGAATGGGTTCCCTCCAGAGATGCCAGGGGAGAACCTGTTTTCTTGCCTTGCTAGCTTCTGGGGGCTTCCTGCCTTCCTTCACTTATGGCTGTTTCTCGGCATCGCTTTAGTCTCTACTCTATTGCATGTTTCCTCCTTCCTATTCTGTAGTCTAATCTTGCTCTGACTGTCTCTTATAGAGATGTCCCTGATTACACTGAGAGCCTTCTCAGAGGGTATAGCACAGCATTTTGTTCTCAAGATCCCGAATCCAATCCTGTCCACAGTGTTCTTGGTCACGTAAATTAACATTACAGGTTCCCGTCACTAGGACCTTGATATTTTTGAGGACTGTTTAGCATACCATATTTGCTTAACTCAGTAAAATTAAAGAAAAATGGTACATTTTAAGAGATTTAAATATATTATAGATAACATCTGATACCCTTATTTTAATAATGTAGAGACCAAGATCCAATGAGATGACTTACTCAATGTCACATAATGATACCTAGAAATAAGGTCTTATAAGGAACAACATACGTATATCTTTGCTAGTGTGTCACGTTCCTATTGAATTTTATTGTGTAAAACATAATCCAAGCATACTCTGTATTTACTATTCTAACACAAAGTTATAAAATTTTTTCATAAGCCCAAAGCAACTCAAATTTAAAAACATATATAGATACATATATAGATACATTTATAATTGAACTCAGGGCCTTGCACTTGCCAGGCAGGCACTGTGCTACTGAACTGCACCATTCCTCACCTCTCTGCAAATCTGACCCAAACTAGCTTCTGAATTGTTTTCTATCTTTACACTGTACTGATTATTTCACTAGTAATGTTGCATATATTTTCTTGCTTTTATCCGCTCAGTGGATAACTGCCTGCAAGTCTCATGACACAATATACTGACGTGGGCTGAAGTACTTTTATTGTCCTATATTCTTCCTGCTTTGTTTATTTCAACTTGAATGTCCATTGGACCTATTGATGTTTCCCACTGCTGTAAATCTACTTTCAATGGACTGAACCACTCTGGATCCTTCAGCTACTTCAAACTACAACATCTTTTCAAAAATTACACATCTTTAGAAAAATTTTGTTTAGAATGCCTGGTAAACAGGACTGTAATTTTCTCCATAATTACACCATTGGACCTCATTTTCTACAAATATATACTCTTGCAGAAAATAATCTGTGCAATATTCTACCTGAGTCAGCATCAAGTTATATGATAGGTAATGATTTTGCCTCAAAAATGAATAAACTGCTTTCCTCAGTTGTGTTCTGAGTTTATGTGCCTTTTTAAACCATTACCACCAACAACTCTTCCTATAGTTACTAGCTTGCCAAAATGCATGGTCCAGTGAATTGTTTAAAAACAAGTCAACATTAGTCATGCCAAGTCACGTTTTCTTTAGATGAGGCAACTTCCATAAGTATCCTGTAAAAGGAAAACTTTCCTCATATTTATTAGTCATTCTTGATGGACATGTGAGTAGTTCTCATAGAAACTTTGCAGCTAACTGGTCACAACAGAAAAAAAAAATTGCTCCCTTTTTGCCTACAGATAAAAGAACAAGAAAAAAAATAACCAAAGATGGGGCTACTATGGACAATGTGGGGCTAATCAAATTCATCATTACATATAGTCCTTAGACTATTCCTTCAGCCCAAATATTATCATTCCTATTTCATGGAAGAAACAGCTCGGGTTTCTAAGATTTGCAAAACTAGCTCAAGGTCATGGTACCAGCTGCCAATGTATATACAGTCAACAATTTCAACATCTATTGATTTAAAGTAATGTTTTCCTTCTAACTCTAAAAGGTGGTCTGGTTTTTGTTTTTATTTTTATTTTTTATTTTTTGCTAGTTCTCCAGGATGGACTAGGAATTGGACTCAGAATGGTTCCCTCATGTGGCTGAATGCCACTTAAAAATGGGCTTGGAGTATGGCTCAGCTGGTCTTCTTTCTCCCTTCATGGTCTTTTGATCTCAAGGAAGCAAACTAAGCTGTGCTCCATTACTGGTAAAGGCAACATTAATCAAATTATACGAGTGTTCACCAGATCTCTTCTAGAGTCACACTGGCCAATGTCACATTTGTCAAAGCAAAATTTAATGTAAGTTGGGGAGATACATAAATATGAGAGTCCTGGGGGATATGATTTTATTAGAGGTTCATGCAATATAATGTCTCTGCCTCTAAATCACACTCAATTTCATTCTTAGCTTTCTCAGCTCCAAACATGCAAGCTTGTCATTTCTGCAGTAAGTGAAAGTGACTGGACAGGATCTTATCTCCTATGTCTGGACCACTTTTCAGATGGTACCTCAACACTGAGAGCTCTGGTTCCCCTCTCCAAATTAAACCTTCCCTACTCTCCCTGTCCTCTATCACTCAGCAGTCTCCCCTCTCATAGTTTTGATTTTCATTTTAAAATATATCACTGTTTAATAGTGTCTACTTTTTCAAAAAAAAATAATTCATCTGCTGCTGCAAATAGTGAGCTCCCAGAGGCTAGGATACTTGTGCTTCATGATCACTGCCAAACTCCAGGGCCCAGTTCTGTCTTATACACATGAGAAATTGGGCAGACAAGGAAAAGAATGGGAGAAATAGAATTTTAGACTATAGAATTAGTATCAATATCTATTGAGAATAAAGCTACAATTGTGTTCTATAATTTAAATTCACAGCTTAGGGAAATAACTCTTGATGAACTTTGCTGGAAGTCAGAGATGGTCCAATCTCCAAAGCTTTTTAAAATCTCACAGTATGAAGCAGTAGAAATGATAACAAGGGTACACATCACTGCTGGTAAAGACTTACGTTTATCCCTTAGAAAGGACAGCAAGTTGGAGGACAGTGACCTTAGGGTTTCTCAGGATATACAAGACCCATCTATTTTAGTAAAAGGATACCTATTATAATATGTATCATCAGGGAAGAGAACTAACATCTACTGTATTTATTTGCAATTTTTTTGGTACATGTCTGTACTACATAAAGTTTACATTCCTTCTGTGGAGTTGGTACATGTACATATCTTAATTCCTTTCTCTTCACTTTTTCCTCTTTTTCATTCCCCTCCCTTATCTTTATTCCCTTCCCATTTGAGCTACTTTGAAAGATGCAGAAGAATAATTCAGCCTCGTATTTCAGAAAGATGCATCTGGAGACTGTAAGTTCAGAACCTACTAATGACTTTGAAGATATGAGAAAATTAACATATGGATACAACTTTTAGAATTCTATCTTCTTCATAAATCAAGGTGCTTCTGTAGTGTATAAGAATATTAGGAACAAAAGGAACCATTTGAGATTGTGTGAGTACAGAACGTAGAGTTGAAAAAATAATAAACATTAATTAATACTGAAATTACTGTATGAAAAACACTAGCCGTCTTCTTAATCCTCACAATCAGGGTGTTGAGTAAAGTGGGGGGTATATTCATGGCTCCTGTTTTGAGGATATGGAATGAATTCAGTAGGATTCAGAAAATAAGCTCAGTCATAACAGCCACTAAAGGACATTACCAGGGTACCTCCTGGGTATCTGGATCTAAGCAACAATCTTAGCTCTGAGCCCCAGGGTGGAGCTCTGCTGGCCCTAAGAGGGTATCCATTCATTGCTTGATGTAGTCACTCATTCAAGAATTATTTACTGAGCATACACTACTTGCTACGTTTCCTTTAGGAGAATAACAGAACAGTCTTTGCCCTCTGAGGGTTCACGTTTAAAAGGAGTAAATGTGGAAAAACTGCACATTAACAAAAGCAAGATAGAATTTCAGATCATGAAAAGTGCTGAGAAAAATGTGATATACAGTTCAATTTCCTCTTCACTTTACAATGTTCCCTCTGCATTGCTAGGCAAGGAATAGCCCAGAGAAAATATCAGTAACCCTTGGCATTGGATTTTCAATGTTTACCTCACTCACTTCCTGTATTCTACCCTGGAGCCAAGCACAGGCATATCTGCAGCTGCAGGAGCTTATGAAGACCATAGGAAGCCACAGAGAAAGCCAAGTAGGAGACTGAATAAATTATCCAAATAATTTGGGCAGAAATATTTCCTGCTGAGACCAGGATAGCTGGATAAAGTACTTAGTTTGACAAATGATTCTGATGATTATTCAAGCCTTGATTTTGCTTTGGAAATTTTCTGTTCTTGAGGTAAGGTAAGGATATGCCTGTTAGGCTATGGTATAGATAACAGAAAATGGACTGTGAGTGAACAAGCAACATTTATCTCATATCAGCCAGATAAAATCAGAAATTGACAGAATTAATTGGTGGGACACACAAGAGAAGTGGCATGAAGAAAGGAAGAAGGAGAGAGAGAGACAGAGAGAGAGAGAATTTATTCTTGGACTTTAGGATAGATGGAACAGGTCCAACAGGGAGGTAAGGTGAGGAAGGATATGTTATCAATTAAAGATCAAGTTCATCTACTTGAAAAATATGACCTCAACTAAATAAATATTTAAATTTTTTCTCATTTCATGATAATTCTAAACACATACACACACACAATCAATCTAGGGTCATGGTGATTCCACGGTTATCAGGGACCCAAGGTCCTTCTGAATTTCCATTCTGCTAATGCTGAAACATGGCCTTTGTCCTTATATCAGCAAAATGGTTGCTGGAAGTTAGAAGATTAGTGCAGTATTTATTTTTGTCCTTTATGTATCTGTTTGAAAGTGTATATTAACTTAAAAAAAGAAAACAGTTTCAGCGTCCACATATAATGACACTGGCAGTCATTATCCCCATCCTAAAATAAATAAAAGCTAAACAAATTGCCACCCTGAAATCTGAGGAGACAGGTGAATTTAGAAACTCACAGCTAAGTTACTTACTAAAAACAGAAGCAGCTAAAATCCTTCACAGGCAGGGACATATAAAATGGTAATTTTGATGAATACTGGAGGCTAATTGTGAATTAGATTAATAATGCAAGTTCCTGGCTAGCAGGGTTGCATACACCTGTAATCCCAGTATTCTGGGAGTCTCAGGCAAGAGGATCCCAAATTCAAGCCCACCCTCGGCAATGTAATGAACTGGTGAGACTCAATCAAAAAAAAAGAAAAGAAATTACAAAGGGGTACACATCTAGTTCAGTGTGAAGTCCCTGGATTCAATCCCTAGTTCAAACATAAAAACAAAAGGCAGAAGGGAAAAAAACAAGAAAAAGAATGAGAAGATTTTGAGGTTGAAGTCTTAAATATGAGGTAACATTTCTGTGGGTATTGCCTACAGGAAATCTTTCCAATACTGAAGAAGCCAAAATATATTCCCTCATGCCTCTAGGAGGAGGCGGGAAAGAGTATAGATGATGAAAAATACCGTGTGTCCTGGATAATGAAGACCTTCTTTCCAAGTGACTATAACCTTCTACCATGAATAGGAGGAACGTTTCTCTAAAACTAGTCCCCTCTAATCTTTCAGAGTCACATAAGGGGGAAGAAGGAAGTTAAGCAATGCATGAGATAATAGGATGTTTCCTTTCCCCATATCAACAGGATTTCAATATAGCAACAGTGAATTTCAGGAAAGAGCTACATAGCCTAGCCTAGAATCTTTCTATAGAGGAGTTCTTAAGAAAACTAAACACAAGAGGGAATGCAGAAACAAGAGCACTAGGGAAACCAGAAGTCTCTGGCATCTGTAGCCACAGCCAACTTTAAACAAAGGGCAACTACTGGCTAATTTGATATAAAACATCATGCTAGAAGCCCATTTCCCCCAGTCCTATTACGTGAGACACTACATTCAATAACAGTACTCAACAAAGACATTTCAAGGCATTCTAAGATGCAAGAAAACTGACAATGTAAACATACAAAGTATCATCAGAAACACACACACAGATTTTGGAATCTTCGTTAAATAAATTTAAGACAATTTTAATTAATATACTAAAGGTCCTAAAGGAAAAAGGAAACATGCAAGAATAGATGAATCATGTAAATAGGCAGTGGAAAGAATAAAAGGACACATCAGAAATTAAAAGAAAAACACTATCAGAATTAAAGAATACTTTGGACTTTTCATTTGATGGGGCATAGCTGGGAAGGAATGAATGAGCCTGAAGATATGCCAGTAGGACTTTAACATGCCCCTGCCAGCCTGAACCATGACTGTTCACTGAAAGGCCTAGACTACTGGTGGATCTCATCACTTTTAAGGGTCTTTTAAATAATAAAATACAAGTCTATAAATGGACTGAATGTAGTTAGTTGCTTGAATTTGAGTAGCTATTGCCCAAATATAAATCTTATTATTCATACCAAAGAAAATATTATTAATAAAACATATTTATTTCATTAAAATTTGTATTTATACTCATAAAATTCTTTAAAACATTTTATATATAAAGGTGGCTGACTTGTGTACAGTGCAAAAACGTCATAACTTATGTGGTTCTTGTTGCAGCAGAGCGGCACCCATTTTTTCCAGATCAGTAACGTTCTCTACATCGCTTGCTTGCATTTCCTGCCAATCCTAAATAAACGTTCATAAAGCAAATAATTTTTCAAATAATTTTCACCCGTGGCATTTCTTCATGGGTCGTTTATTAATAATTAATTCTCAAACTTTTAACAGGGAAATCTGAAACCCCACTGCTAATGTATAAAATATGCATTTTTAACTGTGTGCCACAGTTATCTGTACTACAAATTTTTATACTTTTTAATATTTTCCCTAAAAATTGCAATATAATGACATCTGGCATGCTAAATCAACACCTCTGTGCTTTGTTTTAATCAAAGACAAGATCAGGTTTTATGCTTCCAGGTTTTCCTCTGATCAATGCATGTACATAATTTTACATGTCATTAACATAAAATAGTTCTTTTGTAAGTCCATTTAACAAATTTTACACCAGAATGCTTTTCAAAGTTTATGATTTTGCCATTTTTTATTTGTTTTTGCTTGTAAACTTTGTCTTTGCCAATAAAATTTTTTTGTTTGGCTATATTGTGCTGTAGAAACACATTATCTTTTTGTGAAAGTTCTTGTGCTAGGGGTATATCTGAATAATAACTATTTGCATATAATGCACAATATTATTTTCAGGCCAATACAATCTAATATCTGGTAATGGTACTATCCTCATAATTAACTATAATATAGCCATAAAATAACAGTGACTTTTTGTTCTAGTGTCTTATAGTAACAAGGTTAGCTGTATAACACAATTGAATTCAAATCAGAGCTGCACAGCAATAAGATATACAAATTACAGTCCCATCATGAATGTGATAATTATAGGAATGCAAACAGAAAAAAAATGAGAATCTACATTTTCTTTGTAATAGCTTCAAAAGCTATAAAATGGGTGTAATGGAATATCGAAACAGAAGAAAGGGAAACAGAATATTTAAAATTGGAATGACTGAAGATCTTCCACAATTATTGATAAATATCAAACTCTAGATCAAGAAGTCTAGATAACAAAATGGACAAATCCCTAAAAAAATAAAACAAAAAAAGAAATTTTCATGTAAGTATATTATATTTGAACTGCAGAAAACCAAAGGCAAAGATAAAATCATATTGAAGCCATTAAAACAATCTTATTATAGAAGAGAAAGAATAAAAATGATGCCAAAGTTTTCTTTAGAAATCATATAAGCAAGAAGAGTAGAATAAAATATTTAAAGTATTGAAAAAAGTCTCCACCAACTTAGAATTCTGCATCAGGGGAAATTATTTTTCAAAAGTAAAGATTTGAAATAAAGGTAAAGGTTAATTAAGGACTTCATCAGATAAACAGAAATTAAAGAAATTAATTCCCAGCAGTTCTGCCTATAATACATGTTAACAGAACTTCTTCCTGGAGGGGAAAATAATATAGATCAAAAGATCAAATCTACACAACAGGGAGGAGTCTTGGAAAAAGAAAACTGTAAAGAAAGATATTTTTCTCATTCTTAGTAAATCTAAAACAATTAGATCTGAAAATAGTATTAAAATATATTCAATGAGTATACCATTTGAAAAAATAAAATTATGAAAATGTCATCAGCAGGAGAGGATTTGAGAAAATACTGTAACACATTGTCTTTACTGATTGCAAATGAGATGGTATAGTGTTATTTATAGGCAGACTTAGTTATAAATGTACAATGTGAACTCTAGGTCAACCACTAAAATATTTTTAAAAGAGAAATATTAATTTTGCTAAAAGAAGTGATATAGTGGGATGATTCAACATTTTCTATTAAAACCAGAGGAAGTTTTAATTATTGAGCATTTTAGAAGGGGTGTGGGGACAAGGAAAAAATGCAATAAATAGGAAACAGTTCCACACATGGTAGATAATCTACCTATCAATAAAAATTTTAAATTTGAATGGTATTAATACAGGAATAAACAGTCTTTCAGAGTGAACTAAGAAAAGTTATATGTATCTAAATTTGCTTTATATCTAAAGATAGTTTAAAAGTAAAGCAATATAAAATAAGAACTATGTTAACACAGAAAAATACTGAGGTAGGTATATTAATTGCAGCAAAGCAGATAAGAAAAATCAATAAAGGATAGAGTGGGACATTATATAATAATAGGAAATAATTTCCAAGAAGACATATCAATTCTCCATATGTATGCATTTAACAAGAGAGTATAAAAATATATTGGGCACAAATTGGCAAATTGAAAAGGAAAATAGACAAACCCCTAACACACTTACAGACACCAATAACTCCTCTTTTAGTAACTGGTAAATGAAGCAAGTAGAAAGTCACTGAGTCTATATGGTAGTGCAGAACTTTTGTTCAAAATGTATCAACACCTAAAGATGTTAGCAGTCAGCAGTGTTTCTTCAGCTTCTGTACAGACTTGCTAACCACAAGAGATACCAGAGGTAGGAGCTATACCTGGCCTGTTTCTGTTTACAGTTTGTTTCCATATTTGTAAAGTTCCACTAGCTCACAAAAGACCCTCACCCAACCTGAGAAGTGGTATAAAAGGCATGATAAAGCTTGGCTTTCTCCACTTCTCTGAATGCCACTCAGTTTCTTTATTTCTGGTAAACTTAAGATTGCTGTAACATTTGTTTCTGCCTGGGAAACCAAACATGAACCATGTTTGGAGGTGGGGAAGCATCTGCTGGACACCCCCTTGGAGGACAGGGTGCCATGCCTCTCTCCTGATTGGTGAGCCTTCTTCCTTGGGAGGATAGGACTTTAGGTGGTCTGATGTCTCCTCCTGACCAGATCCAGCAGAGAAGTGGACCAGGTATCCATCAGGACTTCCAGACAAGGTAAGGCCCCAGGAACTGTGTCTCAAGTCAGGTCCATCCCAATGGACAGGAGGGGAGAATGATCACTTCTATTTTAGAGACCCCAAACACAACCAAGAGTAGGTCACTGGAAAATAGAACTAACTACAGAGATTTCACACCGAGAGCAAAGTCTCTTTACTTTTTTTAACTTCAACCCTCAGGGCTGGCATGCACATATACATGTGCTCACACACATGTGCATGCATGTGCACAAATACACACACACACATATCCGTAAAATAAAAGCATGAAAATACAAGGCAATAAATGCATCCAAACCAGATGCAACGGTCACCACTGCATAAGAAATTAAACACCAAAATGACTGAATTGCATGAAATGATGGAGGAAGATACAGAAAAACTCAGTTATCTCAAAGATCATACAACCAAACAGATAGTGGAATCAACAGACTGATCAATTGTTTAAAGGTGAGTCACATAAAAAATTATAAAAGCTGACCAAGAACGCTCAATATGAATAACAAATTTACCAAAGAATTAGAGTCCATGAAAAGGTGTCAACTGAAGTTGTGTAAAGACTTCTACTGAATATACTAACAGCAGGTGCTCAATGTGAGCAGAGTGTGTCAGACTTCAAGGGAAGATAAAAATCTTGAGACTATACACTTAAATATACATTAAAAACAAGAAAGCAAATTGATCCAATAGCTACCAGATGACACTAACAAGCCTAACCTAATATTAACTGGAGTCAGATAAATATTATAGGACAGCATACATGAAATAAAATATCTCCTTACAGAAAGCAGAAAACTTCCTAAGCATAGGGAAAGATTTCAACGTAGAGGTAAGTGAGACATACAGAATTCCACCTAATTATAAGAGAGACACAACTTTCCATGACACATCAAAGGCAAAGTCCCAGAAGTGCAATGCAAGAACAGAATCTTAGAAGCTGTCAAGCAAAAGAAAAAAATATATATAAAGACAAGGGAATTACAGTAGATTTTTCAACACAAACTTTAAAGGCTGGGAGAGACTGGAATGAAATGTTTCAAACTCTAAAAGAAAATAACATTCAACCCAGACTAATTTATTTTGAAAAAAATGGATATTTCATGACAAAGAGCATTTTAAGAAATTCATGACCACCAATCTAGCATTCTAAAAATTTCTCAAGAATATACTATTTAGACAAAAATAATGAAGGCAACATTGCCAAAAAGTCTAATGGGATGAATACATCAAGATGGGTGAGCAGTTACACAAAAAGGAAAAAAAACAACAACAATAAAAAATAGTACAAATCTGGGAATAAATTAACAGCTCTCAGTAATAACTTTCATTGTGAATGGCCTCAACTCCTCCAATGAAAAGACACAGATTGCAAGCAGGATCAAAAAACTAAAACTTAATAATGGTTTGCTGAATACAAGAGAAACATTTTATTCAAAAAGAAATTCATAGATTAAAAACAAAAAATGAAAAATAATATTTCGTGCATCAGTAACCCAAAAACAGGAGTAGCAATCTTAATCTCAGACAAAATGGACTTAAAGGTTAAACTGATCATAGGAGGCAAAGGAGGTCACTACATATTAGTTAAGGGAAAAATTCAATAGAAAAAAATAACAATTGTAAATATGTACACATCAAATACCAGTGAACTTGACTTCATAAAACAAACATTACTGGATGTAAAATATAAAACAAACTCTTAAAACAATGATAATGGGGATGACAATATGCCACTTTCACAAACATCGAGGTCAACTGAACAAAACCTCAAAAAGGAAACATCAGGCTGAACCATGCTTTTAAATAAATAGACAATAGATATCTACAGAGAATTTCACTCTACTACAACAGAGTACACATTCTTCTCAAAAGAACATGGAATATTCCTCAAAACAGACCACACACTAGCCCATATAGTATGCTTAAACAAATACAAAAGAATCAAAATTAATCCATGTACAATATTAGATCACAGTGCACTGAAACTAGCAAACAGTGGTTAAAAAATTTATAAACACCAGAGGATTAAATAACACTCCTGTATACTCAAAGAGTTACAGAAGAAATCAAGAAAGGAGTTAATTCCTAAAATCAAAAAATAATACTGGTACAGTGTACCAGAACACACGGAACATGATGAAGGCATTCCTAAGGGGAAGTTTGTTGTTGTAAATGCTTATATTAGAAAAAACAAGATCAAACAAATAACCTCATGATGCACCTCAAACTCCTAGGAAATATGAGTAGTCCAAAGCCAAACCTAGTACAGAAAAGGAAGTCATAAGGATCAGAGTGGAAACTAATGAACTTGGGACAAAATAAAATTAAATTAAATTAATCAATAAATAAAAGAGTTGATTCATCCAAAGAATAAAATACATAGAAAAACTCTTAACCAAACTTACTAAAAGAAGGAAAGACCCATGTTAAAAGCTATAAGAAGAGAAAAAAGGTGAAATCACAACAGACCCTGCAAAAATCCAGAACATGGTAATTACTGTGAAAACTTTTACTCCAACAAACTGATGAATCCAGAAAAAAATGGACAGGCTCCAAAACTAAACCAAGCAGGCATGAAAAACCTGAACAACCCAATAACAGACAATGAAGTTGGGCTAACAATGAAATCCTACCAAAAAAGGGTAGAAGAATTCACTGATAGATTCTACAACAATAACTGAAAAGTTATAATGCAAATACTCCTCAAATCCATTAATGAATTTGAAAGGAAAAGAGTATCTCCAAACTCATTTTTGTAAACTAGCATTACTCTGATTTCAAAACTAGATAAAGACCCAATTAAAAGAGAAAATGACAGACAAATTGTTTAAATGAACATAGACATAAAAGTCCTGAGAAAGACAATGGAAAACAGAATTCAAGAAATCATCAGAAACATATATTATGACCTATTAGGCTTCTTCCCAAGGATGCAAGAATGCTTCAACATATACAAAACAATAAATGTAATATGCTACATGACAGAAACAAGGATCAAACTCACACAATCATCTTGGTATATGCAGAAAAAGCCTTTGACAAAATCCAACATCCATCCATGATTTTAAAAAAGTAAGTACAGAAGGACCTTAGATTAATCTGATCAAAGCTAATGATAAACTTACTGCCAACATAACACTAAGTAGAGAAAAACTAAAAAATTTCCTTCTAAAATCAGAAACAAGCCAAGGGTGGCCACCATCGCCACTCCTGTATAATATAATACTGGAAAAATTAGTCACAGCAATCAAACAAAAGAAAGAAATCAAAGGGATACATGTAGAAAAGAAAGAGGTAAAACTATCACTTTTTGAAAGGGACATGATCCTTTACATATAAAACCAAAAAATTTCCACTGAAAGATTCCTCAAATTAATAATTAAATTTGGCAAACAGAAAATAGAAATGAACACACAAAAATCAAGTGTTCCTTTTCACCAATAATGAACTTACCAAGAAAGAAATTTAAAAAAATATCCTTCACAGTATCAAAAAGCAAAATTAAAATTTAGGAATCAGCCTAGTCAAAGAAATGAAAGACCTCTGCAACAAAAACCGCAGTACTTCTTTTTAAAAAAGATCAAAGAGAACATCAGGAAATAAAAAGATATTCCCCATTTCTGGATAGGCAGAACCAGTATTGTCAAAATGACCATTCTACCAAAATGGATTTAGAGCAATCCCAATCAAAATACCAACAACAATTGTCACACACACAAAAAAGCCAGATAAACACTGTCTTACAATTTACATGGAACCAGAAGAGATCTACACTAGCAGAAGCAATCCTGAGCAATGAACACAAAGCAGGAGGCATCACAATCCCAGACTTCAAGTTAAATTACAGGACTATAGTGACAAAAACAGCATGGTCTTGGCACAAGAACGGACATACTGACCACTCAAGTGGAATAGAAGATGAACAAAACAGCCACATGTTCTTTAAGGCATCTTATCTTTGACAAAAGAGCCAAAAACATATGTTGAGGGGAAAGCTTCTTTAATAAACGGTAAATGGAAAACTGGTTACACACATTCAGGAGATTGAATCTAGACCTGTGTCTATTGTTATGCACCAAACTAAAACAAAACGGGTTGAACCAGAAACTATCTGCTGGAAGGCAAAGTAGGTAAATTTTTTTAGTACAAAGGCACAACAGAGGACTTTCTAAACAGAACCCCAAGTGCACAAGAAATAGCCTCAAAAATCAACAAATACGATTATATCAAATTGGAAAACTTCCACGGAAGAGCGAGCCAACAGAGTGAAGAAACAACTTCCAGAACAAAAACAAAATTTTACCAACTATTCTTCTGCCATAAGACTAATATCTAAAATAAGCAAAGAACTAAAAATAAAATGACTTCCCCAAAGTAAAAAATTCAGTCAAAAGATAGACAACTAAAATAGACACTTCGCAGAAGTACAAATTACTAATAAGTGAAAAAATGTTTACCATCACTGACCATTAGAGAAATGCAAATGAAAACAACACTGAGACTCTGCCTTACTCTACAAAGAATGAAATCAAACAACATCAAGAAATCAAACAATAACAAATGCGGGAAAGGCTGTGTGGAAAAAGCAACACTTCTACGTTATTTGTGAGAATGTAAACTAGTAGGGCTATTATGAAAATCAGTATGGAGACTCCCAAAAGAACTAAAACTAGAAGAAATTCCTTCAGAGCTAACTATTTCCCTTCTAGATATCTTCCTGGAAGAGGCAAAGGCATTGCGTCATACTGATGCACACACACTCATGCTTGTAGCAGTGCAGCATGTCTCAGCTAAATCTTGAAAGCAGCCTGTATGTTGATCAACAGAAGGATAATGTGACATTTATACATGATGGAGAACTACTGGGCATATTAACAAGGGCATATTTGTGTCATTTGTAGGAAAACTTATGTACCTTGAGCTGTAATGTTAAATGCAATAGATTAAATACACAGCTTAATTAGCATACAGTTTCTCTTAGAGATAAAACCCAAAATGTAAACAAAGAGTAAAATTAAAGGTAATACAAAATAGGGAGATAAGACTTTTGTAAAAGGCAAAGAGGCAAAGAGAGGTAAGAAGAAGAGAAGGAAAGGGAAGGAAATTTTAAAAAATAATTAACATGTGTGGTATATAAGTAGCAACTCTCCACAAAGACTGCAATCATCGTGTCCTACAAATACGTATGAGTAAAAAATTAAAATGTAAAAGAATCAAGAAAATGGATCACATTGAATTAAAAACTTCTAAATAGTAAAGGAAAAAGCAATAGAAAATGTTCAGAATGGGAAAAATACTTTTACCAACAACTCTTCTGACAGAGGACAAATATCTAGACTATACAAAGGATTGAAAAAACTAGGTACTCTAAAATAAAAGCCACTCAAACAATGTACAATTGAAATGGACATTTCTCATAAAAAATTTGAATGGCTAATAAATGAAATATTAAACATCTCTGGTAATCAGAGAAGTGCAAATTAAAACAACATAAGATTCCACCTTATTCCAAAACAATACTATCCTCAAAAAATAAAAAATAAATGCTGGCAAGTCTGCAGGGGGAAAAGACATCCTCTGCATTTTTGGGGGGACTATAAACTGGCACAACCATTATGGAAATCAAAATGGAGAGTCCTCAGAAAAATAAGTCTATGAATTCCTCCTGACCTATCTATTGCCCTTCTAGGAACTGCCTAATAGAGTTAAAGATAGCATATTTCAGTGATGTATCATAGCCAGCAAATTCTTGCTGGCTGAATACTATTCCACTGTATATATAGTACGCTTTCTTCATCCATAGTTCTGTTGATAGGGTACCTCGGCTGATTGCATAGCATGTCATTTGCAGGAAAAGAGATGGCAACGGAGACCATTATGGCAGGTGAAACAAGCAAAACTCTGAAATACAAGTATTGCATGCATTTCTCCTTTGTGGAATTAAAATAAAGAATGAGAGAGATGACAGGAATGTAGAAGTAGGACTATTAGAAAGGAGGAGGGGGATAGAAGGGAAAGGGGTTATGAACAGAGAACAAAGGCATATGTGTATGCAAAAGATCCGAGTATGTCATATGCATGCACAAATCTGCCAAAATGTCATTGTAAACCTATATAACTGATATGCACTAATAACATTTTTGAAGGACCTTCTCCTAAATGCTTTGATAGGTATTTTCTTGGGAGTTCTTTTCCTCTGCAGTTTCCTTCTCTCTCGCTTCTTCTTCAGCTGTGTTCCTGTTCCAACAACTCTTGGTCAGGCTAATCCTCAGGAGCCACAGTAGAAGCTCCGCCATGTCATGTTTTATCTACACACATCTTAAAGTCATTTGCTATTTCTGCTGCAGCTTTGTTGAAATTTTCAACCTCTTTATTCTTGGCAAATACTATGAAGTCACACACAAACCTTTCGAGTGTCTTCTTCCACACGCCATTCATAGCCCTTTCAGTGACATCACCTCAAGCCAAGCCAGGTTCCTGATGTGTTCAGAAGTTGCAGTCCTTGCAGAATTGCATCACTGTCCTCTGAGTGTCTTCCTCAGTTGTAGAAATATCCTGGGCATAGGTTCTCCTCAGCCCAGGGTAAATCCTTGATCCACTGGTTGGATCACAGTGGTGGTATTTGAAAGAAGAAACAACACTTCAATATTAGGATAAAGATTACCAAAAAAAGAAAGATATATGTGAGCATTATCAACAATGAGTAAAATCTTGAAAAGTAATTTATTTTGCTGCCATAGCAATTCAAGAGAATCTTACAGAGAAGCTGGGTCATCCATGACTTGTGCTCATGATTTATAGATGGTGTGCACTTACAGAAATGCTCAACTACTCCGAGATTCCCATTATGCCAGGTGACAATTTGTATATTACAGTACTGCTCCCAAGCAAGAGTGCGATCCTGTCCTTAAAAATCCTGAAATTGGTATTTAATTGGCCCACTTCTGGATAAAAGCCCTTTCAGGGATCTATTTCCTGAAGGGAGATTTCACCTATAGCAAAGATATGCTCCAGCAAGTAATTTTCCTTCATAATCAACTTATCTAGTTTCAAAAAATCCTTCAGCTGCTTTCCATGTCAACACTTGTAGTCTTAGCACTCCTTCATATTATGTAATGATGATTCTTAAACTGTAAAACTGTGCAAGAGTAGCCACAGAATCAACAACAGAGTTAGGTTCAGCCATTTAAAATCTCCAAAAAAACGTTTTGCTTTGGTTGTCACCAGCCTGGTGCTGTATGGTACGCTTCTATGTCATTTTCAACCCAGTTCATTTGATGTTTCCCCATATCTGCCCCACATCTACTTCAGTTTTTGTCTTACTCCCTTCAGTGAATCCTTTAACTGCTTATATATCTTTGCTCCTGTTCTTCAAGATCACAGATATTATGGTTTTTATCTAGATGTTCCCCCAAACCTGCCCACACTAATGAATTTTAGGAGGTAGCTGGATCATGGCTGTGTGATACTGGATTATGGGTGTGACAACTGGATCCATTCTCTGATTGGTTTAGCGTAGTTCTTGCTAGCATTAATTGGAAGGTGCACCCTGGGTGTGTATGGCACCAACCAATAGGCTTGCAGCCTGAATGGAACAAACAGGGAAAGGAAGGTTCACTGCTGGTTGCTTCTCACCTGCTGTGACACAGACTTTTTCAACTCTGCCATGCCACTCTGCCTTGTAGTCAACTGATGACAGACTGAAAGCACTATAAACTTGAGCTAAAATAAACCTTTCCTTCTTTCACTTGTGATTGACAGGTATTTTGTTCCGGCAAGAAGGTAACTAAAACAGTAGCTACAGCAGAATAGGACATGGCTGGCTGGGAAGTAATAATCACTGATGTTTCATTTCCAGGCCAGTCACTCCACATAGCTTCTTACTGTCACTCCACATAGCTTCTTACTCCACATAGCAGTAGATTTGGTATACATAGTGTCCATGATAAATAAAAACAACTTGAAATTAAATCAGGTACAATAGAAAACAACATAATCCAGAGACATGTTTCATGTGAGCTATATGAGGTTTCTACTAAGCTAACCCCGGATACTGTTTTATAGTAAACTTATTTTTGTAAGTAGCATGCATATACTCTAAACTATACCACTAATCTCCATAAATTCATCAAGTAGAACAGTTTGTGCTTTCACTGTTGCCTGATCATTTTTAGTTTTTCCTCTGAAATAACAATGTGCAATATATTAACTACCATTAATTTCTATTTTTTGAAATTCTATATTGTTTCTGTCCTTTTTTGTTTTTAAAATAAAAAATATTAACTTTTTTGGACACAGACAGTGGTGATGGCTGATCAACCCTGTCAATATAGTATACTAAAAACCACCAAATTGTGTACCATAAAGGGTAAACTTCATGGTATATGGACTATATCTCAATTTTTAAAAACTTTGTTGGATACGGCCATGTAAAAGAAAATGTATGGTTTTAAATTCATACATTAAAGTGTTCTTTCCTAATAAAATATGCCCTAGTTATAAAAAAATATTAACTTAATGGCAAAGGGATCAAGAGACAGAGGAAGGAGAAAAGAAGAAAACAGGATAAAAAACAAATTAAGATGTGTTGTGTACATGCACAAGAAATGTAATTATTATGCCCTGCAGACATGTACTAATAAAAAATGGAAAAAGATTTTCAAAAATAAAGACATTTTGAACATTAAAAAAGTATAGCATGGTAAAAGTAAAACCCAGTGACACAGTCACTTCTAATTATCAAGTATTGTGCACTGTATGTACTTTATTTTTATAGAACAGTCATGCATATGACTAATGCATCATTACTATGACTTTATGATGGGTATGATGTCACTAGGCAACAGGAATTTTTCAGCTCCATTATAATCTTATAGGACAATTATGCATAAGATCTGGCATTAACTGAATCATCTTCATGCCATGCATAATGGTACCTGATTTCTTGACTCAGAGACCCAACTTGGGTAGAAGTTCACCTACAACACTGCCTGCTGAAACGAGACACATATCTCCACTGTTTAATTGGACTGACTTCTCAGGACTAGAATGTTTCAATGGGTTCTGAAAAAAACCACCCACCTAACTGCTGGAGATGCAATGTTCATCCTTCTCCCCCATAGTGAGTAATAGAATCCCCTTCATCAAGAAGCCATAGAACCCAGAATCCCTCTCACACAAAGCAAGCCACAAAAAACTTATAGATAGTATTCTAAATTTCCCTGACATTTTTATGCATGTACTGGTACTGGTCATAACAAAATTCTCTGACATACTTTATCTGATGCCAGGTCACAAGACCCCTCACCCCAGTGAGGCTTTACCCTGCACCTGGGAGGAAGAAATGCCACACCAAAGAAGCTGGTGGATGGTATCATTTGTTAGCTTAGGTTCTTGCTTTAGCAGAAATGGAAAATAATTAAAACTAAAGCACAAATTTAGAGAAAAGAAGTTTTAATAGAAAAGCTACAGGAGAATCTGTAATCTGTGTGGCTGAAGGATGATATTGTTCCCGGAGGGGGACAGTCTGTCTGTGTTGTCCTTAGGCATGTGGGGCTCCACATTTGCTGGAATCCAGGGGATCAGAGGTTTAGGCTGATCATGAGAAATTTCTGGGTATAGCTGAATTTTTCTGTCACTCTTATCTTGGGGTCCCCAGTCTTCAAAGGAGATGAGACCCTGTAAATTCAGGGCTAATCAACCCTGTCTGACCAGCTTATGGACAAATACTCCTTAAATGATCAACATACTGCTACACAGAGCTGAGAAGAAATTTGAACCAAGGTTCAGAGTAACAAAGAACACAAAATGAAAGTAAAGTTCTCTATTGGACATCTGTAGGCCCCAGTGAAGAGCCAGGGTTCACAGCAAAAGTGGCTATAAATCCCTGAGTATCCCTCAAATACTTACAAACCAAGGTTCTAATGAATAGCAGGTAAGGGCGCAGGTCTCTCCTGATCTCCGTTCTTATGGTGGTCCCCAACTCTATCAGGTCTGCACCAGCAGGTTTCACTGGCTTTCTCTCCTTATTCGATTACCATGGAACCATACTTCCCTCCTATCACATTTCTCCATAGATACCAATTCCTTTTCGTCCTTGGGCTTTAGGTTTTCATATCTGATGATTCCCATGTCATGTAAAAATGTTATTAAATGTTTTATGCTTTCGCCTTATTAATCTGTCTTACTTATAGAAATGTTGGCTGTGCTCCTTATGATGGGCGAGGAAAGGGTTCTCCATTTCTAGGTACATTTCCCTCCCTGTAGAATCACATGTAAACCAGGGGAAGTCGAGGGCTCTTTGCTATGTCTCTTAATCCGTTGGTGGCTTCCTCCTTTTACAGTGACACATCTCAGTGAGTCTATACCTTTCCTTTCTTTCACTCCTTTTCAAAGATGTATAGATTTAACAGTTTTTTCTCTTTGTATCTCAACTGTGTAGGCTGGCAAATAGGAACGTGACTCTTACCTCATGGGATTATGAAGAGGAAATACGAGATGATACATGACATTGTTTCACCAAGTATGGTTTTTTAAAAAGTGTTTCCTTCTTTGGAGAGCCTCACTTTAAATATCACATCCCTTGGGTTTAACTTCAATACGAAGGAGGATAGAGAATTCAAGTCACAAATTACTGGGATAGTTGACCTTAGAAAGTCTGTAGCTCATCACTAAAGAGTTCAACAGGATTCCCGAACTCACTGCAGACCTTTTCTAGGTTGCCTTTCAAACCAGCTCCACCCATCTTCCCATCACCATAACAACACGCAAACCTTATGCACATAAAGGCAGGGATCACACACACAAACCTGGCGCACAAAGGCAGGGATCAAAGTTCCTGGTATTTTACTTGCTCAGATGGCTGAGACTAATTCCCCTACTTTTATCCCCCATAAATGATGCAGAAGTGTTAAAACCCTTTATTCTTCCCAGACTTCTTGGTACCAATGTTTTACATCATTCTATGTTCTCTTAATGTCTACTTTCATACAACCAAAGTCCCAAGTTACATCCATGTTATATCCACAGGGGAAAAGTCTCATCACCAAAAGGAGGGTCATACTAGGGGAGAAATGACTATCTGAGAAGGTTACTTGGAACCAAAAAGGGGACAAAAGTAAAGTTATATAAATCCAAAGGCATTTAAGTTTTGGGATGGGGTTTATATACACAGTTCAGGCATTAAGAGAAGGAACAGATTTTAAGGTTTTCTGCCCAGAGTTCTTTAGTTCTATTTGAATATTAGTTCTCCACCAGGAAGGGAGCTTTTGGAAGTGAATAGACGTCTTCACTCCAGAAAGAAAGAGAAAACTTTATGTCAGTTTTTGTTTTCCGTTCAGGAGACTGCCAACCTATAATGCTATACATGTTTACTTTTATCTATGTGTCTTAAAAAATGTCAGTTTTCTTACTGATTAAGCTGGTTGGCCAATGTGGCTTAGATATGTAAATCGAATCAAGCTTCATGATATTTTTCTTTCAAAACGAGATTTCAGAAAAGTCTAACCTGAGTAAGAGCATGAATATAAAAGGAGACACATTCTCCTATTCCTCCACACTGCTCACTTTCACAGTTGGGAATGGGGACTACAGGTACAGGAGCGATGACTGGAATGCATATGGGAACCTAATCGTGACCTGCAACCTGCAATACCCACCCCAGCAAACCAGGGTATTGCCTAGTCCAGGAACCCAGTGTGCTACCTACAAGACTATCAGAACTATAGCTGGTAACCAGGTTCAGAAGCTAATCAACTCCTGAAAAAATCAGCCCCAAATGGCCGGAATATGATGAATAACTGACACTATCCCAATTTCTACCTTCACTTCCAATTTGGAACAAAACTCAAGAAAACCAGATAAGCACCCCCAAGGAAATACACAGGACGCCCCATCTCTAGTTGCTTTCAGCTTCCCCAAAGCAATAGCCTCCCACCAGAACACACGTGAAGTCCCTCTTTTTTCTACTATAAAATCTTTTCAATCCCCTTCCTGACTTAGTTTCTGCCAAACTCTCAGTGAAACTTGAATAGCCTGTGCTTGTTCCACGGTCTCCACTTGTGTCTGTAGGAGAGCAGGAAGGAGAAAAGGCCTCACAGCCAGTATGTCCAAGAGCTGAATGTGCAGAAACTGGGAGCAGGTGAGGTGCGAAGGTCCTCTTGTAGGCTGCTGTGGAGAATCTGTGTGAACACGGTCAGTTCCTGCTCAACTCTACACGGCTTTCATAATCTTCTCAGCAGGGTGAGTGAGTCATAGATGGCGAGAAGGAAACGGAGGGTATTTTTTTTTCCTCTAAGAATTTTGAAAAATATGAAATAAATACAATCCCCCAATGTTCAGTAAGCCATCCTTATCGGTGGCTTCAACCAATCACAGAACAAAGACATTTAAAAGAAAATGTATCTACTTTATAGACATGTATAAACATTTTTTTTGTCATTACTCTTTAAGAAATACAGTAGTCAAGCTATTTACATAGCATACACATCACATTAATTAGATGTCATGAGTAATCTAGAAGTGATTTAAAGGACATGTCAGGGTGTAAACAGGTTATTATAAATATTACGTCACTTACTAAGTGACGAGCATTTGTAGAATTTTGTATCTGAGGGCATCCTGAGACCAATCTCCTGTGGCTACACAGGAACACTGTATAGTATCTTGTATTTGAAATCTTAATTCCTTAATACATTTCAGTGTTATGAACGGTAGTCTGGTCATTGTCGTCGTTGTCATTGTCATCATCATCATCATCATCATCTAAGAGACTATGTAGGAATCACACAAAATCTGGGTTAGGGTGCAGTGTCAGTTGATTGACTTTGGGATCCACCTGGGTGATCAGTGAAGCATACTTTTTAGTGTCTCTAAATGGGTCATGGAGGCCTCGCCTTGGGATCTATATCTGCTCCTTTGTCTCTTCTTTGTTGTCACTGCTCAGCTGCTCTGCTTTCCAGAAACCATGAAATAAGCACCTTTGCTCTACATGCTTTTCCAGCAAGTTTCTGCCTTGGAACCAAGTGACCACGGACCGAATTCTTTTAAACTATGAGCCAAATTAAGCACTTTCTCTTTTAAGTTGAGGGTGTAAGTATTGTGTCCAGCAATTGGAAAGCTAACTAATAAAATAATCAAGAATTTATTAGGCTTCCTGCCAGGTTATTTGTTATTCTAGAATTACTGTCCAGAATTGTTCCTTTACTTAAAATCTGTATAATAAGGAAATGATGTCATGTTACTGGGGGTCCATGTATAAGGTTCCTCTTTTTCAATGCCCATTGATTTGAGGAAAGAGCAAAAAGGGAGCAAATAGTTGCTCCTGCAAAGACTGAATACTGAGATTGAAAACTCAGGGTTGGGTGGGGAAAAGGATTTAATATTCTCTATCTTTGTTTAAGATGGTAAAGAAAAGAAAAGGTTGAGCCATTATAGAATAACAGTGGCCTCTGGGTGAGAGTATAGGTACAGCTGAAAGCTCCCTTCTCTATCTGAGTTGAGCTCAAAATACAAGCAAAGGATTAATAAAAAGCCCTGGCTGTCAAAACTGGGAACATTTTCAAAGGCTTAAGCCTCAATAGCACTTTGTTATTCTCAATTCAGAATTTAGAGAATATTTGTACTTGTAGTAATGCCCTAATTGGATAAATAACAGCATATCCTAGTTGTTAAAATTATTTGAATTAATACTTGCTCTGGACAATGCAATAACACACCCTTCTCAGCACATTGTTTTGATTTTGATGAACAGTGTGATTAAACCTCATCTATCACCCCCTAACATGATTAAGAAGAATTGGTTATTAAATACAATACAGAACAAAGATGAATGCATCTCCAGTAGAAGCTGAAGGTCATTTTCTAAACAGATACACACATATCACAGGAACAAATGGCATCATAGCATGTTCCTGGGACGGCCACAGAACATGAAGCTTGGGTCTTTCCCTATGTGGTAGAGTTCCCCTGCTCTTAAAGAAACCAAGCAAGCGGGAAAGTGCTACAGCTAAATGAGAGGCTGTTATTCTCATAACATAATTTACCTGTGATTCAAGAGCTTTCTATTTCTATTCATCTCATAGTATGTAGTCTTTCAACTATGTAATTAGTCCTGAGAAATTGATGTTTGTCAATAAATTAAAAATGAGGTTCTTTTATCAATAGATCAATCAAAAACATTAATTCAATACTCTAATAATAAAAGTTAGTACTAAGTGTGGTGAGCACTACATGTAATAATATGTTTCAATTCTTGTCTTCCAAAAGTTCAGTTTAGTCGGGGTGATAATCCTCACATTTATCTCCCCCACTGAGAAGGCCAACCTTGTAAGACGGCAGTGTATCACTGAGGATCAATATCTGGAGAATTTAAGAGATCTCATCAGCAACTCAGCTGCCAGATTTAAAATGAGGCGTTCAGAATCAGACAGAACTCGGTTGCTTCCACCTTTTTACTTCCTAGTTGTGTTATGTTAAGCAACTGCCTCAACTTCCTTATGCCTCTATTTCTAAACCTGTAAAAGAGGGTCTATAACAATATTTCTGTAAGGTTTTATCACAAGGTCTGAGCAAGAATAGGCATTCGAAACATGATAGCTACTACTTTTCTTATTTCAGTTCTCACTGGAAAATGAAGTTTTAAATTCCTCCCCCTCCCCCTCCTCCTCCCCCTCCTCCTCCCCCTCCTCCTCCTCCTCCTCTTCTGATTTGTTACTATGCTCTGTGTTTCTCCTCTCGACATAACTATGGTATCTTATTCCCACTGAGAATGTGCCGACACCCCTGGCTGAATTCATGAGGACCTCTGGCTGAGAAGGTCAGCTCTTATCTCTGAGAATCTTGATGCACTGCACAGGAAGCCACACAGGTGGGAAGGGGAAGATGCTGGGATCTGCATTCAGCCACTCATCACTGCAAAGAACACATTAAGTTCTTTAGTCACTCTTAAGTCTTAGTTTTTCTACTTGTCAGAGGGGGAAAATAGAAAGATTCTCTTACTGATTATCACGTATTGTGATAAGCAATTCTATGCACACCATCTCATTTATTTCTTATTATAACCATTCAAAAAAGTTTTGCCCCCATTATAGTGATGAGTAAACTGAGGGGAATAAAAGCAGTTATGCATAGTCTTATAGGTAAGATTATAAACTTAGCTTACCTCAAGTATGTCTTCACCAAGTCCACCTTAAATAACCTACTCGGCAGTTTTTGGCCTCATTTACCTCAACGGCAAGCTGGGGATATCAACACATATATTTTGAGCTTGTTCATATTCAAGCAAAATGATTATTATGTATGTGTCCAGTTCAGTTCCTGGAATACAGTTAATGCTCACTAGCTTAAGGACAATCAAGTGCTGATGTGATGTCAAAATGGAATGGATGATGAGAGTACATGGGAAATTTCTGACCTAAACACAATTTCAGGGGAATATATTGGTCTACCCAGACTTCCTTGAAGTCCCTGATAGCCTGTCCTGTCCCCTTGACTTTCATCTTCAAAGCAGATGAGCTCTGTAGCAGCTTCTGGAACACAAAGGAATCATTGTTCACACAATAGCAGAGACAGCCTTGCACCCAAATTTCCTACCTTTCTGTATTTACTGGTTGATGTTAATGGCCAATTCCTAGCTGTTCACAGGAGAAAAAATAGCACACAAGGCCTCCAGGTTTGCCAGGACCATGAGATTTGTTCATTAAAGAGCATATTTAATGAATATCTACTGTACATCAATAACTTTTATATATGGAGTTATATTTGTAAACAAGATAGACTAAGATCCTGACACTCATGGAGGTTACCACCCAGCAGATAGAGACATACACAGAATAAATAGTATGGGTAAGTAAGTTACACAGCAAGTAAGAAAATGGTCAAAGTACTATAGAAAAGGGTGGGGAAAGAGTACAGGATAAGGGTTTGGGACCATCAGAGGTGGAATAGATTGTGACAGTTTTAATTTGGTTTCCAGGAAATGTTACCCAACTGGCATCATAATTAATGTCACCTCAGAGATACTAGCTCTGAGCTAAATCTGCAGATGTTTCATGCTGCTTTGTATGAAAAGTAGATTGAAATGATAATTTAAGAGTAATTATTTTAATTGATGTTTGCATTTTAGAGAGGTAGTGAGCTCACTGGTGGGATGAGAAAACATCTTTGTGCTCAAGGATGTTCAATTTCATTTATTTCAGTGCATTTGCCGTTTGAATTGCTTTTCTGACAAGAGGTAACCCTCCCAGGGAATCAGAAGCAATTCACATTCCCTGGAAATATGCTTTCATTTGTTCT
Source organism: Hydrochoerus hydrochaeris (assembly GCA_004027455.1). Lineage (NCBI taxonomy): Eukaryota > Metazoa > Chordata > Mammalia > Rodentia > Hydrochaeridae > Hydrochoerus > Hydrochoerus hydrochaeris. The sequence continues at coordinate 187,756 of PVLA01001580.1, read as the reverse complement.
CTTGTGATGCACAGAAAAGATGGGAAGAATCTGAGAAAACTTGAAATTATCAGCCAAAGACTGGAGAGCTCAGCCAGTTGGCGAGTAATACCAGCCCTGCGCTTCTTGTTCTGACCTGTCCATGTGCAAAAGGCCAAATCTCGCGGAAAAATATCCACTCTTTAACAAGAGAGATATCTCACTTTCTAATGAATGAATGACAGTGTGTCCAGTGTTTTGCAATTAAAATCATTAAAAAGGGATATGACGAGATGTTTAGTTACCCAGAAAGAAAATCAAGATCTGCAGTGGAGAAACTATATTGTTGTGCAATGTTATTTCTTGATATTATTTAAATATAAATGCAAAAAAAAATCCTAAAATATTAACACACATTATCTCTGGGTATCAGACATATAGGTTCTTCTTTATTCTTCTTATAAAATTTGTATATCGTTTTTGAATAAGAGTAATAAAAATGGTGTTTAAAACATAATAGCAAATAAATCCAGTTATCTGAAGATACATCCTTATGTTCCAACCAAAAGACTTGAGATCCCTTTGAGAGTGTTAGGCTCACCTCCATTCCATTTTGTTTGTGTGCAGCTTGGGTAGGAGGTCACATCAGTGATATGCTGATGACTATTTAACAACTAGTTCTCTATTATCTCTGAACACCCTCCCAACATACATGCGCGCATGCACACACACACACACACACACACACAAAGAAGCTTTAATTTTTTAGTGCTTGCCAGTTTTTATTGCATAAGACCTCCCTCCATGGCTAAGTCCAAGGTACCAAAGCAAGGTCACTGAACATGGTGGCTCATGTACTAAAACACCAACTTTATTCCCCAGATTTCTTGAGATAGTTGGAGCTGTAAGATTAAGTCTTAGATGTATTCCCAATCACAGCCATTTCCATTCTTAGTTCTTTTCTGCTTCAGGCTCTCCACTCACTTTTCTCCTTCCTGTGTGACTTTGGAAAATAAGCTTTAGTATGGAGGTACCACAACACTGGAAGAACCTGGGTTACAAACCCTGGTTAAACCACAAAAACCTGGGTTTATTTGTTATTTCAAAGCAGCAAAATCTACCCTAACTTACCTGCCTATCTCACCACAATGTTGCAGGGAAATGAGAGAATGTGGCCAGAATCTTGGTCCACTTATTTTTCTCCAGATAGTTCTGCAGAATCCATAGTATAACCCACATAGCTCTATGATAACCCTTGCTGTGCCCCCTGCAGTTCACCTGCTGGGTGTCCTTCCCTAAGCGCCACACACTCAGTGCCGGCTTTGGGAGCTGGTCTAAGACAGACTTTTGATCACATGTTTATGGGACTTCACACCTTATTCTATAAATGTTAGAAATGATAACCTATCAAGAACCATTACAGTGTTTCAAAATTGTTGCAATATTTCCATCAAATGAATTTTTTTTTTTTTTGCACTGCTTCCACTTTTTTGCACTCCAACCCATGTGGTCCCTTTGCTATTGATTATAAGAAGGAACCTTTCAATTGAGATGATAAAATGGTGCTTCCTTTCTCCTGGAAAAAATTGCATTTGCAAGCTGACTGAGGAAGGAAAGACCTCAACTTCTGGGAAGGGAATCCTAATAGTATGAGTTGATTAAAAACAAATAAACAACTCTGGAGCGAGGAGAAGTGGACAAGACCCTCACCTGTGCCTACGTATCTGTCCGTTGGTTGGGCAAAAGCCTTTCTATGGGCCAGGAGAGCTCTCCATAGCCACGCCCATGCTCTACTGTGCTTACCCCCGTTGGTGATGGTGTTTCTCTGACTGTGCATTGCCTGTCTTATCTCACCAGCACGTAGGTTCCCTAAGAACCACAACTGTGAGTTTTTCTCACACTGTAAAGCAGAGTTTGGCCTGGGCTATGTTGTGGGTGCTGAATGGGAAGTTGCCCTCATGCCTTGATCCAGGCTGCTTGTGCTGTTTGAGAGTGAAGAGGAGAACAACATTAACATAAATACTGCAGTATACTACATGCTTCCAGGTTTTTTCATTCAGAATCTACAGCTCTCCTGTGAAGAACCTGCTGATGCTCTTCGTTTACAGGTGAGGATTTGGCTCAGTGGCACTAGGGCATGACCAACATCCGGGCAACTGTTCTTTGTGTCAAATTCCTTTCCTTTCACCCCCCTCCCAGTTGTTGCTTCCGGTCCTTCCTTTCCATTATCAGCTTGTCACTGCAATCAGGGTGTAGACCCATCTAAGATGCTGGACCATAAGCTTGAGGGGGAACTAGTCCTCACTTCAGACTCCCGAGATGGCTTTTTCCTCAGTGTGGGAAGAGCTCTGTACATTCTCACTAGCACCTCTCCAGTTCTGTTTGCTGAAAGCAGACAGGGGGAGTGAAAAAGCAAGGTGAGAGCACAAAATTTCTTTTGAGTCTGTCAAGGAACAGAATACCCTGAAACTGGTAAGAAATCAAAAACACCATAAAACTTCTTGAGAAAGAATCATTCCATTTCTGCCCCATCATTGCTTTTTCCAGGCAATTCAATTCTTTCTCATTATTTACCTTTCATATATTGCTGGCCTTCTGCCAGGTGTGTGATGATTGAAACATTCTGACCACACTGATCAGAGACCACCAAGTCAGGTCAGAAAGCTAGAGACTAATGAGCCACTGACTATATGGCTTTCCTGTCCCCCATAGTAGCTGGTCGGCATGCAAGCTCTTCATGTGTGTGGAGTGGGATTATGCTGATTTCCTTTAGTATTTCAGCCTGGTGATCAGAACTCTAAGAAAATATTCTAAAAATCTCTGATGTAGATTCAAAACCTGCATCATATGTATCAATAAGGCAGTCAAATAGTAATCTTGGAGTTATACAAATAAAGAGCTAATTGATATTTCTCTTCTTAAATTATACTGAGAAACAAAGGAATTGGATCTGGCTTCCAAGGACACTGGGAAGGTGGCATTGCATCTTTGGTCCTATCGAGCTCTTGTTTTGTTGTTGTTATTGCTTTTATTTCAAGAGCATTTAAACTCCTATATTGAAAGCAAGTGTATGAATAATGATCTTCCAGCAATAAAATACAGTCCAACTTCTTTGTGTATTATCCAGAAGAAACAAAAGGGGAAACTCTCTAAGTTAATAAAATACAAGAGACATAGACTCACTCACATCCCTCAGGGGAATCTGAAAAACAACCTTGGCCCTTTTCCCAGCTCATTTAAAAGTGAGAAGTCAATGGAATGATACTGTTTGTGCCAAGCTATAATAGTGGTAAATAATGCATAGGCATTTATTATTTCACACTCTTCCCTCCCACTCAGTCAAAGCCCCAAGCAGAATTTCTCCTCCTTATGCTTAATTCTCCCCAGCTAAAGAGCCCAGGAAGAAGTGACTGTGACTCACACTTATCCTCAAGCAGAACAGAATCTGAAAACTCCATGTGCTCCACAGGCCAAGAAAAAGATGATGCACCCTGCCAGGATCTGCCCCAAATCTCCAGTTGACCAAGGAAACTCTGCCCAACAGCATATTGTGACAGGCCTGGGTTTCATGGATTTGGCCAAATAGAAAAATGGACTGAATTTTCTGAGAATGGCTGGATATGGCCATTCAGACAGAGAGGAAGATAATGTTCTGTGCTCAGTAAGAAAGGCAGCTCAAATACAGTGTCAGCCCCTTTGCTGCCCATGGATTCACCCTGCAGTTATCTTTTGGATGAGCAAAATCCAGGTTCTTTCCCTGAGTATTGGGAAGACTGGTTGGTTTGGACAATCTGGCTGAGGTTTGCCCAGAAATAGCTTAAGAACTAGTTCGTCCAGATGCCAGAGGGGAAGACAAAATGTTCCATAAGCAGATATATTCAAGAAATAATTGCATTTCTACAATGCTACATTACTGAAGGTCAAAAATATGTATTTGTAAATGGTGATTATCCAAAAAGGTGATGGTAATGGGTGAGGGAATAAAACTAGCAATGATTTTCAAACATAATTAACAAAGAATTGCTTTTCTTGCATGATTCCTATGGATGGCTTTTAGAAGTAATTTTCCATGGACTATACTTTTAAGAACTATTAATATCCAAAAAAAAGAACTGAATTAATTAAAAATATTCAAATTAAGGCTTTGGAGTGTCTTGCTAAGTCCTTTATATAGGTAATTTACAAGCTGTGTGATCTTAAGTAAATTACTTCACTATATTCTTTCTTCTTATTTTATTTATTTTTTGGTACCAGGGATTGAATTCATGACCTCGTGCTTACCAGTCAAGCACTTGAGCCACTGAGCTCAACCCCCAGTACCCTACATTCTTTATTTTCCAAGTAGAAAAGTCAAAATGATTAAATGAGGAAATGTACAAGTATGTAAAGGCGATGTCATTTACTTCTGGCCATAGAGGCTGTTATTCTGATTATTCCTGTGAAGTCCGGAGTGGCCATGCGGTAGCATCCCTAAGAATTCCTGAGAGTTTGGTCTCAGAGATGACAGAAAAGACATGGGTTTTGAAGTCAGACAGCTGATGTCAAATACTGGCTGATCTAACTCTATGCGGCTAGGCACATTGCTTTACTCTGTGTCATTGTTTCTCCTCTGTAACATAACATTTTAACACATTATGGGAATGCTTTTAGAATTAAATGAGATGAGTTAGGCATGTAAGAGTCTCAGCACGGAGTCTGCCTGCAATAGTGTAGTTATTCTCAAACATCCCTGTTTCCATCATCGTTACCCTCACCACCACAACCATCAACTCAATTAAAACACACGGCAATCATGCAGGCTGAAACTATCACAGATGGAATGTTAAGGCTCACAGGGGGGTAAACAATTCATTTAGGACCATGAACTAGGAGGACATAGAATATAAATCTGCACCTAAATCTGTCTGTTTGAAAATCTCCATGCCATGAGGACATTTAATGTTAAAGAAAATCTTTGTGCTCTGTACATTTCCCAAACTCCATTATCTTATATTGGGGACAAATGAATATATTTTATCAAGTGGGAATATAAAAATGATGAGTCATTTCTGGGTGAGGACACTTCTGCTTTAGGGAACCTCCTTCACCCCTCTGTTCTCTGCCTTGTCATGCTTTGAAGACACACATTAATATGTGTCACAAGGCAGGAAGGTGATTTGGTGGCAGTGTCCCTGTCACCAGTATAGCTTTGATGATACCAGAGATGCTGCCAAAAGCCACCTTCCAGTGTCCCGCTGTGCAGTCATTCACGAGTCAGGCATAGGTTGTTTACTGTTCAAGAAGAGCAGATGACTGGCACCGGGACAGATGGGTACCAAACGTTATAAAAACAAAGTAATGGAAACAAGTCACTTGTTGATTAGTCAGGTGATAAATAACACTAGAATAATTGCAACAGTCAAAATGTGTAAGAACACAGTTATTAACGTGGCTAGTTAAAAACATGATGAAAAATGAGAAAGAAGGCATAAAATATTGGCTAAACTTTGTGCAAATTTTAATAACATCCTGTATATATTTTTGTGAATGCATACAGTGTACAAAACTATTCATAGGAGGAATACTCAGGAAGTACAGGGACATGAAGAATGCAAGCAGAGGTGAGAAGGGTGCTTTCACTACATCTGTATCATTTCGTTTCTGGAGGAAAAAGAAAGACACCTGGAGAGAACTTGTAGCGCTTCCACGGCAAATCCATGTGGGGAAGATGCTTGTATTATTTCTGAACAAGTGTGTTTTCATGCTATAAAATATTCAAATTGTTTTATAAGCCCAAATTAACATAATGTTCAGTTTAGTTATGTGAGGTTTAAATGAAATATATTCAACTATCTTTCTTTGGAGGGGGAGGAGGGTACCTAGAATCAAACTCATGACCTCAAGTTTGCCAGGCAGCTGTTGTGCCACTGAGCTATATCCCCGGCCCCCTAGTTAAACTATCTCACACAATGTTTGCCATTAGGAGAAACGGGCCAGGAGGAAAATAAGTTCTCTTCCTCGCAATTTCCTGACCTCATCTTTAAGTTTATGTAGTGATTTATAGTCCACAAAAAGCTTTTATATCCATTATTCCATTTCATCTTCTAAACCAGCCAGTGAATGATGGCTTTTTTCCCATTTTAAGACACACAGGTCCAAGAAGTAAGTATAGCTGGTTCATGATAGACTATGGGAGGAATCAGACGGCCTGACATTCTGCCCTTGGCTCCCCTGCCCCCATCTCTCCAAGATGCCTTGTCATGGGCCAAAGGAAATTCACCTTTATGCAGTGTTGCTCTGATAAGCCTCACTTGTAGACAATAGGAGAGAGGTGAATTAGGAAAAAACAGAGTTCTTCCTTCACTGCAAATCCCATACGCTATCCACCTGAATGTTCATGTTCAGGAAATAAAGGTCCAGATTCTACCTATCCTGCAGCATTACTCTCTATTATTGCTTTGGAAATCTGTGAAGGTCAAGTAAAATCACATGTGTATGTGCATTGGTAATAACAATGCTGCAGATACAGTGAACTGCTTTAATATGAACTCACATTGCTGACATATAACTGGACTTTGGAACTGAATGCTCAATATCCCCCCGAAGTTCAGATCTTTCCTAAAGTTCAGAGAAATACAGGAAAGGGGAAAATCTAGCTCTTTCAGAGACAAATTTGAGTAAAAGCTCAAGGGAAAATTGCTAACTGCAAAGCCTCCATTCAGCTGAGCCAAGGGAACACCAGCCTGTGTGCAAGTCTGTATGACACCGAAGGGCCACGATGTCTTTTTCAATAAGTGGCTTCAATTTATTCACATTGTTTTCCATACTGTAGAACAAATTTCTAATTTACTATATCTGATGTGATTCATTAATCTAGAAAATTAGATTTCTGGGGGGAACATAGTGTATGTTTCCAAAAATTAAAATCTAACTCTCTGTGTTCTTTTGTTTGTCTTCAAAGAAACCTTTTGGATTGCAAATACAGAACAAATTAATTTGGTGAAATGGTTGCTTTCACATTTATAAAATTACATGTGTGACTTAGTTATCATGGAACTCAGAAAAAGCAAGAGTAGGAAGGCTCATGAAAATGGAAGAGACTGTTAATTCACGGTGGGAGCAGGAAGGAGACTTCTGTATGAAGGCACTGGGCATAGGGAAACTTCCCTACCCAGGGACTTGGAAGTTGGTATCTGGAATGAGTGACTGCTGCTAGCACTCCAGGGCTGTGACTGTCATCGCTTTAGTGGAAAATCAAAGTGAACTAGGCAATTTCCAGCCTTGACATCAACTGAAGCAGTTGGTTATTTACGGAATCACTAATATCCTGGGGCCATGAGCCTGGGTACTGGCCAATCTTCCTGGTCTAAACTTTCTCATTATTAAAAGGACAGTAATGAAATTTCAGTAGATGACATATTGTAAGAGCTTTGAAATGACTTATACAAATGATATTTCCTGTGAGAAATAGTTTGGGGAAAAATGTATTGATATCTACATCTGCAAATAGGTTAGACACCTTCATTTCAATTAAAATTCTTTTTTTACTCAAAGCACTCAATAAAAGTCTTTGCAGTAATCATTTGGGAGCAAGACAAGCGGATGGGTAGAAAAGTAAATTGTTTCTTATTAATGACAATAATGAAGAACAAACCTCAGGAGAAATTTGCAGTATTGTAGCAACTTCAACTTTACAGCACAGTGCATTTTATTTGACGATCTACATTAACCATAATCTTCAAGCTCCCTCACTATACGCCTCGTATCTAAAACAGCTCTTTCCAAGCTGTCCATCATAAGTACTAGTAAAAACTAATTGGGTATTACTTGGAATTTTTATACAAATGACTTGCTTTCATGAATCTCCTGTCTTCATTCCTGGCAATAACCAATATTAGAGAAATTAGATTTGTTTATAATTAAACTTCATTATTCATATACTCTAAGCATCCATAAATTTCAATGATTTTATTTTATAGTGATTTATTTCCTTTTAAGTGTTGAATCAATTTTATCAGGTATCCTCATTATCCAATATAAGCTTTTGTCTTTTTTCTCAATTTCTCTCCTGGTATACCATGCCTCCATTCACATTCACTTTTATGAATTTCTGTTCAATTGTATTTGCATAGGTTTTCTATTTTAAAGTCTATATGCTCAAAAGACCTTAAAATTTTATGACATTTTTGCCCCCTTAACCCTTAGCAGGGTGGCAACTTTCTCTCTGTTTAAAAAAAAAAAGTAAACCTTTAAATAAATAGTCATTTATCAGCTCAAGATTTTGTAGTGCACAGTTTGGGCTGGGTCAAGCTGAGAAGTTCTTATGATCTTAGACATCTTCCATCAGCTAGTGGTCAATTGATTCATTAATGTGTTTGATAATTAAATAGCTTGCTATAAGAGTAACTGAGACAAATGTTCTTAACATCCTACAGGGTAAACAAGCTGGTTTATATTGCAGTGGTTGTTAGGACCCCAAGGACAGCAAGCAAATATAAGCCCAAATACATGTGCACTTCTCATATCTCTTGACTACAGCAAGCTACACGACCAAACCCAGAGCCAGTGTGAGAGGGGACCACCAAACAAGAGTGAGTAAATTGGGGAGAGGACATTACTGCAACCCCGTACCACAGGCAATAAGGGCTCTCTTTTTGTAACATCTTTCTTTGGTTTTCTCTTCCTGAATGGACCTCTTTCTTGCATGTTCCTTTGCTAGAGGGTTTCCTTATACATGCTATTCCATTATAGTCAAAATCTAGTGAGTAAGATTTTCCCTCCTTATCATCTTAGCCTGACCAAGGGATCTAGGCACCTTGAAATTAGAGCAAATAGGAGAGATCTTCCTAAATTATCTTTAACTGATCACTAATCACAGGGTCACTGAGCTACACGAGTTTTGACATTTCACACCTGAACTCAGGGTGTCTCAGATCACCTGCACTGAAGAAAAAAGGTCTGTCATACACACAGATCATTTATATTCTTCAAAAGCAATATAGAGTGTAAGTCCACTTTGCTTTTCTGATGAATTGAATCACTTATAGCCAAAGACACGGTTTGCTTGTTTCTATTGGTTTGCAAATGATAGATGTATTTTTAAACAGCTGTTACCAATGCTTTTCCCCAAAAGTGCAATGATTCACATTTCTACTGGCAATCTGAGAATGTTTAAGTTTTTCATCAGGAAGGGGTAATGCAGGCTAATACAATTTCTATCAGTTTGATAAGTATGTGAAATTATTCTAATTTGTATTTCTTTGACCACTAGAGCAATGAGAAGTTTTAAATATGTGCACCAGTCATTTGGAATTCTTTTTGCATTATTTATAATTTTGGCCCATTTTTCTGGCCAGTGTTTTTTTTTAATTCATTGCAAGAACTTTTCATATATAATTACAGTAGGTAATTTTTTGTTGACTACAATGCAATTTCCTCTCAACTTAGTTTTTCATTGATTTTTTTTGCCATGCAGAAGGCATTTTAAAAATTATGTCCACATAACTATGTTTGTTTTTAAATGGCTTTTATTCTTTTATATGGATTATGTTTCTCTTAGATTTACATTACAGATATGTATGCAATATCCTTGTCTTTTACTGAGAATTTTACATTTTTGTTATGTACATTTAAGTCTTTTATCTATCTGAGATTTATTTTTGTAGGGGATTTATAAAAACTCAATGTTATTTTCTTCACCATGAATAACCAGTCATGCTATCACCATTTGTTTAATGACTCATCCTTTTCCCATTGAATCAAAATAGCATCTTCAACATCTATTACATTTTAATATATTCTGGGATTTCTTTCTGGGTTCCTTATTATCTATGTCTCCGACATTTCCATTTTGATTTGATTATGGTATACTCTAATATCTGCTAGGCCAGTCCTCCCACTGCTGTATTTTCACAGACTAATATTGAGCAATTTTTTATTTCATATAAACTTCTATCTAATTAAAAAAACTTTTGTCTTACTAATTCTTGAAAAACTGACATTTTATGCTGCTATCCTATCTGAGAATATACACTGCTTTTTTATTTGTTCATGTGTTTATAACCCTCAATAGCATGTTGTAGTTTTTTTCACATAGAGCCTGTGTCTGTCTTGTTAAACTACGTCTACTAAGTTAATAATTTCCTTTAATAGTGTGGATAATTTTAAGCCTTCATTTTGGTGCTTATTCCTAAAATAAAAGCTTTATAGTATAGTTTACAGGTAATATGGCATAATGGATTTTTGAGTTAAAATTACTTGTGTTCAAATCCTGACTCTACTAGTGACAACTATTAGGATTTGGACATGTCATTAACTTTTGTGTCTTAGTTTTCTTATGTGTTAAATGAGTAATACTGTTGACAGAAGAGATGACAAGCCCCCCACTCCAAAGTCCTCTGACTCCACGGTGAATAGTGATTTCTGGGAACAGGCATCCAGTATCCTAAGTCCCTCAAATTCCCTTCCATCTGCATAGCTCCAAGCAACTGAGTTTAGGACAACAGAATGTGGTAGTACTGTTCACCAAGTTTAGGCTGAATCAATAATATGCCAAGTGTTTTTTTTTTTTCCTATTTATTCACCAGTTCAATGTTAATCTCTTGACAGTCTTGAAGTAAAGACAGCAAATCCTCTATTTGCCTGAGGTTCTTTGAAGGACCTAGTGAAATGAACTTCATTCTATTCCACCCACTTACAGAACTTTGCATGAGGGAAACATGCAACTGTGACAGGTCACTGAGTGTCCAGGTCACTGAGTTCCCAAGGTTTGTTGGTCAGTGTTGTTCAGCATAATATGTCATGGACATGATGATGATGAGCCTACTACTTTTACTTCTCATTTTGGTCTTTTAAAGTCATTGCAGTTTTCTGGATACATAATCACATTATCAGCAAGAAAAGAGATAGCTGGATCTCTTTCAATGTTTACACTAATTACAAAGTTTTCTTATTTTACTGCATTTGCTTAAATTTCCAAGATGTTGAGTAAAAAATCCTGATAGCAGAGATTCCATTTATTTCATATTAGTACTATAAATGGACTTATTCACTTATTCTTAAGACTATTATATTAGATTTTGGAAAAAAATATGTTTAAGTTGCTTCAATTAAGTAGTTTCTATTTTAGTTGCTAATTTTTAGAAATGTTGTATATTTTATCAAATATTCCATCTGTATCTATGTTCATATATATATATGTATATATGTATATACACATTCCCCTTTATTAATTGAAGTAATCAATTACGTTGAGAAACTTTAGAATTTGGGCTATCCACTCACTCCCTCTTTTTCATCATAATATTCTTTTGTGATGTTACTGAATTTCATTGGTAGTAGCCTATTTAGAATTGTAGTATTAAAAGTCATAAATAAAATTAGCCGTAGTTTGCTCCTTTGTTGCTTATGAATGTAATGTTGGTTTCATAAAATGAAATAGACAATCTACATTTTTCTAAAAAGTAATATTGGTATCTTAAACAGCTTTAGAATTACCTCAATTAGGGCTGGGGATTTAGCTCAGTGGTATAAGCGCCTGCCTGGCAAATATGAGGCTATGAGTTTGATCTCTGGTATGAAAAAAAGAATAAGAAGAAAAAAAGACGAAGAAAAAGAACATAGAATTATCTCAGTTAATTTATAAAACTTTTTAAATCTGTCTGATCGTGGTGCCTTTTTCATGGTACACTTTTGCCTGCCTTGCTGCTCTTCTGTGTAACAATTGATCTATATAGTTTTTCTACTTCTTTATTCTTTTTGTTTTTGGCACATCAGTGCTCATTTGAAGTTCTTAACTTAAAAAATTATGAATTCATTATGTCTTTATGTGCTGCACCTGTAACTTCTTATTTTTAATTAATTCTTATTTGTTATCATTGTTGTCCAGTGGCTCTGCAGTCCTGGGCACCTGCTCTGCTTGGTCTTCTCTCTGGTCCCTGAGTGCCATAGTCGTTATTATTTTTATTGTTGGTTTCTATAACTCAAACTGAGGTAACAGCCCTACAAGAGAGAAAAAGTAAAACATTTCGTGCCTTGCTGGCTCTCACATCCTGTATCTCCTTGATCTCTCCTGGCCTCAGGAGCAAATATGCTTCATCTAGTTGTTTAACTTTGCTTTAACTTACAAGGAACAAAGACAACAGAGACAGTCATGCGTTACATGCAGGGTTACAGTCCTGGGGCTGAGGTTACCCCAGACTCCATAACATTTCAGTTGTGAGCATCTCTAAGCTCCTATGCAGGCTCTGACTTGAACTCACCGTGCTGATATTTCACAGAGCTCAGAACTTTATGGCAGCCTGAACCAAGCAGTACATATGCCGCAATAATAAGCTAAGTATATGACATGCAGTGGTGTCTTACATTCTTTAATCAAAATCTATAGACGCAGTGGGAAGTGCATATTGTTCTCAACTTCACACCTCCTCTTGTTTGATATTACTTATTGAAAATATGGAGGGAGGTGGGTGACATTTGCTGAATAACAATTTCTTTACATGCACCACATACAATCTATGCTTCATCCTAAAACACTTTTTAAAAAACAGAAACATCATGTCTGTTTTGTTGGAACTGTGGTTCAGTAAGGTTAAACTGCCTAAACTCACATATCTCAGGAGGCAAATTCATAGAAAATATGCAGTTCTGTAGAATTCTGAAGTCTGTGTTCTCTTTATTACTTCTTTAACTTGAATATTATATTGTTTCTATTTATTTCCAAGTGGAGCAAGACAACAATTCATGTATAGTCAAGGGTATGGGGCATCTTGATTGTTAAAAGGCAAGCCACAAGAACACAAGATATCTTTGCCATAATTAAGCAGAATGAAATTTATTGGGGAAATTATGTGTTTACCATAAGCAAAGGCAAATCATAAGTAAAATGTCTGATGGCAACATCATGATATATATTTTTACAAAGGTTTATTTTCTCTTTGACGTTGAATAATTTCTTGTGCTTGGGTTCACTTCCTTGTTTCACCAATTTTCTAAAAACATTTTGATTCACACATAATAATGGTGCAGTATGAGTATAGTGTGATGCTTTGAAAAATACATCTTTTAACAATAAAATGAAGGACAATGGCCTATTGCATTTAACATTTGTTGTTTCTTTATGGCGGGGCATTCAACATCTTCTAGCTATTTTGAAATACATAAATTAGGGTTGACTACAGCCACTGCACTATGCATTAGAACACCATACAGTCTAGTTGTAACCTCGTATCTACTGACCAACTTCTCCCTAGCCCTCTCCCCACTATTATCTTTTCAACTTCATGTGATGTCAGCTTTCTTAGAATCCACATGCAAATAAGACCAAGGCAATATTTTAATTTCTATGCCTGGCTTATTGTACTTGACATTATATCTTCCAGGTTCATCCTCATTGTCCTAAATGACAGCATTTCATCTTTTAATGGCTCAATGGCATTATATTGCATACATAACACGTTTTACTATCTATCAGCTGATGAACACCTAGGTTGTTTTTGTTTCTTGGCTATTGAGAAGAATAGTGAAATAAACATGGGATTGTAGTTGTCTCTCCAATAAGCTGATTTCCTTTCCTTTGCAGGAGTGCACTTTTGGGGCCATATGAAAGATTTGTTTTTAACATTTATGAGGAGCCTCAGTATTATTTTCTATAATTGGTATGCTAGCTTACAATTCTTCAATCTCACTGTGATTTTGATTTGTATTTCTCTGATGATTAGTGGTGCTGAGCATTATGTAATGTACATATTTCCTGCTTGTGTAGCTTTTTTTTATAACAAATATCTGCATTCAGGTTTTTTGCCTGTTTTAAAATATGATTATTTTTTGTTTCATTATTGAGATTTTGGTTCCATGTGTATCTTATATATTAACCTCTTGCTATTTATAAGTATGTTCTCTCATCTTGTGACTGTCTCCCATTACCTTAATAATTCAAGTCTCATGAGAAACAGCTTCATCAGTAATCAGTTACCCCACAAAAGAACACTTAATAAATCTTATATGGGGCCCCATCTTTGACTATTTCATATACTGAGATTTCATAGGTATCATTTTTATAAAATGTTCCATAAATTTCAAAAAGAGGTTTGTAAACCACTAGCTGAATAAAGAAGCAGAATTCATATGTTTGTCAGATTTCTTGATACTGACTATGGGAGAGGTCCTGGTAATACATTAATGACAAGATTGATATGGTACCAGGCACGAATTCTTTGGGCATAGAAACAAGAAACTCAAGAAAAAGGTGAAACTAAAAGGATTGAACCTGTTTAGCATATAAGAAAATTTAGGGCAGAGAGTATAGAAAGGGAAAAGTATCATTCTAAACCCATTTGGTACTTAACTCAAAGTGCTCCATGCAGTTAGACTGGTTCTGACTGAACGTTCCACTTTGCTTGAATATTTACTGAGCTCAACATATGTGTTATAGGCATGTAAAATCAGTCTCATTTTAGCCTTCATAGAGCAGGATGTAGAATGCAGAAGATAAAGATGAATTCCAGGAGTGCTTGATGGGAATAAAAGATCTTCCCAAAGAGGAAGCAGAAGCAAAAATATGGGCAGGCAAATATAAGGCAGTATGGTCTTATGATGCATAGATGGTGACATGAATCAATGAAAAGTATGAGATCATGAAAGCCTTGTTTTACTTTTCTCATTGCTGAGACAAAATATCCAACGTCCAAAGTTAAGGAAGGAAAGCTTTGTTTGGATCACAGTCTGTAACACTTTCAGTCTTAACACTTACTGTGGCTCCAAGGCACAGTAGCATGACAGAGAAGAACCACAGAGGAGAAATAGTTTGTGGCAGGCAGAAGCTAGCAAAGCAACAAGGGACCACAATAGCTTTTCTTTTAATCCCTCATGCCTTGTCTAGGCCACTTAAGGTGAGGAGCATTCACATCCCTAATCCTAGTGCTCCTGATCCTAGCATTGCACCATGAACAAAACTCAACATTGCACGTTCTAGATCCAGCAACCTCTGAAAAAGTCCACCTATGACTGTGTGGGGCTTTGGGGGGATATCAAGACACAAGCCATAGCATTCGGTCCCTGGTTCCCCAAAGACTCACGCATATCTCTTTATGTAAAAGGCATTTAGTCCATCTCCAAGAATTGCCAAAATCCTAACAGTTCTAGTATCCTGAAAAGTCCAGGTCCCAAGTCTCTGATGAGATTTCAGGCAAACTCTTAGTTGTAAGCCTTTGCATAAGTGAAAAGAAAGTTAAACACTAGCAACATTCAATGGTACAAGGTAAGTTCTTCCATTCCTAAAATTACTTACAGGGGGATACAAAGGAACAGAAATGAAGCAAGACTGAAACCCAGAAGAGCAAAAATTAAATCCCACAGCTCCACTCCCAGCATCCCCAGCAACATGTGACAAGTTGTGAACTTCAAAGGGCTTGTGTGGTTCCATCACTATGGCACTGCTGGTGGTTGTAATTCCCACGGTGTCTCTCTTTAGCTGCTTTGCAACTTTCCTTGAATCATTTGTGTTCCTAGCTTTTCCAACCTTCTGGTATCTCCATTGCACCTCTGGCTTCACATGGCTTCACACACTGTCCTCTCAAGGGCACACTGCCTGGTCTCCCAGGACTTCTTCTGAAATCTGGTAGAAACCTTCCTGACCCCACAACTCTTGCATTCTGCATGCACCTAAAATCAACACCACATGGTGCCAAGGTCTACTGCCAGTTGGAGAAGTAGCTAGACTTTCTTCTCTTTTTGTGGTAGGGGTCAAGTGACTATGAACCAAGTTGCAAGGACAACTTCCCTAGACTGCCACCATTCTGGAAAACAGTGTTCTGGAGTCTCTTCTTAAGATTAAGTCTTTCATTTTACAGCTCTGAGACTGCAAAGACTGGAATTCTGTTGGTTTTTGTGATTTCTTCAGGCCATTTTTTGTTCTGTTAAAATACTTGGCTTTTTCTTGCTAGTCTTTTCAACAACCAATTTCTCTTCTGTTCCACCTTTGTGAGCCATAACTTTACTGAAACTTCCTTTCTCACCAAATTCACAAAGTTTTGAATCATTCTGCTGTGCTCTTTGCTCTTGATCGTTAACATAAATCTAGCTGAAAACCCCCAACTGTAGTCATGCCACCACCTCAACATTAGACTGCCATGAAATTTCTTCTGCAAAATTACATAGTCTTCTGAACTTAATTTTAGTCTACAGCAAAGTCTTTGGACAGGAACAAAATTCAGACTAACTTTCTGCCAAAGGATAACATGCTTGGCTGGAATCCAACAGCCAATGTATTTTTTTCTTCCTAGTCTTTATCAGTGGCATTTCTATTAATTTTCTGGTCTTTTGAGCTCTGAGCAGAATTTTCCATCAAGTATATCCCAAGGTGTTCCAGCTCTGCTTTCTCAAGTGGTTTCACCAAATATTTCCCTAACTCTTCCCTTTCTCACAAGCCTGTTCCAGAGGCACCTAAACCACATACTCAGATATAGCATAGTAATGGTCCCACTCCTGGAACCAAATTTTGTCTTTGTTACTTTTCTTGTTGCTGAAACAAAATACCCAATATGCAAAATTAAAGGAAGAAAGGTTTATTTGGCTCACATTTTGTAAAGGTTTCAATGCATAGTATGCTGGCTCTAAGGCAGGATATCATGGCAGACAAACATTGTAGAGGAGAAACAGCTCATGGTAAACAGAAGGTACAAAAGCCACAAGGGACCACCACAGTTATTTCTATCCCTTATGTCTTATCCAGGCTAATTATGGTGGGTAGGATTCACACCCTAGTGCCATTTCTCCTATTACTGCACCATGAATCAATCCCAATGTCACACAATCTAGATCCTGAAACTTCTGAAAAAGCCCCACCTAGGACCACATGAGGCTCTGGGAGGATATTTGTAAGGCCCCTGAATGCCATGTAAAAGTTGATCCATTAGGAGAATAAGGGAAAAGTCAAGACATTTGCTCAAAATTGGCCAAGTTCTTATATATCTCTTGATATGAAAGTATCCTGATAATCCCTTGGCTTCTGGGAAATTTTTCACAGTTTCTAATGTACTTTGTAATCATGATCCCATCTTCCAATAAAGGTGATTCTAATGGAGAAGGCTAAAATATTTGAGGATATAATTATTAGACCTTCCTTGCTTATATCAAAGCTAGGGCCACTCTAAGTTAGCCCTATATTTCATTACATTACTTCTAGCTAGACCTGGAGATATACATCTCATCTGTCCCACGCTACACTTGAAAGTACTTCTGACTCTGCAAAAGGATGTTTATAGTAGTGCCCTTAGCCTCCTACTTTATAAGGCTCTCAGAGTTCAACCACATAAATCAAACCTAGCAAATTCCTTGAGCAATTTTTCACAGAGATAATCTGGATTTTTAATCCCAATCTTTTTCTAGCTATGGTGTAGTACAAAGAAGTAAAGTGTTTATTTTTTTTAAAGTAAAGGGGTCAAACACATTCACTGGAATAAAGATATTCTCTTTAATAAATGATGCTGGAAAAATAGGTTCTCTGTATGACAAAAACTAAAACTAGACACATGCCTATCACCATGTACTAAAGTCCAAATGGATCAGAGATCTAAATATTAAAACATAAACACTAAATCTGTTGGAAGAAAAAGTAGGTAGAAATCTTGAACACATAGGGGTAGAGAATTCATGAACAAGAATCAAACCATACAGGAAATACTTCCCAGAATCAATAACTGGGATCACGTCTTATTAAAGTTTCTGCATGTCAAAAGAAATCTCCAGCATAATGAAAAGAAAACCCACAAATTGGGGGAAAAAAATCTTAGTGAATGGTCCCTCAAACAAAGGACTTCTGTCTAGAACATATAAAGAATTTTAAAAAATCAGACCCCCGAAATTCAAAGACCCAATCCAAAAATGAGCATCTGAGATGAACACACAGTTCTCAAATGAAGAAATATGAATGGCAAACAAATACAAGAAAAAACATTCAGCATCATTAGTCATTAGAGAAACGCAAATTAAAACCACACAGAGATTCCATTTCACTCCAGAAAGAATGGCCAGGATCAAGAAAACTACCAACAAATGCTGGAGAGGCTGCAGGGAAAAAGGAACTCTTCTGCACTGCTGGCGGGAGTGCAGACTGGTGCAACCACTGTGGAGGTCAGTCTGAAAATTCCTCAAAAAGCTGGGATTGGAAGTCCCATTTGTTCCAGCTATTCCACTTCTGGGCATATTCCTTGAAGAACTGTAAACATCGTATCACACATGGGTGATATATGTGCACCCATGTTTATAGCAGCACAATTTGTAGTAACCAGATCTTGAAAACAACCTAAAAGCCCTTCAAATGAGGAATGAATTAAAAAAAAAAAGGTGGTATTTTTATACAATGGAGTACTACTCAGGTATAAACAATGATCACATTGAGATATTTATAAATAAATGGATTCAACTTGAGACCATACTCATAAGTGAAATAAATCAAGTTCTCATGTGTAAATATTGTATAGTCTCCCTAGTGTAAGAAATGGTAAGAGTACATAAGATACAAAAACTGCAATAAATACAGTGAAAGGATAAGAATCTGCTCAAAGGGGAAAAATAAACTCAGGGAAAAGGAGGAAAAAGAAAAAGAAAGAGAAAAGAAAACATATCTATAAACACACTTAGGATAGCTAAGATGATTGTGCTACAAATTCTGTAAGTTCTTGGAACAAAACAGTTAACATTCATAGGATTGGAACAATTGTGCATTTTAGTGTCTGATGATCTGAGGAACTCCTGAAGATCATTATGTAAAATAACAACTCTAGCTATGTTCCTACAACCTTGTTTTGAAGACCTATATTGTCAGTGTTTGGGGCTCTTTGCTACTGTTATTTGTCTTTTTTGTTTCATGTTTTCCTAGTAATTTGTTCTGTTTTTGCCTCTAGTACAGAAAGGATAGGTATACATGTAGAGACTTATACATGTGTAGAAGTTCTCCTGAACAGTTTATGAGAATCAATTATACAATGCATGATGAAATGAACAGCTATTTTGAAGAAAAAGAGACATTGTACTATCCATTGCTGATTCCATATCATCATGCTGTGAAATCCAATAATGCCATTATTCTTTGTTCAAAGTGATTTTAATCTGTTTTGTATTGTTTAATTTCAACATACATGAAGGTATGGACAGGTATTTTGAAGAGAACAAGAGCCATTATGGCAGTCATTGTTGATTTCCCTATCATCTGGTTTTGAAGGCCTATGATGCCTTCATCATTCTGTTCTGATCAGTTTAATACTATTTTGTTTTGTATGAATTCATGGTGTGTGAAGATATGGACAACTATTTAGAACAAAAGACATTATGGTAGCCAGTGATTATCTCCTGTTGTCTTGCTTTGAAATCTGTGTCACTTATATTGTTTTCTTCTGATCGGCTTTGTTCTGTTTTGTTATGTTTAGTTTTACCCTCTTTAAAATAAAATTTTTTAAAAGCCTAAAAAAAAGAGCATAAATTATGTTTCCCTGTATCACAAAGAAATAAAGAGGGACAAGAGGCAAAAGAGTGAAATTTCTTTACTGTGCTTCCCTTTTTATTTGTGACCCGAGGGCTGGACTAAAACCTTTCATCTGTCTACACATCCCTGTAGGCAGTGAGTCTACCAGTGTAACCATGATAGCTCCCTGTTGGTAGCTGTAGTTGGTAAAGTTTCCTTTTACATAGTGACATCCTGACATAAGAAAGTCACATTTTCATTTCCTATCAAGATGATTTATTATGAAAGATTGGGAACCTGTGCTTTGAAAACAGATTTTCTCTCAATATAAGGGATAGTGTGAGTAATAACACCCCACAAAATTGATGATTTTAGATATAAAGTCTGAATTCTACAGAGAGTAGTAATTTTAACGATGAGAGTTTCAAAGCTAAAATGTCTATATTTTCAGTCTAACTATTTTTATCATTCTGCAGCTAAGTAGAATTATTACCTCAGCAACTTGTTTTTCTGTGAGAGACTTAATAGTTCCAGTTGAAAAATCTGAAATCAACAGAAATTATAGCTACTAGCTAAAGTATCAATTAGTCACTATACTTTAATCAACTAATTGAATTTAATAAATCACTGCAAGTAAAATATAGATGCATGGGAAACACTAATAATGACATGCAATTTCAATTTCTAGAAACTTAATCTAATTATATAGACCTATCGATCAGTACTCATGACACAAAGCAACATACAAGAACATGTGAGTGGTTTAATTTGCTAAACACTATGTAGCAGACCAAGAGTTAAAATACAAATAGCAATAGACCTTGGTAGAAAGAAAATGTGAAGCTAGCTGCAGAAGAACAGTAGGGATTGGTGAAAATGGTGAAAATATATAGTATTTATACTACCAAAAGATGTAGCCTCTCCTTTTGCTAATCTTATTTTTCAGAGGAACCCAATAATCTGAATTTTTGTATATTACACATCTAAAATAATAACTCTAAGTGACTCTGAAATGTATAAGCTGATGAAACATTTGCTTGCTCCATTGAGCTAGAGGCTACATTTGCTTGCTACATTGAGCTAGAGGCCTCAGTTCTCAATCTTTGCATACCCTTTTAGACAAGGACATAATCCTCTTGTAACAGGTAAGAGCATGAGTTTCAGAATCAGGGAGCCATAACCTAACATTAATTAACTTCTCAAGGTACCAGTTATTAAAAAAGAGGTTATTTGTGATCTTCTTGTGAGAATTAAATGATAGAACATACATGAAGTATTTATTAAAGAGACCTGAAAAGTCTACTCATTAAATACTATCCCTTCTTCAGAAACACACAAACACACACAGATGATGGAAAGCAATGTTATGGGAAATTTGAAGGTAAGATTACTACACATCAAGAACAGATACAGAAGTAAACTGATCAGTAATATTCTAGGCCAGTGTTGGTGAAAGGAAGGCATGTATCCTGCGGTTTATATCACTGGAAGCTTTTTGCCATTGCTGCTCTAGGTCTAACTGCTTTGAAGAGAGGGTATGAATCAAGGTTATTTGAAACTAATTTATTCTTTACATATTTATATACCTTTTGTACACTAAAACTTAAATATTTCATTAAAAACAACTGACAAATTTTTAGTGAACTCCACTGTATACCAATTCTATTTTTCTTTATATTTTAATTCCTTATTTTTAATTGGCAAATAATTGCATATATTCAAGAGTACAATGTGAAGTTTTGATGCATGTTTACATTGTGAGATAATTAAATCAACCTAATTAACATATTTATCACTTCATATTGCTGTGGTGAGAATATTTAAAATATACTCTTAACAATTATAGTATCTACAAAAGTTGAATTCATGAGAATAGAGAGTAGAACGGTGCGTTAGTCACTCTCTTGTCACTGGGACAAAATCCCTGGCACCTCAAATGAAAGAAGTGAATTTGTTTCAGAGAGGTCAGTCTCTGATCAGCTGGCTTTGAGGCAGAAATAGCAAGATGGAGGAAAGGTACTCAATCCATAGCAGTCAAGACCAGAGAGGCTGAGGAGCTGGGACAGAATTATACCCTTGCCAACCACACTCTCAGTAACCCACTCAAAGCACATCAGCTACGCGGTCATCAATGGCTGAGTCCACCGTTGAGGACTGCGCCACTATGTCCCCATCACCTGCTAATAGCCCCACTTCTGAACGTGAGAATTTGGGGAGCATTTTAAATCCAAACTATATCAAAGTGCGTTTCCCACATGCTGAAGCTGAGGAGTGTGGATGGTGAATGGGAGATGCTATCTAAAGACACAAACTTTCAAGTATACAAATTTTAGAGATATAAGCACAGCATGGTGATTACAGTAAATAATAATGTTTCACAATCAATAGCTCCCTATTTATTGACAGTAAAATCTTGATGTACGATAAAATTCAGATTTGATTTTATTACTTTTATGGATGTAACAATTTTACATGTGGAATTCCATCAGGAAATATATGACACTTATTTCTCCTTTTGTAACAGTAACAGTCATTGATGATCAATGGCTGGGGCTTTTACTTATTAGGCAATACAGAATGGCAATATTACAATCTCATCATTACTTCTTTACCTGTTATGTGAAATACCTCAAACAAGAAAATTACCTTTTAATTATTTTGTTATTTTAAGGTGTGTTACTAGAAAGATAAATCTTGACTTACTCTTTAATTGCCATTTTCAAAATAATGGTTTCCTATCATCTTGTAAAGATACAAACTAGCTTCTTTATTTTTGTCATCATATTACCATCACCTCATAAATTTAGACATACAGTATTTAATGCCTTTTAGCCCATTGTGTCTTTATTACCCTAAATGATGATAACTTTCTTGCTCTTCGGTCACATTTTGAACACATTTCACCAATGTGTTAAATGGTCAATTTAATTTTAACCATTTTCTCATGTAGTGTCAGCACACTGTGGGTTTATCTTGCATTTCCTAATTGATGTATATTTACCGTACTTCATATCGTAACTGACCATCAATAATACATTTTTGCACATTTTTGCACTGAATCTTTTGTCTTCGCATTGGGTTTCTAGGACTCCTTAGATGCATTCTTGGAATGAGTTACTACAGATGAGGTTCTCAAATATTTTGCTTCAGTATGTGACCTGCAAAGCAGAAGTATTTAATTTTGATGAAGTTTAAATAGCTTTTTTAAATTTTAGAATCTGTGGGATTTGTGTGTGTGTGTGTGTGTGTGTGTGTGTGTGTTATTTTAGAACTCTGCCAAGTCAAATGTCTCTAATAGTTTCCCTTGGAATTTTCCAGTTTTAGGAAATATATCTGGGTTTATGAACCATTTTAGGGTAGTTTTACATGGTGTAAGATAACAGTAAAGTTGATGTTTTTCATATGGGTTATCCAGCTTTTTCTGGCACCACTTGTATAAAAGATTATCTGTCTCCCCTTTGAATTATTATAACTTTTTAAAAACAATCAACTCTATGGGTCTATTTCTGAAACTCTACAATTTATTTACCAATATATTTCTATTTTTATATCAATACCATTTCTATTTTTATATCACTACCAATACCATATCATGATAATTATAGCCTTATGATAAGTACCAATATTAAGTTGTAAGAGATCTCCAGTTTTTGTAAGTTTTTATAAATTGCTTAGATTACCATAGCTTTTTGCTTTTTGGTATTCATTTTTGAATAAGCCTGTGATTTCTAGGAAAATGATATGATATTTTGATTGGTTAAATTGAATCTATAGATCAATTGGGGAGAAATTAAAATTTTAAAAAAATTTAGTGTTTGGATCCACCTGCAGGGTTTCTCTCCATAGTTTAAATTTTCTTTACTCACAGCATTATTTAAAGTTTTCGCTCAACAGTAACTGCAGGTCTATTGCTAAATCTGTACTTGAGAGTTGGTGCTGCTGAACACAGTAATGTTTTTAAATTTCAGTGTACAGAGTCTCATTGCTGTACACACGCAACTGACCATGTAGTCTGAAACCTAATGAGCTCATTTGCTATTTCTAAGTCTTTTGTAGATTGCTTTGAATTTTCTACATAGTTAATCATGTCATCTATGACAGGAGATAGATTTCTTTCTTCCTTTGTGTATTTTAAAATCCCTGTTTTCTTGCCTAACTGCTCTCGGTGAAACGTGGTACAGTATTGAATAGGAATGAGAGGAGTGGACATCTTTGACTTGTTTAGATCTTGGGGAGAAAGTATTCAATCTGTCATCATTACACAATATGTGTTTGATGATATCTTACATCATCTTAAAAAAAATTTATGTTTGAGAAATGTTTCCTTGCCAAAGATTGTTTTCAGCATTAGCTAATATGATGGCTTTTTTATCTTGCATGTGATGACATGGTAATTAATGTTAACTTTAAACTGTGAAATTCACATTGCATTTCTCAGGTCACCCATAGTAGGCCATGATACACTATCTTTCTTCAATTGTTATATTTGATTTCTGACCATTGTGCTAATTTTTTGTGTCAATATTTATGAATACTATTACCCTGCATATTTCTTATTTATAATTTTTTGGCCTGTTTTGGTATAAAAGCAATTATGATGTCATAAAGTGATTTTGCATTAGAGGCATTAATAAGTATAATTTTAGAAACACTCAGGATTTATACAAATAAAAAGGAATGTGCAGGCAATCAAGTTTGTAAAGGATAATAGTGAAAGTATAGTTGTAAGGCTGCTGTGCCCAATTCAGGGAACAATGAAGCAATAGGTCTGGCCTACAGGCCTGGAAATTTGGAAAAAAGAATTGTGCTGGTTCCAGCTGGATTGCTATCTACATGACCATAACAAAGGATCTAACTTTGCTAATCCTCAGTTTTGGCTTCTTTAATAAAAAGGTAATAACAATTATATTTCACAGGGCTAGATTAAGAGTGAAATGACACCCAAAAAAGTGTTTGGTACATGTTAAATGCTCAGTGTATGATCATGCTAATGATGGTGATAGTATTAGAGAAAATGAAGATAATAGGTCTGATCCTGGGTCATCAAGGCCTGACTAAAGAACAAGGAGTTGGAATTCTGTTCCATATGTGATAGGGAACTACTAAGAGAGAGTATATGTCAAACTGACCTTATAAAGATGAGTCTGGATACATATTCAGAAAGGATTAGGCGGCATATATCACAGAGGCAAGAATAAGGCTAAAACTTTCTGATAAAAATTGAGACAGGAAAAGAATGCAACATGCAAAAAGAATGTAATACACATTTTTCTGAGCAACAAGAATACTCTGTATTTTTGCTCTACCTGGAGTTTTACTCTTGTTGAGAATATACATTACAATCTCAAGGATATTTTCCCATCTGATTTAAAATGAATATAAAATTATCATTTTCTCTCAGATTTAGTGTTATCCTACAAAGAGTGCAAATACAGGCAATAAAATTTAAATAAAATAAATAGAGATATAGGATTCATTATTAGACACTTAATCTTCTTGTTTAAATCACCACTACTGGGGCAGAAGAAGGGAGTGCAGTATAAAGGTGTATTTTACCTAAATAAAAAAATCTCCCAGTCACTTCCCAGAAGCATTTTTACTTAGGGAGTCAGTCTTGTGGAGCTCCACTTAGAAGAAGGTCACAAGTTTGATAGGACCAAATACTAAGGCTTCTTCCTTTTTCTTGAGGCAGCCCCTTTCTATGGATAAATAAAGGGAAACAAATACACTTAGTTTTGTAACAGTGACTCAAGAACTTTTTGTCAGATAGTTCTTAAAAATGTCCAAATAACGGCCATTTTAACATTTTGCTATCATGGAATTGCTGCTTTGATGTATTTTTCCTTAGCAGTACTAATGATATTTTCACACTGAACCACCTGCCAATGGCCTAGGTCCTCTTTCAGCCAAAAGTATACATTTATGAACTGGATAATTGAAAAAAAAATACAATCTATGAATAGTCAGTAGAGTTGGTCCCTATCTAAGACAGTAAAAGATAAATGGTTTACTTCATCACTCTGCTTTGACATTGCCTTTGCAAATGAGATTTGACCTGGCCTTCTAGGGACTTGCATTATCTCCAAGAGATTCTTTCAACTTTCATCTGCTACAGTCAATACCTGTCTTGGTTATTTTTTTCTTATTGCTGAGTCAAAATATCTGATGCTCAAAATTAGGGAAGAGAAGGTTTATTTATCTTATAGTTTTTTTGGAGGTTTCAGTCCATACTCAGCTGGCTCCAAGGCAGGGTGGCATGGCTGAGGGTTAGCCTTTCATGGTGGCTGCAAGTGGCAACAGAAAAAGGGCAAAAGAGGAAAAAACATGCCTTCTTCCCTTCCTTATATTGTATGCTGGTCTACCCCTAGGAGGGTGCAGCACTCACACCGCCAATCCCAGTGCTAGACAATGAACCAATCACAAATGCTAGATTCACCCACTTCCAGGACTGCATGAGGCTTGGGGAACCACCTAGACACAAACCATAACAATACCCTTATCTCAACCATGGTAAAGTAAAAACTTAAAGGAGAGATGGTTACTCTTTTATTTATTGACTTATCAGCTTTTATCCCCCCCATATTCTAGTACTACCTACTCTATACTTATTCAACCTGCTTCTATTTATTAAACTCAGAGTCCGTGCCAAGAATCCTGCTAGAAGCTGGAAGGTGGAAAATATAACAAAGAATTTGATCCAAGAGATGAATCTAGAGTTTCTCTGAACTGTAAGACTGGCATGGGTTCAGTCACATACGCAGCTGGCTGTCCATATCTTCAGATTCTGCTTAAGCACATTCAATCAATCAGAGATCAAAAACACCCCAAAATGAGTTAGAGTGAACATATATAGAACTTTTCCTTATCATTATTCTCTAAACAACATATAAAAGCAGTTCATATAGTGTTTATATTTTATTAGCCATTATAGGTAATATAGAAGTGATTAGAAGCACACAAGAGGGTTCCAAGGTTATATGAAAATATTATGCATTTTACATAAAGGACTTATGCAACTACAGATTTTGGTATCCAGAGTGGTCCCAGAACCAGTACTCACAGGTATCTGAGAAAGGACTGAAATTGTCTTAGCTTATTTACTCTTCATTCTTATTTCCAGCTTTTATGAAGGCAATTATTTATCTTCACCCCTGTGTCAATATAGGAAATTCTTTTCTTAGCTATTATTTCATATGAAATGGCTTCAAAATAAGCCATTATTGTAACTCTGAATTTCCTGTCCCTAACTGTCAAGTTGATAAAAGCCCAAGCATACTCAGAAAAGGAAAAGTGTGGATCTGTAAGGACATCTTGCTTACTTTGTCACAATAATAGTTAAATCTGGAGAACATTCATGTTAGAATGAATGGTTATCCTTTTGTTTATTGTTTCAATAGTCAGAGCAAAAATTCTCTACAAACATTAGTTGTTATTGCTCAGAAAGAAAGAAAAAAAGAAAGAGTGAGCTCTCAATGGGCAAGAAAAAAAACAACTCATCCAGGAATGAGACTGGCCTTGAGACTGTATCTAAGAGCCAACAGCTACAGTTCTAGGACAGAAGGAAGTGAGCCGAGATGTGGTATACAATAAATCTCAACAGAGCCTGGCCTTGTTGGGAATCCGATGCAACATTATCTAGTCCTGCTTCTCTTCTCCCCATTTGAGGCTAGACAACCTATATCCCAAACTTTTCTGTTAGAAAAATTAAGTCTGAGGGGGTAGAAAGCAGACACAGATGGACAAAAGGGACAAGGACAGGGAACAAAGTGTCATCCTGCAAAAATGGGTTCTCCACCCCGTGTACAGCTTTTGGTTACTGCAGCTGAGATAGCTGCCCAAGAACATTCCTCATGGGGTTTCCTGCTGCAGGACCTTGCTTTGTGTAACCAGGAGAGACCTATGTTCATTTCTATTATTTTCAGTCTTCTTCTAGAGTAAGAAGCTGAAAAAGAAAAATCTTCATAAGTTTTCTGAGTAAGGTTTGGTTTGAATTAGGTCTAAGAGAAAGAAAGTGTGATGGTACATTCTTATAATCCCAGGATCCTGGGAAGCTGAGACTGAAGGATGGCAGGTTTGAGCCCAGTCTAGGTGACTTAGTGACTTAGTAAGACGCTGTCTCAAAATTAAAAACAAAAAAATTAAAAAGGGCTGGAGACATAGCTCAAAGTTCTGGGTTCAATCGCTGGTACTGGTAAAAAGAGAGAAAGAACAGAGATGTGACAGATGTTCATATGGCAATGACAGTGAGGTTTGCATTTTCTCCTGAAGACAGGGAATCTACTGCCCTTTGGGTCAAGAACATCCTCATGGTTCATAGCAAACATTCTAGTGATGCACCTGATTCTAGAATCTGGAGCCTATTCTCAAATCTCCCTTCACCATTTCCCTGCTAATTGATCAAAACATTAATAAGAGTTTCCATGGCACAATGCACTAAGGAAAAACACTAAAGGCCATGCTCAGTAAGAACTAGCCTTCACTCAAAGCTGTCACTTCCCACCTGATCCATCAGTGAAAGTTGTCAATTCTAATTTGAAACATATGTACAAATGACAACCTCACACCCTCCTAATCTTTTTTGCTGTCAACTGAATAGAGTCCACCTCCTCCTCTTTCAAGGATCATTGCTTCTGGCTTGTTGTTCTCTTGCTTGTCATCTTGACCCCTATAGAACACTGTTTCCATGAAGACATAAATCTGTGTCATCCTTCTACTCTGTGCACTGCAGTGATCTCTTTTTCCAAGAACTAGACTCAAAGCTTCTGGCCTGGCTTCAGACATCCCACAGGAGCTGAGCTTCTTAGCCCTCTGATCTCATCTCTTACAAGTTTACACCTTGGTGGAGTCAGGTCATCACACAAATCCTTCTGTTTGAGCATGCCAACACCCTCCAATTGCAGAAGTTACATGAGCTCTGTTCTGTCTTAAATGCTCTTCCCCTAGCTGTGTAATGGCTAATTGCCAGCAAAGCAGAGGAAACAATGACTCTTGCTATGGCTTGTGTCTAAATTTCCCTCAAAGCCTCATGTGGTCATAACCATGGGGAGCTTTTCAGAGGAGGCCGCATCTAGAGTAATACTAGGCTGAAGAGTGTGTGATTACTAAATTAGTCCAGTGATTGGTTTGGCATAGTTCTGGGTAGGATTAAGGGTGCCCCACCTTGGTTGTGACAGAGACAAGAATAAAGCAGGGCTACAGTGTTCCTCTGTTGCTTACAACTTGGCTGCTCTGCTTGCCTTCTGCCCAGCATAAACATTTGTCTGCAATGCCTCTCTGCCATGCCACTTTGCCTGGCAGCCAGCCAGTTATGGATTGAACCTTCTAAACTGTGAACCAAAATAAACCTTTTCTCCCTTAACTTTGCGTGTTCAGAATTTTGTTTCAGGCACTCCCCCTATTTTGCGCCAGGCACACCTTGCCAGACTTCCTGGTCTCCTTGCTGATTCTCCAATACGCTGGGGTCTTTGTACTTCCTAGTCACTTTCCTTGGGATAAGCTTTCCCAAATATTGGCTGGGTCACTGCCTGGATTCATGTTTTCCCCCAAATGTGTCACATTCTGAGAAAGCTTCACCTGATCATACCATCCAAAAAAGAGCTTCACCTTTACCCCTTAATTCCTACATATTTTTTAAATTTTATAGTTCTTAGCATTTATGGCTACCTGATACATTGATACATTATCATATATATTTTTTTCTTACTTTAGAATTTGTTTCTTAGGTAGTAAATTCATGAGAGCAGGAGGATTTAGTATTTTTTGAATAAATAAATCGATGGGTGAAAGAATAGTCCTATGAAAAGGGAATGAATGTCCACATCCAGTGGTAACAAACTGAGATTGAATTGCCAACCTAACGCAGCCAGCATGGATGTGATTTAAAGTCAGGTCCATACTATTAGCCACAGACTGACCTCTTAGATCTATAGTATGAACCCTTCCTGGTATCCCTTGTAGTTGCAGGAGCACATGGAAATAGAGAAGAGGAAATGTGACAAGACATAATCCCCCTCCCACTCCAGAGAGGGAAGTTACTGGAATGCTTTCCTCATTGTCTAAAGGATAAAGGACTCTCCCTTCTTTTTCAGGTCCTAGGAGAAAGAATTCAAAATCAGCAGACACCATATCTTAGTGGTCTCAACTTATTGATGAGTTAGTGGTTTTTGCAGTTTCCAACATATCTTCTCACTTTTAGAAGATTATTTTTTATAATATTTTTTCTGATAGTCTCACTGTGTTAGCTTTTTAGAAATGCCCATCAAGTGCCTTAACACAGGAGAAACATGCTAGGCAACATGGCCTGGAAAACCCTAGAGAAAAAGGAAGTTTTCCAAAGCTTAATGGGTTTTCTTTGTGGCCATTTTAGAGTCTGAATGTCTCAGACAACCCTCTCCCTGGACTGCATCCATTCTGAACATAAATTCATAGGTGAGTGACTGTAGCTCAATTACAGCACTATCAGGAGGGTGAGGCAGGGTTCTGTCTGCAGGCAGAGACAGCGGTCTGGAGTACCATCCACAGTGCTACTTGCAAATGCTCTCAAATTACAGTATCCAGGCTTTTCAAGCTTGTGTGTGTATATACACGAGACATGCACACACATGAGAATGAAAAAAGGGTCTTCTCTTAGGAAAAAAAGTTGTGATGAGAAAATTGCTCTATTGTATCAAAGTCTCAGCCTTAGAAAGTAGCAAAAAGTTTCAAGAAGTTCTATACTGTGCACCAATACATTCTCAGAACTTTTTCACTTGCTATTTGGACTCTTGTCTATAAATCTTACCTTCTGGGCTCACCTCTCAATCCATCTCCCATCCTTCGTTTCCCAGGGCATGCCACCTTAGCTGACTCCCTCATTAACTCTCACCTGGAGGATTGCTAGGAGTTGCTAAACTCCTGGAATCCCACCTGTCAATCTCAGTTCAAGTATGGTGAGTAGTTTTTCTAGTCATTTTGCTCTACAAAACTCACCAGTGGTTCTACATTACAGAACAGTGGATACTGGGCTTGGTGTATTTGTCTTTAGGGATGTTTATAAAAATATGTAATATGTATTTCTCAACTCTAGACATTCTGCTTCAGTTGGGTGATTCTAGTATGGACATTATGAAACCTACCCTACAAAAAAAAATTAGAGACTAAAAAATCAAACTCCTTGTCATGGATATTCATGATCTTTGTCCTTCACATCTAATGTTACTTTTCATTTTGTGATTCTATTTTCCTCTGCTATGTATCTTCTAGTCTTCCAGCCATGCTGAGCTTCCTTCAGCTCCTAGAACCTGGCTTGTGATTTGAAATCTATGTCTTTGTTTCATCATTTTACAATTGTACTTTCTTCCAACTTACCTACTTAGTGAGCACCTATACTCTTTCAGTATGTGAAAATATTCATGATGCCAACATCTTTCCCAGATAGAATTGAGTAATCTCCTCCCATTTTCATTTTATCCTTATATATCTCTTTCACCACTCTTATAACATCTAACTGTATACATTCACTTTCTTGAGATTACAAGTTCCTTGAATTCAGAGACCATATCTATCCTTGGCATAGTCAGGCATCTAGTATTGTTCCTGGCACACATTAAGTGCTCAATAAATGTATGTGCTGAAGAATAAGCACAAATGTGATAGTATTTGATAAGTTTGTGTATTCTTTCAAATGAGATTAAAACTGGGAATCAATTTCCTCTAGCTACTATGTAATGAAGAAAAACAAATCCAGTTTTCCAACATGAAAAGTTTTAGAAACTAAGTCTTCAGTAGCCTGCAGCACCTCAGTTAGCTTCACGCTTTATTTTTGAGGAGTCTGTCAAATTTAATTTTTGGAACTAGTCTCTCAGTTAATTCTGAATTCTGTTATGAGGTCCCAGAAAGCAGCAATTTAAGCAAGGGTCTCAGATGGTTCAGACGATTCCAGGAGTACAAGATGGTGACTGCCCTAAGGGACCAGTTCTCCACCAGAAGAAAACAGAAATGCATGGCTTAAATCCTACAACCCAAAACTCTGGTATCTGCTTGTAAAACTAGAATCTAACTGTGCTCAGCAGCAGCAAGCTGGCCTTTCCCCTTTGATCTAATGGAGGCTGTAAACACTGCTCAGAGCTGTCTAGCAAGGAAAGCAGTGTGGTTAAGGTGCCAACTGTTGACCACAGCAGTGGAAGCTGTAAAACTCTTGAGGAGTTAATTATCCAAGTCAGCATTCTACTTACACTATGGGTAGTAGACTGTTCTGCCAGGTCTATAAGTTTCACTCTGTCTCCCAGGAGAGAGGAACTCCAGGGGAGTTAGATCCAATCCAGAGAGGCTGGGATTTCTTCCACAGTCAGAATTTTGTCAGAATCTCCTCCCTAACCCTACAGCCCTTCCTTTTTGACCTTTGGAAGCGAGAAATTTCAATAGAACAGACCTGCTGGGGAGATTTCTGTGAGACATTGCTACTTACAATAGGAAACTGCACAGGGGTCAGCCCCTCCTGACACTGTCCCAGCCCTTCTGCTGCTTGGCTTAGCACAAAAACTAATCTAATCAAAACAGGCATGACTACAAAGAACAAGGTGGCCTGGTGAGTCTTCTCAAGGCACTCTATGCAGGGCAGTTGTAAGGTGAGGTGAGGAGGCATAAGCAGCCTGACTGCCCTGTGGTTCTTTCACAGTGCTTTTGCAGAGCTCTACTCAGAAGCCCTGTTGCTAACAAAAACGTCTCTGAGTTGCCCAGCCCTGAAGCAATGTCTAATCACTTTCTACAATCACTGGATTTTGTCCAATGGAATTGTTCAGAAATAAGGCAGTGGGTGAAATAGTGAGGGGTTGAAAACTGGGTGCTGGTGAAAGTTAAACCCCAGTGGTTTCTCTCGGTCCTTTCCATAAAACTAGAGTCATTGTTAATTTATGGGTACCTGATATGTAGTAAACTGGACACTTCTAAAGATGAGAGGGCAAAAATAAAGGCTAAAGGACTGATTTTATAAACTGAAAAGTAAATTTACTTGATATTCTTAGAATATATTTGCTTTTAAACTTAGCAAACATAAAATATTTAGCAATAATAAAGCTATTTATGGATCACAGTTTATGTGCAAAGTGTTTTATGGAGTAAAATATCATTATGGTTCTAGCCTTCACAACAACCCAGAAATGTATTTTATTATTATTCTCATCTTATAATTGAGGAAATGGAGATTCAGAGTAATAGACTGTTTAATTGCAGTGTTACAGCTAATTCCAGCATGGGCCTATATGGGGAATAATAAGATGCAGTTGTTTGAAAGTCAACAATACAAATAGCAAGGAAATTTGGTTGTAGATCAATAGATCCTCAAATAATAGGCCACAAAAGAGGTCTTTTATACTTTGAAACATGGTCAAATTCACAAGAAGAAAAAACATAACTAGGATTAGCATGTTCAGGAGATGCTTCACTGGGGTGTCAGGGATGATAGATGGACGCAAAGAGAGGACTCTTGGGCACAAGAACTTAGTCTGCTAGTGACAGTTTGTGATAAAAGCATCATGAGAGAGA
The DNA here is from genome assembly GCA_004027455.1 of Hydrochoerus hydrochaeris. Taxonomy (NCBI): domain Eukaryota; kingdom Metazoa; phylum Chordata; class Mammalia; order Rodentia; family Hydrochaeridae; genus Hydrochoerus; species Hydrochoerus hydrochaeris. The sequence continues at coordinate 154,839 of PVLA01001580.1, read as the reverse complement.
GATTTTGAGGAGTTAGTGGGTCTGGAAAAAAATAGGGTTTTTGAATGCTAGCATTTTTTTTCCTGTCACAGACAACTGGTAACCTTCAATGTTTTCTTGATTGGGTTTGTTTTAGGCAACCAGGTACAGAATTAATTGATAGCATCCATTTAGAAATTCACCTCATAGCTCAGGGATAAGGTTACTCATGGTACTGAACAGAGAGGAGAAAAAGAAAGGAAAGAGATAATCTGAGGAAGAACAACCTTGCCTTGCTCGGAAGGCCACAAATACTTAGTTTGAAATCTTGCTTATACTGTACCTGTGTTTTGATGGAGCCACACTGGGAATTAGCAAAGGCAAAGGTTGGTAAATTCCTTCTCTTCAACTCAAGTTCTTAAGCCCTTTTGATATTTCTGAGAGTAAGTAAAAAAGAATTACCCCTATATGCATTTTAAAAAAAATTTTGTAGCTTTTAAAATAGGGTCATGGACACAAGGCAGCAGTTATAATTATGGGTTGTTAGGAGTTTGGCAAGAAGCAAATTTTCTTAGGCTAGACTCTAGCAGAAAACCAGGCGAGAGGCTTTGTGAGTTGGTTAAGTATCTTGAAATAGGCATCCTATGTGGGTAATGCTACCTCCTGAGTCACATTATAGTTATGTGAAATTGGCTTGGGGAAGGGCCAGGAAATAGCCACAGTCCCTTGCAATTGGAACTTGCTGTTGGGCCCCCTCTTGTTAGACAAGAAATGCATTAAGAAAAGAAAATCATGTTATGCTACTGTGTTGAGAGTACCACCCACCATGTCCTCCTGCCCTAACATGTACAGAAAAAGTTGTTAAGAGCATTGAAGTCACTCCTCCTTTATTTTTAAACACAAAAAAGAAATGCACTGGATGTGGAAAGGAATTCCTCTTAAGTAACATATCATTCAGCAAGATGAGTACTTAGATAACTGTCCAAATCGAAGCAAGCACTGAGCACCATCAGTTGGAGATTACAAATCCTTATGTGTAATTTTTCTTATTACTTAAGTCACCTTTATTTAAAGGTTTTTTTATGTTCCTGGCTAAGTGCTAACAACTGAAGGACAGGTTTGTATATGGGAGAATTGATGTGGTCATTTGTACTAGTGGATGGGCTTTGGCCTCTAGAATAACTCTAAAAGTTATTTTTTATGTGTGGGATATGGGTAATAATGGCATTTATTTCATAAGATTGTTCTGAAGATTAAATTAGATAATCCATGTAAATCGACAGTCCTACTAGCTAGCAGAAAATGCTACCTGTTAATTCCAGTTGGTGGTGGCTAAAGTGAGAATAATGGTGTACATGCTACCCTCAAGGTGCCTGAAATCTATCACACTACTTTTCCAAAGAGGCTGTAGAAGATATTTTACAAGGTACAGATGTCATGTAAGGGGATAAGAGGTCAGTTTTAGCAAAAGAGCCTGAAATCTTAATGAAATAGGTAGATGGGGACAGGAGCTAAGAGGCATGAGAAAGGATGTTTCAGGCAAAAGTATAGGGAGTGAAACCAAGGCTGTCCCAGATATGCAAACAGCCCCTTAGAGGTGGAACCCTGGGGTGTGGGGCACAAGACTGAGAGGAAGCTCAACACCACATCCTGGAGAACTGCGGTGACACTTCGACCTTGTGAAAGTTTGAATTTGTATATTCTTCCAAATTCAGATGCAGAACCTGGTCACCAAGGTAATGGCATCAGAAGGCCTTTAGGAGGTGATTAAGTCATGAGGACTTGACCCTTTTAAATGGCATTAACGCCTTATCAAAGCACTGGAAGGAACTAGCTAGGTCCCTTTGTCCCCCTGCCTTCTATCATGAAGGGAGACCACAAAAGGCTATGGGAGCAAGAACAGCCGGGTCACCAGGTACCAAACCTGCTGGGGCTGAATCGTGGACAACCTAACCTCCAGAAATGTGCAAAATTAATTTTACTATTCATAAGTTTCTTACTTTATGTTTGTTGTAGAAGTAGGAATGGGCAGTGCTTCAATAAATATTCTTAAATGTCCACCACCTGTCAAGCATCCCATGAAGTGCTGGGAAAGACAAAAGAAAATCTGTTGGTCAAAACTTACTTATGAATTATTCTTGCTTAGGGCAAAGTGAGTCCTAAGTGTCAAGACAGAAGCAGCAGCAATGCAGTGGCCCTGTTTTTGCCCCAGACCGTAACTCTGAACAAGTTTATTGCCTTCTTTGGGGCTCAATTTCCTTATTTATTAAGAACAATAATCCCATAAGCTCACCTCACTTGAGAACAAAGGGGAGAGCTGAGAATATCTTCAGAAATGATAGGAAGGCACCATGGGAATTGTTGAAGCACCAGTGGCATATGAGAGACTGAGAAAATGAGGACGAGGCTGAGGCTGATACCAACAGAGTAAGGGGGAAGACACTGGTTATGATGATGAAGCTGCAGAGGATGAAAGTAGATGTGGTAAATCAAATGAAAACAAGAAGGATCATTATGATGTTTGATCGTGATCCATTCAGTCATTCAACAAGTATGCCAAAGGTGGACTATATGTTGGATATTGTTTTAGTAACATGGATACACTAACAAAAGAAAGTATCTGCCTTATTCTCTGTTGAGAGGAAATTATAAATAGATGTTCACATCTAAATATTGAGACTAGGAGACAGACAAAAAATAAACAGAAGAGGGACCCGAGTAAATCAAGATAAGCCTTAGGAAAACTGGGACACAAATGAAAGAGGCTCATTTGTATATGCTGAGGGGAGTTAGAGGGAAGAGAGAAGGAAAGCCAGCTCCTCCCCGTGTCAGAAGCCTATCACTAAAAGGGGCAACTGCAGTGTTGGACTGTCTCATTTTAATGCTCACCACAATAGCTCAAGAGTGCATATAAACCCCCGAACGGGGTGTATCCTCAGTGTACTCCCTGGGGGTCACTCTAACCTACCAAGAGCTTTTCCTTATTCTCTTTAACAAACTATAGTCAGTTAATCCTGCACTGATGTCCATTGACTTCATTCTTCATTATCCTCAGGACGAGAGCCCAGAAAGAAAATTGGTTCCATTATTGCAGTTTAAGGTAGCAAGAAAAGGGAGGGATAGAGAGTGGTGGGAAATGGTAATGACAATAATGCTGAAGATTCTGTTACCAGATGAAATCCTTTAGTAAAATTGAGAACTGATGGGAAATTTCAAATTAGAGAGATAAATTCCAGTGGGCGCCATATTGACTTGAATTCTCTAGTTCAGTTTTTGTCACCATGGGTAATATGTCTGGTGGCAGACCTGGTGTTACAGCATTTGTATGGATCTGGGCTGGCTGCATCAGGGCCAGGGTGTGAAAGAAATTTTCTAGTTATGAGTTGAAGTCCACTGAGCCCAAATGACCAAGCAGTCTCTGCAAACAAAGGCCCTGGGTGTTTCTTTCATGGAAAAAGATTTTCTGAAGTCTGAATTTCCTGTTCCAAGGATGATTTCATTGTACATTTCAAGATTCTGGCATATATTTCTGGTTAGCAACATCAATTTTCCCCATAAGAATTAATAACACTGTTGTAAATGACTTTGACCTTTAATTTGTGCTTTTGACCTGAGGAAAACAAAGGTGAGGGCGGGCAAAGAAAGGCCATTAAACCCTGGGTTCTTTCTGCACAAAGGGCATGCAGGGACTTCCCTCACTCCAGGTTTGGCAGCTGGCACCCAAATCAGTCTGGGTAAACCTTGAAGTAAAACCCTGAACATCCTGGGAACAGAGAAAGAGAAGCAGAGGGACAGCAGGGAATTAGCCCAGACACAATTAGCACATTCTGCGAACATTGTAAAGTCTGATATAGGTAAAAGAAAAGACCCTACTGTACTCTGGAAGGCCACCAAAAGCTTTCCAGGGACCGTGTTTTATTTACATTTATCTTTTGTGCCTTTTTGTACTGAATTTGGCAAATAAATCAGCAAATATTTCGTTGTATAAATTTAGTGCAAAATAAAAGAGAATGAGTGAGTGAAAAATAAACTAATAGACACTGATTTAGAGCAGTACTGAAAAGAACCTGTGGAATCCAAATGCCTCTAGTCATCTTGGCTAACTGAACAGCCCTGGGCAGTGTACAGTGCAGAACCTGAGCTCCAATTCCCTCATCTGTGAGAGGAGGTTAATGATCACACCTGCCTGAGGAAGCAACTGGGAGGGTTATATAGTAACATACAGTTTATGAAGCTCATACAGCAGTGCTTGAAATTTAGATGAGCTCAGCAAATGGTCACTATCAACATTCATATCAGTTCTCATACTCAGGACCCTTATCTGGATAAGGTGCCCAAATGGGAGAAAGATGAAGACATCCTGTAATTATATTTCAATCAAACAGCTAGTCACATCATTACTTAGCAAGGACTGTCACCTCCACGCCTATTGAAAGCAATATGGATACATTTAATGATCACTTAATTTGTGGAAGCTAGAATTATAACATGTGACTATCAACCTCAAGTTGGCATTACTACTGTTTAAAGAAATAGTGACAGACATTTTTTAAAAAAGAAAGAAAACGTATGGTGCCAAGTAATCAAAGTTAATTATGATGAGAGCTCAGAGGAAGCAATGACTTCTCAAAAGTTGAATAACTGGAGATATAGAAACTGTACTCAATTCCACTTTCCCAATAATACATTCTTAAAATGAATGATGGGGAAACAAAGCAATGAAAATGAAAATTTAATAATAATGAAAATTTCAATTTAAAAACTTTAGAAAGTCTAAAACATCATTCTAAATACACTTTAGATCACAGAGGAAATGAACACTGCAGTTATAGACTTTCAAAGAAGAGCTATTATAAAAATTCTACACATCAAATTTATGAGATGTGGTAAAAGCTCTACTCAAATTAAATTACATTGTCATAAATGCTTTCATTTTGAAGATTAAGGGATAAATACAAAGGAGACAATCATTAAATTTAAGACGTTAGGAAATTAACAGAATATGCCCAAGAAGGAGAAAAGGATAAGTAAAGATGAAAGTGGAAATAAATGAATTTGAAAGCAAATAAACTAGGAGTCCTAGTGAAGCACAGAGATGGTTCTGTACAATGCCATGAGGAAGTGTATTCACGTGGGGCAGGAGAGAGGGAGTGACACACAGTGTGTGACTGACGGCTTCTGCTGTTGTCCTTTCAAATGAAAAGGAGTCACAAGGCAGAAAAAATAAAAATTATTTTTAAGTGTATTAATGCTCTTGAATTAAACTGATAATGTTTTGAAAGATACAAATGATCAAAACTGACTCAAGAAGTAGAAAATAAGAATTGGGTAATAATCAATTTGCTCCCCTAATTTCAAAAGCTATCCCCATGATGTCAGATGAATTTTATGCATGAACCCTTCAAAGAGGAGAAGAACACACTCATGTTGTTTTCACTCTCCCTTAAAAACAGATTTGCAAAACCTCCCATTTGCTTTTTTGGAACTAGCCTAACTTTGATAACTAAAATCTGATAAATACAAAGCAAGAAAGAAAACAGACTATTTTCATTGCTGTGTTTGATAACAAACATAGCCTATTCCATTTTACTGGATTTTGACCAGTCAAATTAGCTTAGCACAGGTTCTGGGAGATGAGAGATGGACATAGACCAAGAAAAAAGAAACTTTTATAATATAGAGAGCAGGTCTGGAGTGTCACTTCCTTATACTTCTATTATTTTATTCGAAGACCAAGAGAAAAACTGAAAAAGTAGTAGAATTAGTAAGAGAGCCTAGTAAAGTGATTAATAAAAACCAAACAAAAAAGCTATCATCTTTTCTAACCAATTTTAAAATATGCCATATAAAGTTCTCAAAAAAATATCTGGAGATACACTTGGTAGGTCATATGTGGTACGTATGTAAAAGAAACTACAAATCTTTTCTACAGGACATAGAAAAGTGATTGAATACAATGAAATTGTACCTTGATTTCTTGACAAAAAGACTGAATACTATTATATCAAATATAGCAAAGTATTTTATAGATTTTAGTGCTTATTCATCAAAATCCCTATATGATTATTTTTGAATTATCAACATAAGTATAAAGTTGATCTGAAAGAGAAAATATTAAAATAAGCATGAAAACTTTGAAAAAGACAAACAACAGAATGTTACTGGGTTGACTGACTTTAATACGTGGGTATTCAAATTGAATTAAATTAGTACTTAAATATATACTATTTTAAAGCTAGAATATGTTTCAAATGCCAGGAAATATATTAAACTAACATGATAATTATGGATGCCTCTGAGTTGGGCTAACTAGTTTTATTTTCTTCTCTGTGCCTTATGTTTTATAAATTTTTAATATTCCGCATGTATTACTCTCATTATAAGATTTAATATTATTTGTTAAAGTATCTCTAGAACCCAGATAGAAAAGAGAGGCAGTTTGACTTCTATTTTTAACATGAAGATGTAAATATGTCTTCTTATAGTTAAATAAGGGATACAGATATATTTTTTATTTGATTCACTACCCTATCTGTAACATTTAGATCAGTATCTGTTTCTTAATATACACTTAATAAATGTTTGATGACTATTGAATAAATATATATTAAGTACAGTTGATGCCTTAGTTTTTGGATTCCCCACCCTCATCCCAAACAGAAGCTCAGTCAATGACTCAGATGTAGAAAGAACAATCCATTGAAGGGTACATTCTGTAAATTGCACCGTAAGGTACAGAGATGCCCTTTCTCTGGATTCATTTGATACTATGAAATATGCAGAAACTTAGGTCTGAATGATGGGGAGGCCAGGGCACTTGTTTATGAGCTCCAACCATCCAATGATTGAGGTTTGTGCCTAGAAACACTGATTTCTCCTCTCAGAGAGGAGAAGAAGAGATAGGAAAAGAGAAAGAAAAGGAAAGGGAGGTGGAGATGGAGGTGAGGACAGCAAAGGAGGGACAGGAGAAAGACAGGGAGTGAAGGTGACAGAGTGAGAGAGAGAAAGAGACAGACAGGCAGACAGATGCAGACAGACAGAAAAGACATGAATGTCTTAGGCTTGAGGCAAGACAGAGTCATCATGAGGTGAAAATTAGTTCTCAGGAAATTTCACCATAGCAGCAGCTTGAATCAGTGGCAGACCAGCAGGAGGACTTGGGGTACCAGCAGTGTATACCACAGTCAATTATATGATGCTACTGCATTAGAGAGTTCTTAAATGGGGAAGGGTGACCTGAATTCTGTGGCAAAGATGACTTTGGGGCTCTTCAGGACTGCAGACTCACGGAGAATAACAAACTCACGCTAGTACCATTTAGATAACCATGAAGAGAAAAGCCAAGGTAAATGGGAGTGGCTGTGCTTTCCTCTACAACAAATACTTAAGTATGATTTTGGGCTAAGAGGTCATGTGATCCAATCTTGAACTGCTGGGTTGAATCACCACTTGGGAAAATTCTTCTCTCTCACTAGAGAGTGTGTTTCACTGTGGTCCTCGTTCCTCATAGAGCCTACTCCCTGCTCCCTCCTGCAATAGACTTTAGTCCCTAACATTTACATCCCAACCCTCTTGATGAATTTCAGTTGTCCAAGGACAAAATACATAAATTATTTACATGTCTTCTGGGAACCATTTTTCAACCTACTAGTCCCTCAAAAGGTTCAACTTGGCTGATCCCTCTTGTTAAAGCTCTTGATAATCTGTGTGTTCTTTTATTAAGCTACCGTGCTTTTCTCAAACCTTTTCATGCTTGGCCAGTTTGAACAAAAGTATCCATGGGTGTTCTGGTTAGTTTTCCTTCAGGTTTTGGGCACCATCAATCAGATCAGGACTGACACTTCTGCAGCTTAGCAGGAGCCACGCTGAGGAAAACAGAGGGCATGAAAAACCCTTTGGCATCTGCCCTCTCCAGAGTCCCCTAGCTGGGAAAGTTGTATTCCCTATGGACATGAACTCTGCTCCCTGTGCACTGAAGTTCTGCCTCACTCTTCTATTTTTCCTTTTTATCTTCTTTGACTTAGTCTTCTTGACTTGATTTATCTCACTACTCAGAGCTTTCCTGGAAAAGGTGAGTTTGGATTTTCAGAGCCTAATTATCTCTATCTTATTTGTTTTCTTCCAACAAATCTCTGCATCAGCTCCTTTCTGCCTTCTGTTTGGATCCTTCTTAGGACAATTTTAACTTTATATGTCCCTCTGGAGTACTTGGGATGTGTATATAAAAGCCCAATTTCATGATACCTAAGAGTCAAATGGCTCAAAGTTTCCAAATAATTGATGAGTATTTTTTCCATTTATACAAATAGGCATGCAAAAGACAGCAAAGTTCTAAAATACTACCCTTCAGAGTGCCTTAGATAAAAATAATAAAATTATACAGAATCTAAAAACCTACACTCAAACTTTTATTGTTTTGCTGGCACAACTCCAGATTGCTTTCCTCCCATCATTCTACATACATTAACCCTTTCCTTGCCTTTAGTCTGTCCTTTCCCTTATTCCTGAGTCTTTACCAGACTCTCTCCACTGTTCTTCACATCATTCCTGTTGGAATATATATACTTATAATGTTCAAAAAGGTGGGTGAAGACTGATTTTATAGCTCTTTTACATCTATTCCTTGATCAAGATCAGACTTACATATAATAGTTAAGGGTTCTCCAAACCCTTGAATCAAAGACAGTTTAATAAGTAATTTAGAATTGTCCTAGATCCTACTATACTGGACACTCTGATCTCTGTCAATTGTTCCTACCTTGTATGATCTAAAGATACTGAAATTTGTGGAGAGACTGCACATTGCATTAATAATAGAAACATTAGCAGCTACCCTGAAGGTCTCTCTCACAAAATTGATTGCTCCATAACCCAGTCTTGCAAATAGAATAGGAATAAGCCAATCTCTGATTTCAGAAACTGCTTAAAATTATCTTAAGGAATTACTATCATCTTGATAAGGAAAAGATTTCCCAGTTGCTCTATCTATAGTCATTGTTGATGTTCCTAAACCAGGGATGGCATATTTAATTAGACAACAAGATTAGGTGGCAAACTTCCCACCTGCCGCATTTTCATAATACAAGGACAGGAGATAGAGGGCAGATAGCAGATAGGGGAAGGGCTGAAAGAACTAATTTGAGTAAGTTAAGTAAACTGAAGACCAGGACCCAACTGAGCTGGAGATAAGCCTTGGAAAATTAGAATGCAAAGAACAAAGGACAAGGCCCGAAGTAAGTCCTCTGCAGGCTGAAATGCAAAGAACAAGGACACAAGACAGTTTGCTTTGCAAGCCTGGCTGCAACAGTGACAGCTGTGTCCCTGCCCCTGCTCACACCCCCTGCACCGAAGACTGCATAAAAGCCAATAGACTTAAACATCTCAGTACCTGATTTCTGGAGTCCCTCCCATCAATGGTTGCGTTTCCTTCTGTTCTTTCTAACAAACCAAACACTCAGTAATTCCCCACTGCTTGCTGTTTTGCCCTGTCCTTCTGTGCAGCTGAAGAACAAGCATCCAGTGAAAACTCTTACAATACTTTGATTCAGAAGAAAATTATATAGCAAAGTATAGCTCTTCAGATTAAACTATTAAAGTTCAATAAGTAAGACACCTCAGTGTCTGATTCAGATTGAGACACTGGTCAATACCATAAGGAAAAGAAACATCAGGAGAGCAATTACCCTGTGTTATCTTGAAATACAGAAATCCCAAAACTTTGAAGGAATGAAAACCTTCTGAAAAGGTAGCCTTTCAACTCTACCATTCCACACAAAAGGGGAGATTCCTGAAACAAAATTTCAGAAACAAAACTTTCCATTTCTAGATGACTCTAGGCTGTTAAATTCTTAACCACAAATCCATTAACTTTCCCATCAGTTTTTAGTCAAACAAAACTTTTCTAACAGTTGATATCTCAAGTACCACTTAGACTACTTGTATCTTATCCTATCTTCTTTCTTTGCCTCTTTTGCCTGTCAGGGTATTTTGTTGCTTACCAGTCCAATTATTTAAATATAGGGTAATTAGAATTTGCATTTTTATTAATTTTTATAAGATAATAGAACAGAAAATATAGAAACCATTTTATCAAGTTCATTCAATATGAGAATTGGCTGACTGAAGTGACACTTGCCTGAGGACACTCAAGATGGTACATAAACAAATGGGCTGCCCGAGTGACATGCAGGGTAAACTGCTAAGTGACTAATGCCACTTCAGTGAACCAGCTGGGATAATAACTACTCTTTATAAATGAGGTACCACTATTAAATACAGATAAATAACCTCTTTCTGGAACATTCAGGAGAATAATCCTTAGACTATAAGTTAATGATTACACAGACTGATGGCCCACAAAGAGCATCTTGCATCTGTTCCAGACAGCCTCTGTGTCATAAGATCTGATAGGCCACAGGTGAAACATGACGAGAGTCTGAGCTCTTCTGGTCTGGAACAATTTAGCAAACGCTCTTACCAAAACTATCCATGTACCCACTGGGGAAAGGCGGCTTCCAATGGACTGTCACCATCTTGACTTCCAACCTCTGGAAATGTCTTATTACCCTGCATACCTACCTTTGTAATTCTCATGAAGATTTTAAAATTGCACTTAAATGCAGCTTCCAGACATACAATGACTCAAGTCATTTTCCCTTCCAGGAAACTTACTTTTAAAAATTGTCTTAATGACAATAAACCTATATATTCAAATCCTAGCCCAGGACCTGTCCTTTTACCTGTAAATTGTACTTCCTGCAACCCCAGGGAAGTGACAGTATTGGTGGGCAACTTGAAACACACATAGATCTGACAGACAGTAGGAAAATATATCCTTGGTTTCCCATTCAGAAGACACCCCATTAAACATACCCAGCTCTGGCTCACAACGGAGCTCTCTTCTCTGAGTCCATCTTGATATTTGTCTAATAAGCCCTTCTCTACTCTTGAGTCCATCCTGAAATCTCTGTCTAATAAACACTTCCCTTGCCTCAGATTGACACATTCTAAAACTTCTCAGTGAACCTACAAACATCTTCCATAGGAATGGGATAGATGCCTTATTTTTAGAGGACCCTCAGACCCAGCCCAGTGACAGTTACTACTTTTTATTGGATCTGTGTCACTAACAAGATGGTGACTTTTGCTTTCCTACTTCGAAACTCAAAGCCATCATGTCGTCAATCCCAGGACAGCTGTTTACTTCTAACTGGAGAGTTCTGTTCTTCCTCTGTAGTTTAGTCTTGCATGCAGATTCATATTATCTATTTCTACTGGGGAAACCAACAATCTATAAGAAGTTTGTTCCAGTGGTTTACAAAATACTATCTTATTTTCAAAATTAATTAATTATAGTGATTTACACACGCCCAAATCACTCAGGATTCTGCTTTTAAATAATACAATCTAATTCATTATATGAATCAAGAGTCTTTCAGAATTAATTCTATTTGCTGAAAGCATTGCATATGAAGGATACAAGTCTCAAATGGTTATATTCACTTTTGTCATATTCATATGCACTAGCTAGGACATGACCCAATGCAAAATGAAAAGACTGTTTCAAAGATTAGAAGACATTTGTAAGTTTCCAGAGCCAATCAATCATCAGCACCCAATTTGAAAGATTCCTTTATGTCATAAAAGAGGAATAATCAAAACATAAGATGAATGTTTAAATTTTTAAAAATTATAGTGTAATACATGTTAGCATTAACCTCCCTTGTAATGTCTCCTATAGAACATGCTTATCCCACTGTTTTTACTACTTTGTGAAACAGTTCTGAGAATCTTTTCTTGAATGTCCTTACGAGGTGTGATAAATATGGTGAGTATCATATTCGCTACCAAGTACCATCCAAAAGACAGGCTCATAAAAACATTACCGCATGTCCTTGTCCACTTTACTCAATGCATCCAGCACTGCAGTATTTCTGGTTCTTTCCCAAAGTCAAAATGACCATAAATGTACATGTCTTGAATCAATTCAGGACATTGAGGCAGCCATGGCAGCAAAATTAATGACACTCATGAAGGAGAACTTCCAGAAATGCTTCAGAAAATGTACAAACAATGGGATAATTGCGTTTGAAGGGAAGAGGAGTATTTTGAGGGCAATTAATGTGATGTGTCTATTGCTGTAATAATTTTTAAATTATTTATGTTGTTTCTGATTAAATACATCAGAAATTTCATCTGTAGTTTTTCTGAAATGGCTTCCTGTTTAAATGATTCAGTGAAGGCTATCTGAGCGCTTGGCATGAAAGCACTCACTGAAAAGTATCTCTCCTCTCTGGAAAACATGCTAGCTCTGGACTCATTGTCATCAACATTTCTATTTGTGCCATGAAGATAAACTTTGGGGTTTTTTCTTGAGACATGGTCTTGCTATGTGTTCAAGCTGGTTGGCCTTGAATGCATTATGTAGCCCAGGCTGGCCTCAAACACATGGCAATCCTCCTGCTTCACCTCCTGTGTGCTGGGGTTAGAGATGTGCTCTACCATGCCTGGAAAACTCTGGGGTTCTAACACAACAATATAGCAGATGACAAAGACCTGCCTTTTCTTATAGTCTTTTAGTTTGCCTCATAGCAAAAGGTCTCTATCTTCATTTGTATACAGTAGCATCATCCACAGCATTGACAGAGGTCTCCAGTAACTCAGGATCTCTATGTAGCCTCCTGATCACTCACATTGTTCAGACATTATTCTCAGTTGAAAAATACCTGAGGCCTCTTCTGCTTCCAGAATGACTTCCTACAAAATCGTATTTTCATCCATCCATATTTCTATCATTATCTCACTCTAACCCCCATTCCTTCTACTCCCAGAGGACAGATAACCCTGTAACTGCTACTCTGTTACTCAGAAGTTTTCCTTACCTTGTTTGAACTCCTTGAAACCCATTTACAAAACCAGAATTTGTAACTGGTGGTAAAGAATTCTATTTAGGAACTCAATCAGTAATCTCTCCCACCAGATATGCAATCACAAGCTATTCTAACTTGCTCAAATCTAATGCTTTTCCAGAAGCTGATTCTGTACTGTTAATGAAATTGCAGTACTTACTTAAATCTGGATACGAGAGTACTTTTTGTAGTGATAAATGACCTTGATATGATTTTTGAGGCAACATGGCTTTTAACATTCACTGCATATGATTAAAAATATGTGCTTACCAATGTCCATTTTCTGTTTAGCTAAGAGCTTCTTATTTTTGGCAAATCGGCTACTCTGACAATAACAAAGAAACTTGAATTTGCTTTCCATTTAATGAATATTACATATTTATTTTGTGATGGGGTATCCATTTTGCTGGAGCTGTAATGAAGAAACTTTTAGGGCTTTGTCAGACAAAAATTTGATGTCCTCAATTTCCAGTGAAAATAGACAGAATAAGTGGCAAACTAAACTGAAACTTATAAAAGTATCACAAAAATGTAAATTGTCATGCTTGAAGAGTGCTCTTGATTTTCATGGGTGTTAGGTAGCATTTAAGCAGTAATACCTGGTCTATTCCCATACACCTTGGTCACCGGAAGTTCCATGCATCTCAATAGTTCACATCCTATTACTGATTCTTGCTATTTAAGGCCTAAATGAGACGAAATACATTTCAGGGCAATTTAATCGAACTTATAAACAGCAGATCAGGGGCATTTCCCAATGTTAAGTCATCAAAATCTCGGCTTGACTTTCAGTCAGGGGATTGTGTGTATATGAAATGGTGCCAGTGTAAAACTTCTCTCAAATTTCTCTGGAAAGTACTGTTCCAAAAAGTTTTTTATGACAAGCACTCCAGCCAGACTGAATGGAATTAACTTTCATACCCCTATTTCTCATTTTAAAAGATGTCACACATCTACTTCCTAGGTTTCCATGCCAATGGCAGCTTTCATCTCAGCATCTCTTAGAATTCTCCAGAAAAAGTACCACAGTAGAGACAGATAAACCTGCAGACTTTGTTATAAGTGCATGGTTTCTACCTATGATTTTCAAATCAGGACCTTTGATGAGCCAGAAACTACTAAGTCCTCTACTCTTTATTGTGACGTTATAAAATTTTATTTTATTATCCTTCAACTTAACATGTACAAGTTTGTATCTTTTATATTTATAGAATTGCATAATGATCATAGTGAGACAGAAAAAGAGACCACCCTGGAACCCCTTTCTCTTTTCAAGGCCTCAATCCTGAGCACCACCTGTCAGATGATGTTATGTCCTTACTTTGTTCCACCTTTTAACCACAAGATTATCGCACTTTCTGTACCTTGCTACACACCCTTCCTTTTCCCATCCCAGTAACACCCTGAAGTAATAAGCAAACAGCTTCACTGTATCCTGTTATCTCACCCCACAGTCAGCCATGGCTAATCAGATGTTCAAAGTTACTAAACAGTCACTTTGAGTACCACCCTTTGTTCTGTTTCTATCCATTGGCTTGCTTCCCTTTTCCCACCAAGCAGCCATATAAAAGGCATGCATACCCCTTGCTTGGGGCTTAGAATTTGGAGTTCTTAACTCCTCTGGGCCAGCTGGTTTAATCAAACATGCTTCCCTCCACTTCACTAACATGCTTCTCAGGTTTCCATGCCACTGATAAATGTAAAAGTACTGTAACAATAATATGGTTGGTAGAATATTTTTAACACTTGAGAAAGAAAGTTTGTACCCATTATTAATCATTCATCTTTCTTCATACCCCATGCTACCTTCCCTGAAGCCTATGAACCACTGTCTATATAGATTTATATAAATTTTTATCTCTATAGACTTTCTGTCTTCATAGATTTGTTCTGAAAATTTTGTGTAAATGGAATCATACAGCATATAGTCTTTTGTGACTGGTCTCTTTCACTTAGCATACTTTGAATATTGTCCATGTTCTAGCAAGTATCAATACTTTTCATTGCTAAATAATATTTTATTATATGAATATTCCATATGATGCTTATCCATTCATTAGTCAATGGAAATTTAGTGTTTTCCAATCTTGAATTACTATGAATCATTTTATTGTGAACACATATTTAATACAGAAATTTTGGTGTGTATATGATCTTATTTATCTGGAATAGAATTGCTGGGTCAAATGTTATATGAAGCAGCTAAGTCATTTTACATTTTCACCAGCAGTGTATAAAGGTTTCAATTTCTTCATATTCTCACCAAACACTTATGATTTGTCTTTTAATTTTTTGTAGCCATTCTAGTGGTTAAGAATTGGTATTTTGGAGCCATCCCTGCAATGAGCCTGCCAGCCACCATCAGGACTAGTAGCCAATATGTGTGGGAAGAACCAGCCAGCCAAATCCCTGTGAACCTGCTGCCATTAGAGGAGTATCAGAGAAGCCACAGAGCCACATGTGTCCAGAGAATCCCAGCCTGCAACCCACTACTTCCCTAAGGAAGTTGGGTTAGTAGAAACTAAGGTGCCTCACCCATTCCCCTGCGCCACTGACAAGCAGCTAACACAGAAAATGCCTGGGATCCCACAAGCAGTTCATCCAAAGGAGTCTTAGAAAGATGTCAAGATGACAGAGCAAAATGCAATCTCAGGCCTCCAACCCACACAGAATAGGTCTGGGAGACAGAGAAATGGAAGAGGTTGAAGGTTGCAAACCTGAAGTAAAGAAACAACTTCATAAGACTGTAATCAGCGTAAAAAAGTAATCAGATCAGAAATAATATCTTGGACAAAAGAAGAAATGACAAACATAATGAAAACCTTGCTGAGCATGTCTACAGAAGACATAAATAACAGAGGCAGCATAGGAAAATGGAGGAAACTTTGAACAAACAATATAGGAAGTGCAATGCATGAAACAAATTCAAAAGATATCCAGGAAATTAAAAACTCCATTGAAAGCTGGCAAAACCACTTAAAAAAGACTGAAGATAGATTTTCAGACCATGAAGACAGGATTTCAGCTAGTAATCATGAATGAAAGATCTTTTAAAAATAACAAGGAATCAGGAAATAAGAATTCAATGGTTGTGAAATGACACAAAGAAAAATAATGTAAGATTGATAGGAGTGAAAAAGCAGAGGGTCAATGCAAAGGAGATAAAAAGACTATTTACTGAAGTAATAGCAGAAAACATCCCACACATGGGAAAAGAACCTGACATACAGTGAGGCACATAGAACTCCAACCAGCCATAACAAAAATAAATCTACACCCAGACATGTAATAATCAAGATCCCAGAAATTCAGCACAAGAACAGAATATTAAAAGCTGTCAGAGAAAAGAAACAGATCACTTCTAAAGAAAAACCCATTGGAATCATGGTAGATGTCTCAGCACAAACAGTCAAGTCAAGAAGAGCTTGGAGTGAAGTATTTCAAGTCCTGAAGGAAAATGACTTCCAATCCAGATTGATGTATTCTGCAAAACTATCTTTTAAAATTAATGAAGAAATAAGATACTTCCATGGTAAAGAACAACTGATGGAATTCATGACCACCAAACCAACCTTAAAGAGTGCTGAAGAATATTCTAGAGAGAGATAAAGATGACTATATTTCCAGGAACAGAAGCAGAGGGGGACCACCAAGCAAGATAGGAAAATCAATGAAGGAGAAAAGCCAGGGGCCAACAGATGAAGGATAGTTTAGCAGAGATGAACCAGTGCATTTTAGTCATAACCATTAATGTAGATGGCCTCAATTCACCAATAAAAAGAAAAATGGACAGAGTGGATCAGGAGACAGGATTCATCAATATGCTGTACACAAAAACACATCTGACTCAAAAGGAAATTCAGACTGGAGGTTGGAGAAAGGACAACGCTTAAAAGCGTTGTCCAATAAAATACCAATTTTATTTTTTTAATCTACATGTCTATCCTTAAACAAGCACCCTAGTATCTTAGTGAGTTTATACTAAAATAAAGCTGAATTTGAGCATGGAAATAAAAAGAGGACTCGAAGGAAGATGTTTTATCTTAGATGATGAACTCAAATGGCCCAGTGCTAAGAGTATCATAATGTTTCTGTAAGTAATGTCAGACAATGATCCTTGGCTAGCCCAGGATTTTCACAGCCTGTGGATTCCAGTGTACAGCAATGGTTGCTCTGACACTATTAGGTTGTTCCATACCTAGCTAAAACATGACTGCAATTCTGATTAAAATTGTACAATAATTGAAGGCTATTCTTGCAGCATAAATTGGAATTCTGAGATCCCCAGAAAGTAGATCACAAATAGCTTAGTAAAATTAATACAGAATGTTTCTGGTCAATATAAATATGTAAATGCTTAATATTGCTTTAAAAATCATCTCTGTAGAAACCATATGCTCACCTACAAGAATGTTATCTTAATAGGGACTGAATTAAACATCCACATTGCCCCTTCCTTCTCTGACATTGTAGAATTTTAGAAACCATTGTCCTGAGGATTAGACACAACTATGGAAGCAGAAGACCTAGGTTCTAGGCTCAAATCTACTAAATAACTAGCTACAGTATTTTAACGTAGACAGCTATGTCAGGTAGAAATACTATAGACAGTCATACAGGGCTAGACCCTTGAGGGAGCCAATGGAGAAGATAAGAATATATCAGAACTGAGACTGGAGGCATATTTGAAGATTAAAGTTATAAAGTTCAGATTTACATGTTTCTCTAAGGGATAAACAAAGTTTGAGATTATTGGAAGCACACTTTTGAGATTTGCCATATAAATAAACCATTATCTCATTAGGAGTGAGCCATCCTCTACCATGAACTAAGGCTAAGGTTACTAAAACTAAGATTAAAACTATTAAGACTAAAGACAAGACTAAGACTATAGATTAGTAGCCAAAGTTAATGATATCATCCATGTATCCTTGCTACTACTGGGTCAATATTAGCCAATGAGCTATACTTGCAATTTTATTGGTTGATTATAGGTTTGACCCACACTGTAACCACCTTGTGATTTTGCTCTATAAAACTGTCTTAGAGAATAGGATTTGTTGGAAACCCACTCACCACCTCATGTCTCGCAGGAGCTATTCCTGTTCCCCATCCCCATTCTCAAATATATTATCCTAGTCTTAATCTCTGTTGTTTCTCAGAATTTGTTCTTCAACTTCAGGGAACATAAACTCAAAGTATGTGATATCTAACAGGTTGGGAGTTATATTTTTTCACTGTATCATTTTGAGCAAATAACCTGTTTTTAATGGAATGCAGTTCTCTGGTCTGTAAAATGCACACTAAGAGTTAGAAACAATATCTGAATTCTGTTTTGACTAAAAAATGCTGAGATGGGCGTGGACCCTTAGGCCCATACACAGAGAGCAACAGGATTGAGGTTGGGACAGATGAAGACTTTCTAAGGGACACAGCAGAGAGGCTCTAGGTTCAGCTCATTGTGGTTCAGGTGCACGAAAGGAGCAGCTTTCTCCTGTTCAGACGATCAATGAGGTCAAGTTGGTATAAGAATATCGCCTTTTTCGCAAAGGCCACAAATCTGAGGGGTTTTGTTTGAGAATAACTCTATCCACACAGTGTTTGGGCAGGTATAGGTGGCTGAGATGTTGGTGGCTTCTTTTTCTTCTACTTGATAAAAGAAAAGCATATCTTTGGGGCTGGGGGTTTTTAGCTCAGTGGCACAAGTGCCTGCCTGGCAAGCACAAGATCATGAGTTTGATCCCCAGTACCCAGGAAAAGAAAAAGAAAAAAGAAAAAAGAAAAAAAGAAAAGCTTATCTTCTACCCTCCTAATAATTCTTACCAAGATGAACCTTCCCAGGGTGTGGAAATCTGTGGGGCACTAAATAAAGGACCATTTTGAAGTACTAATATTGACATTAGAAAGTGAATAACTAATGACTTAGAAATCAATTTTTTGGCCTCACAGGCAGTTTTTAGTTTGTTTTCAATTAAACTGAAGGGCAACTCAGTCTTAGCTGTCAATAAAAAGATCATTAACAATATTGTTATGATAAATCACTGTGATATTTTGAATGTTGCTTAGAAGTAATTCCAAGAATTGAGTGCCATTGCTGTGACAAATCTTGAATACAATTTATGGCTCTTAACATTTAAAACAGTAAAAAAACAGGCAGAATTAGAATTAATGTTGAATCCTGAAGTGATATTCACTCAAAAGTACATAACCTAATTGGAATAAGAGTCTATCCATCTCATTAAAAAATATATTTATCATAAAAATTTATTTTTTAGTCAGCAAATGTTTTTCAAAGTTTTCTACATATTTGTTCTTTAGATCAATATAAAAGGTAATAATACTAATGATAACTAACAGAAGAGAGCTAATGCTTACAGCATTAGGCTCACATGCAATAAAAAGCTACATATCAATTTATGCATAGTATTGTGATGCAGAAAAGCATAATAGGGCTGTCAAGTAGTTTCATGCCTAAAATATATTACATTAGAATAAAATTATGTGTGACAAGTAGAATGGAAATTTACATTCAAAGAGAAAAATGAACTGACATAAAATTTCCAACTTTTAAAGAACTCGTGTCTTTATACTAAAGATACCCAATATTAAATTGCTAAAGTATTTTGATTCCTCAAATATAGTTAAAATACTAGCTGAATATGAAAATATTAATATTTATCACACATTAGAAATTATTTCCTTTGCAGTTTAGTGAATAAAATGGGGGTGACTCTGCCTACTTGCTTCCCATTGTAAGTCAAAAAATGTTAACACTAGCCATCCATACAAACTAGGTGACACTCTCCTCTTGGTACAGAGCAGCTTCTCAATAAATCCTAGATTGATTGACTGATTCATTGATAAATCTTGCCAAGGACTTCAGAGAGATGCAGTTCTTAACTTAATCAATAATTGCAATACTCAATAGGTGCAACCAAAAATTATGTTACCAGCTAAGTAGTTCTTGTCTTTATTCTGTATTGAATCCTGGCCCAAGGAAGACCCACCCAATATAAAAGGCAGTAATTCATAAAATATAATACAAAGAAGCCTCAAAACTTTTTGTGGATCCAAACCTAGAAAATGATACTCAGCCAAGCTATGGCTATATTTGGTGTAGCTATGGATACTTAAGCAACACAGGTATTTTCTTCTGGGGAACCTGAAATAAGCAGCATTAATCTTTCAAAACAAGCTTTAGAAACTGATAGGATCAAAATGTTGGGATGAATATTTATGTTTTTCTGGATTTTTCACCTAAACCAGGACTCCTCTCTTTAAAAGGAGAAGTGACTGTTTGCAGAAAAGATGCAATGAATTCTTGGGTTAGCATCTATCATCTTTTCCTCACAAGCCAGACTACTGTTTTGCTTCTTTTTAGCTAAGTCTTTTGGAATAGATCTTCATGAGGCGAGACTGGAGAGGCAGAGAAGCCTGGGGGCTGTAGTGTCAGTTTGTTTTGCTACAGATCTAACTCGTAGATTTCAGTGCAGCTTTCTCGGCAATAGAGATTACAATTTGCTCTGGACTATCTGCCTTTATTGTCTTTCAATTTGAAAGGGAAAGAGAGCTCCTAAAATCTCCAAGTAAAACCCAACTATTGAATTAAATTATACATGGTCAGGCGTGAGGGCACGTTCCTGTAATTCTAGTACTATAAGAGGCTGAAGAAAGAGGATCACAAATGCAAGCCTGCCCTGAGCAACTTAGTGATTGAGACCTTGTGTCAACCGGAAGTGGAATAAGCTCAGTGAGGAGGTTTTGGGTTCATTCCTCAGTGCTGAAAATATAATAATAAATGTGGCTGTGTCTTAGCTACTTTTCTCATTACTGAGACAAAATACCCAACACTCAAAGTTAAACAGGAATGGTTTACTTAGCTCACAGTTTGTAGAAATTTCAGTTCATAATTGGCTGGCTCCGAGGTGGCACATGGCAAAGAAGCAATATCTCATGGCAGTAGGAGACCACAAGAGCAACAAGAGGAAGGGAGTGAGAGACAGGACAAGCCTCCGTCTGTCCCTTACATTAGAGGCAGGCTCTCCAACTTAAGGCATATGTAGCACTCACACCCATTATCCCATCACTGAACCACGAATCAGTGACAAATTCTAGATTCAATCACTACCCAAAAAATCACTGCCATGGCGGCATGAGGCTTTTATGGGACATCCAGACACAAACAATACTATTTTGCCCCAGTATCCCAAAGAGCTATACATGCCACTTTATGCAAAAGAAATTTAGTCTATCTCTAAGAGTTACCAAAGTTCTAACAGTTTCAGCATTACTGAAAAATTCAGTTCTGCAGTTGATGAACATTTGGGTGGTTTCCAAGATTTAGCTATTACAAATCATGCTGCTATAAACATGGATGCACATGTATTGCTGTGGTATGAAATTTTCAGTTTTCGTGGGAACATAACCAGAAGGGAAATAGCTGGATTGAATGGGACTTCCAATCCTAGTTTTTTGAAGAATCTCCACAGTGATTTCCACAGTGGTTGCACCAGTCTACTCTCTCACCAGCTGTGAAGAAGTGTTTCTTTTTTGCCATGACCCCACCATTTATTATCAGTTGATTTCTTGATGGCAGCCATTCTTTCTGGAGTGAAATGGAATCTCAATGTTGTCTTAATTTGCATTCTTTGAATGGCCAGTGATGTTGCACATGTCTGCATGTATTTATTTGCCATTAGTATTTCTTTGTCTGAGAAGTGCATATTAATCTCAGATGCCCATTTTTGGATTGGGTCTTTGAATTTTGGGGGCCTGATGTTTCTCAGTTCTTTATATGTTTTAGATATAACTCCTTTGTCCGGGGGACAGCTAGCTAAAATTCTTTCCCATTCTGTGGGCTTTCTCTTCACTTTGTTGGTGATTTCAAGTACAAAAACTTTTTAATAAAATGAGATCCCAGTTCTTGATTCTTTGAAGTACTTCCCATGCAGTACATATTTTGTTCATGAACTGTTTGCCTATTACTCAGCTATAAAAAATAATAATCTTGAAGCTTTTATAGGTAAATGGAGGCAATTTGAGGTCATACTTATAAGTGAAATAAATCAAACTCACATTGATGTCATTTTGTCTCCCTTGTATAAAAAATAATAAAAAATAAAAGACTTTTGAGTAATAAGATCCAAAATGTACAATAGATATTGTAATAATGAAAGGGAAAGAACATGATAAAAAGAAAGAACAACTGGGATAGGGAAAAGGAGGAAAAGAAGAAAGGAAAAGATTATATGTATATTGGTAAATATATATATAAAGGTACTACCAACCTCTGTGAGTTCATCAAAAAGAACAGTTTGTGCTGTCACTGTTTGATTATTTTTGTGCCTTGATCTTGTAACCTGAACAATTAGTTCTGGGATAATAATATGCAATATATTAACTAGTGTTGATTTCCAGGTTTTTTTTGGAAACTCTGTCATTTCTATCCTTTTTTATCTGACTTGATTTTTAAAACTAAAAAAAAAATAAAACAAAATTTCAAAACAAGATAATAGGAAGGTAATAATGGTTAATATATTTATTGTGTCTTGTTACCTTTAAATTAGTTACTCAGAGTACAAGATACCAGCATTTAATTGTCCAAACAATATTAGCACAAATATTTCTTTTTAATGAACTAAGAAAAATTAGTAATATAACTATTTTAACTATCTTTTATATATTTTTTTCCTTTTCCCTTCCTTCTTTTTCTCCATTCCTCCATCCCAGTTTCTCTTTCCTTCTGAAGTTTCTTCCCATTTTACAATATCTATTGTATATTTTGAATCTTACTCTTTCAGTTTCTCACAATATGGGGAAAATGATGTTTATACATGTGCATCTGATTACACTTAATAGTATGGTCTAGAGTTGTACCCACTTACCTATAAAAGTCTCCAGTTTATTCTTCTTTATTACTGAGAAGAACTCCATTGTATAAAAAGGCCACATCTTTTTTTATCCATTCTTTGGTTGATGGGCATTTGGGTGGTTTCCAAGATCTAGCTATTACAAATTGCACTGCTATAAACATGGGTGTATGTATATCACTGTGGTATGATGGTTTTAATTCTTCTGAGAAGATATCCAGAAGGTTATCTGGGTTAAATGTGACCTCCAATCCTAGTTTTTTTTTTAGAAATCTGCACTCTGATTTCCACAGTGGTTGCAACCACTCTATAATCCCACCAGTAGCAGAAAAGGGTTCCTTTTGCCCCTCAGCCTCTCCAACATTTGCTATTGGTTGATTACTTCATAATAGGCATTCTTTCTGCGGTAAGATGGAATCTCAGTGCTGTTTTAATTTGCATCTCTCAAATGACCTGTGATGTTGAACATATTTTCATATATTTATCTGTTATTTGTTTGCCATTATCTGGGAAGTGTGTATTCAACCTCGGTTGGTCATTTTTGGATTGGGTCTTTAAATTTGGAAGGTCTGATTTTTTTAGAGTTCTTTATATGCTCTCAGTAGTAATCCTTTGTCCAAGCAACAGCTGGCAAACATTTTTTTCCCACATAGCGGATAGTCTATTCACTCTGTTGGTGGCTTCTCTTACTGTGCAAAGGCTCTTTATGAAAGAAGGACCCGTTTTTCATTCTCTGTGATAGTTCCTGTGCGGTCAGGATTTTATTCATAAAGTCTTTGCCTACACAATGTCTTCAAGAGTTTTACCTATTCTATCTTCTAGAAGATTTAATACTTCTGTTTCAATATTTAGATCTCTGATCCATTTCAAATCTAGTGTAGTGCATGGTGAAAGTTAGGGGTTCAATTTTAATCCTCAGCATTTGCAGAGGCAGCTTTTCCAGCAACATTTATTCAAAGGGTTCTCTCTTTTTTTCTTCCAGCAAATGTTTTTCATACCTGTGTCGAAAATGCAGTGGCTTAGTATATATATCTGGAGTTGTCTCTGCATCTTCTAATCTGTTCCATTTATCTTTGGGTCTTTTGTTCGTTTTTTTGCTAGTACACACTCTTTTTTATCAAAGTAACTTTACAGTATAATTTTAAGTCAGGGATTGCGATGCTTCCTGCCTTGCCTTTACTATCCTAGGTCGCTTCTGTTTCCAAATGAATTTCCGGGTCATTTGATCTAATTCTGTGAGATATGTTGTTGGATTTGGGTTGGAATTGCGTTATATATGTATAGCAGTTTTGGAAGTATGGCCATTTTTCATATTGGTTCTTCCTACTCAAGAGTAAAGGCTATTTGTCCATGTTCTGATGTCCTCTTTAATCTCCACTTTCAGAGTACAGCAGTTTTCAGTATAGAGGTCTTTTACACCCTTCCTTAGGCTGATTCCTAGGTATTTCATTTTTTTTAGATGCTCTTGTTTCCCTAATTTGTTTCTCAGTGAGTTTGTTATTTATGTATAGTTATTTATGTACAGAAGACTATTGATTTTTGAGTGTTGACTTTTTTCTAGCTAAGCTATTCCATTTGCTTATTAAATCTAGCAGCTTTTCAGTGGAGTTTCTGGGTCTTCTATGTAGAGTATCATGTCAATTACAAATAATGATAATTGATTTTCCTTTGTTATTTCTTTTTATGTCTTTCTCTGGTTTAACGGTCCTAGCTAAAGTTTCCAGGGCTATGTTGAATAATAGTGGATAGAGTGGACAGACATCCTCTCTTGTTCCTGAGTTTAGAGAGAAAGCTTTCAGTTTTTGCCCATTTAGTATGATGTTAGCTCTAATCTCACAACTCTTACATGCTGCATTCACCTAAAACCAGCACCACATGGATGATGACAAGGTCTGCTGATAGCAGGAGCAGTAGTCAGTCTTCTTTCTTCCTTAGGTGTAAGGGTTGAGCTCCTGGGCAGCTGAGAATTCTGAACTCAACTCTGAGGTATAAATTCTCTAGGCCCTTGCAGTTTTGAAAATGGTGTGCTACAACTTCTTAAGCAGTCTTTCATTTTTGCAGTTTTGAATTGCAAACAGCGGAGTCCCACTGCGTCCAGAGATGCCCTTAGGCTATTTTTCTATTCTCCTGTTCCTTCTCAGAGCTCAAAATTTCCTCTACTCTATCTTTGCAACCCACAGCTTTACTAGAGCTTCCTTTCTGGTCAAACTCACAATATTTTAAATCATTCTTCTGGGCTCTTTGTTCTTGAGTTACAACATAAATCTGGCCAAACTCCCTCAACAGTAGCCCTGCCACTATCTCAGCATTCAAATGCCTTGAAATTTCTTCTACAAGATTGGTTAGTTCCCTTAATTCTTAGTCTCAGGCAAAGTCTCTGGACATGAGCAAAATGCAGACACATTTTCTACCAAGCCATAATACACATTATCTGGAATCTAACAACCAATGCAGTCCTTCTTTGTATCAGAGAACTCCCGAGCCTGATCTTTATCAGTAGGGTTTCTATCACCTTCTGGTCTTCTGAGCTCTGACCACAATCTCCCATACAGAACAGTGTAAGGTGTTCCAGTGCTCCTTTTCCAGTCAGCAGATCCAAACCTTTCCTAACTCTTCCCCCAAGCCATTGCCAAACGTTCCAGAACCACATGGTCAAATATAGCCAAAGCAATGACCCAACTTCTGGTACCAAATTGTCTTAGTTACTTTTCTCATAGCTGAAGTAGAATACCTAACACCCAAAGTTAAAAGAGGAAAGGTGTGGTGGCTTGATAGCTGGTAGTCAACTTGCAATACTAGCTGAAATGAATCATTGTGGTGCTGCTCATGGATGGCCCACCCAAGGATTATTGCCTAGATAAAAGGAAAAGCTGGAGAGGAACAGTTGAGTTATTGATTCTCCTGTTGCCACGCTTCCCCTGGAGGAGCTTGTCGAACTTCTTCCCTGATGTGAATGTTGCTGTTCTCATTGTCAGAGGAGCTCAGGACCTTGTTATCGCTGAGAATGGCTGCAGTTCACTTTTGGGGAGCTCTGGTTCCTACTTTGAGCGTTGCTTCATAGCTCTGAAGGAGAAGATGGTGTTCTGTTCAGTCTCCAGGAAGTTTGTCATACTGGCTTCCTGATAGGAACTTGGCTGTTCTTATCATCATAGGAGCTTGGGACCTAGTTGTCACTGAGGATGGCTGTGTTACTTTTCAGGGGAGCTCTGGTTATTACTTTGAGCATTTCTTCCTAGCTCCAGTGCAAATATTTAACATACTGGCATAGATCCTTCATCCCGCTGGCACAGACTTTCTAGCTTTCACTGCTGACCTTTGGGTCTTCCCAGTGCAGATTCATGAAACAGACTTGCATGAGTCACTGTTGTGGGCTCTAGGCCTGACTCATGGGAGGCCTTATCATGGGCTCTAAGTCTTCAGCTGAACTCATGTAGGATGTTGCCAGGTGATGCAGGTCCTCAGCTGAATTCTGTGGTCTTAGTGTGTGGATAATTTCCTGCACTCTGTCTTTTGTATTTGATTCTTGAGTGACTGTCCTGAAACAATATTATAAATTATGCTCCCTGAATTGTCTTGTTCTCCTTGCAAACCCTGACTACAACAAAAGGTTTATTTAGCTCACAGTTTTTAGAGATTTCAGCCCATAATCAGCAGGGTGGCACATGGCAGAGAGGCAATAGTTCACAGTGGTGGAAGACAGCAAAAGCAACAAGTGAGGGCCAAAGGGAGAAACCAACCTCTTTTTGTTTTTTATCTTATGGAGACTGCTGGCATTAGGTGACAATCCAATCATTGGAGTAGTCCAGCACTCTTGAAGCCTTAATCCCAGCACCCTTAATCCCAGCATTGCACTTTGAATCAGTCACAAGCTCTAGATTCAGCTACTTCCACCAAAGCCTACCCCCCATGACTGCATGAGATTTTGGAGGGACATCTGGACACACATCAAAGTAGGCTGATCCAAATATAATCATCAGAAATTGGAGAAGATGCAATCATATCATAGTCTACATAAAGAAAGTTAAGATTAGAACAGGGTAGTAAGTGACCATTGCCTTAGCAGAATCTAAGCTAGTTCATCTGATAAATACTGAACATGAGTGCACAATTATCTACTTACTCTTGCTCACAGCTGGCCAAGTCCCAGACATGTGGAATAGGACCATTAACTGTTCGCTGACTGCAAATGTATTAGTAAAAACAACTGATACTACACTGAGTAGAGATAAATCATGTCAGTACATTTTCCCCCAAATTGCTGATCCACAGAATCATAAGCAAATGTACAAGTGGTCTACTGTTCTAAGTCACTAAATCTCATAGATGGTTTGTCATACAGAAACAGCTAACTGTCCCTGTGGTGGAAAGTCAATGTAAATAAAGCAGAAAGTGCTGGGCATATAGCTCAGTGGCATAACACCTGCCTGGCAAGTGCAAGGTCCTGAGTGTGATTCTCAATACAAAAAAAAAAAAAGCCAGAAAATGTTCCTGCTCTTGAGAATCACCATCATTCATTGTGGCTAAGAACAACCGTAAAATAACAAATAAAATATCAGATATGGTAGGACAGAAAATTGAAATACAGCAACATGATAGCAAGTGCCTATAAAACTGCATAAGAGAGGAAGGTCAAGGGAGACATTTCTGAAGAAATAATACTTAAAATGAGATCTGAAATTCACATGGGAGCTAGACACAGTGACAGATTGGTGTTTTCCAGGCTGGACTGTTTGAGTAATGGTGTTAGATAGGGACAAGATTTCCGGAAAAATTGGAATGACTTCTAGGGGAGTACACAACAATGGCTTCCTGCCAAATTTCATGGTACAGTCACTTTACTAGAGCAAATGAGGAGAGGACTAGGAATGTCACCATTCTTATATATGATACACATTTTCCAAAAGGAGTTCCCAAGATTTTTGCTCAAAGTTTGAACATTTGCTGCTAGGACCTGGGGACTTTTCCACGTGACAAGTGTTTTCCTATCCATAGAATACACTTCAAGTGTGTATATGACAAGGGCCTAAAAATGCTCTGAAAAGACAGATGGTATGGAGACTGTGCAAAACTCCAGGGGCAGCATACATTTTCTCAGAACACCAGGTTTACTTCTGGCTGTTGGAGGTAGACTACAGTACCCACCTCTGGGCTGGAAAACTTTCTGGTTGGCTCCACACAAAGTTTTTAGCAGTAAACCATTACTCTGCAGTGAGAGGTGCATGGGAGAGTAGGGCAGCTGCTGGAATGCTGATATCATCTTTGATTATGATTCCTATTAATTTGTACATCCTAGAAAAGTTAGATAAAAACATCAACATAGCACTTTATCCTCTTCATTATTTTGAGGTTATTTTTACATAATAGTTTAAAAAGTTAAATTTGCATTACATAAAAAGTTAATATTGTAGTTAATATTCTTAGTAATTATAGAGAAAGTTCTTCCAACATAAAGTTTCTTCAAAGTAAATGTTTGCTGTCGGCATAAAAATACAGATACAAACTAGACACATATTCTAATCTTATTAAGAAATCTTGAAAATTGCCTTAGGGTTTTTAGCTAAGCTATATCACCAAATGGAATTAATAAAATTAAAAATGTGAGAAAAGACAAAACACATTTTTTTCTTGACCTTGGTTTTCAAAGATCTGAGGGAGGACTCAGGGAACCGGTGTCACTTGTTAATAGGATCAGTGCAGAAAAGTGTAAAAATGCTGGTGACCCGCAGCCACTGAACAGTGAAGCTGCCACCATGTGCGGGCCTCCTGCCTGGAGGATCAGCCCTCTTCTTAAAGCCCCCACCCCACCATGAGCCAGAAAGCTCTCCAATCCTAACACTTAGCCTGGGGGATAAAAGGAAGAAAAACCAGCACATGAATATCTAAAACAAATACACCTTTTCAAGGGTGATGGTTTGCCTGTCGACAGTGATTTTCCAGGTCAAGATATTGCTATAGAAAAAAAAAAAAAAAAAAAAAGAAAAGAAAAAGAAAAAGCCTCCTGTTTTCTTACCATTGGTAAGTCAAGCTTGCTTGGGACTGAGTTTTTAATGAGCACATTTGCAGTTAGCTTTTATAACCATGCTCATCGGGTTTATTCTGCCTATGTAACGGAGCCAGTCACCCAGCTGGATGCCCAGGGTAAGCACCAAAGACTCCCAGTCCTTGGAACCTTTTTCTTTGCAGAAAGTAGAAAATCTTTTCTGTGCAGAAAGCATTAGCATGTGCTAAGGATTCTCCCCCACTTCCCTTGTGCAGCAGTCCTAGCAGAAATGCAAATAAAACCACGGGACACATTGGGAAGACCTGCAATTAGCAGAAGGGATATGACTTCCTTGCAAAGATAGAAACTCCTCAAAGTCCCTGGCAGCTGTCCATTATGTCATTTTCCAAAGGTGCTCGCCATCTGCCACTCCAGGTCCTGCAGAGTCTTGCACAAAGGAGGTGTTCAGCTGTTATGCTATTGATCAGGATAAAGGAAGAGGCTGGCACCAGAGGAGGGACTTGGAGACTAGGTAACCTCTCAGAGGGTGATGGGAAGAGGCAGTGCTGGGGGATTCTCTAGGCAGGAATGAGGCGCTATCATCACATACAGCTGGGAATTTTATATCCAGAAAAATGTATCAGAGAATTTCTTCAGAGAACCGTTTTCTCAGCTGCAAAATGGAAATAATACCATATGTAGGATTTGGGGGGCAAAATAATGGCTATGAAACTGTCTTGTATATCTTCAGCACTCATTGAATATTTTTTTTGCTTTTTTAAAATTTTAAAGAGGGGAAAAACATAACAGAAAAATGGTAGAAACAATACAGAATTAAAAAAAAATAAACAGTAAGAAATCATTAGTTGATACATTACATATTGTCTTCTTGGATATAGTTGTTCAAGTTACAAAATTAAAATACACAAAGTGGACATTCAAACAGTGAGGTTGCAAACAGTTCTGTTCACCGATCTAACAAAAACTTAGCAACATGGTTATCAATCCTACACACTTAAATATACATGCAGTTATATCCTTTAGAGCACTTTCTTTTCCTCCTTTTGCTTTTTAAGTCCATTATCTGTTTAGTTATATCATGTTTCAGGTTGCTCAGTACCTTACTGATCTGTTTTGTTGTTATTTACTTTTTTTACTTTTTCTTTTTTATTATTTTATTTATTTTATTTTGAAGGTAGTAAAATACAGCAGAACAAGACAGGACAAAGCTAATTGAGGAAGTGTAGTGAAATTGGTACAGAACCTCACAGCAGGTTACTGGGATAACAGCAATAGGTACAATAGTACCTCTGGTTTTCTTTACAATAATTGTTCCTTCTATCAGGTTGAGCAATATCGAAAGAAATACTGAAATTATAAAAACAGAATATTCACTAGAGCAATACCATTGATCAGAACAGAGCAAAAAACAGAGATAAAAATATTTGCCTTCGAAGAGAGGGCAGAAGAAAATCCCTCTTATTTGCTATATATCATATAGTCAGACTCGAAAGAGATGCTCAGATCTCCGGCTCTCACTTGCTGGGGGGGGATGAGATGGATGTTTGATTCTTAGCCCGCACACTGGTAGGCTCACAGCCCCTCACCAGAGTGGTGAGCTGGCTGCCTGTTTTCCCAGCATCCCAACATGGTGCGGATCTCAGGAAAAGCTGATATGATTCTCGCCCTGGGGCGGCTGCAGCTTGGGAGGCCACAGCCACTTACCAGAGCTGCATGCTGGCTGCCTATTTTCCCAGTGCCCCAAGTTCCAAACGATATTATTTTTAATTCACCGATGACTAACATGGGCTTAGAAAGTTGAATTGAATTTTCCATTGTCACCCTACCAAGTGGTGCTATCTATGTAGAAAACAGATCTTCCATACTTGCACATAGCACATTTTCCACTAAAGTTTACTCCCTCTGTCTAGCTGAAAACAAGACAAATCAAAAGTCTTAGCGGTGCTTATATTCTTTTACAATTGGGCACGGGAATGTAACCATTTAAATTTCTCCAGTTCTCAGGAAGATGGTTCATCCAAATGTTCTCAGATGAGAGAATATGAAGGCTGGTCCAACACAAATGGAGTCAAGTACATGTTCAAGTTTGACCAAATGGACTCATGAGCTCCACCATTCACTTCTGTAGGAGTTCAAGAAAATGGCTAACATCTCTAGGTCCTTTAGATGTTTTTCTATAAAATATAGGTGATCATAATAGCATACAACTTAGTGTTATGAATATCAAATGATAAGATCTATGTAAAACACTTAGCACAGTACCTGCTCTGTAGGAATCACTTGCTACCTTCCATCAAAGCTATGATGCCCAACATATTCCAGCTGTACAATATGGGTGGTAATGAACTCAACTCATTAGAGGGAGACCAAAAGTTTGGTTTGGGATTAATCCCTTTCCTTCACCCAAGGCATACACACATAACTATTCTTGTTTTAATAAAGTCCGCCTACCGAGTCCCAGTATACATCACCCTCAGTTTTGTTTATAAAGGGCAATAAAAACAACCCTAGTGTCTCAGCACGCCTGGCAGATGTTTCAGTAACAGGCTAAGGGCAGAGAGCTCATGAGCAAGAGGCCATGACAGGTAATCACCTGGAACCGTGGGAACACTGAGGGTCACAGGAAGAGTGAAAAAAAAAAAAAAAAGCAACACACCTAGGACTCAAGAGTTTGGGCTGAGAATGCAGAGAATTGCTTGAACTAAGAGGTCATAATGGGATTTTAAAACAAGCTAGAAAATGTTCTCACAGCAGCTACCATGCTGTCTCCCATCTGCCTTTTTACAGTAGAGCTTCTCAAAAATATTGTTTATATTT
Organism: Hydrochoerus hydrochaeris; assembly: GCA_004027455.1. Classification (NCBI taxonomy): domain Eukaryota; kingdom Metazoa; phylum Chordata; class Mammalia; order Rodentia; family Hydrochaeridae; genus Hydrochoerus; species Hydrochoerus hydrochaeris. The sequence goes on along the minus strand of PVLA01001580.1, from coordinate 123,286 downwards.
GCAGAATTTCATTTTTATTACCCAGACACCCCTCAGTCCATCCCAGTCTGGCATGTACACCCATTACTCCAAAAGACAGCTTTTGATGAAGTCATCACTGTACATGTGCCACTAAGTTCCATTTCTTTGGCCTCTATTTTCTTTGGTGGTACAATACCCTTCAACTGACTATTCCTCCTTCCTAAAGATTTTTTCCCCCTGTTTCCCAAATATCTGGTGTTCTGAATTATCTCTGACTTTCGGACTGCATGTGAGACTCCTTTGGAAATCTTTCCATCTGCATGACTATTAAATATTTGAGGTCCTCAAGTTTCCATTCTAAACCTTCTTCCCTTACCCTCTATTTTCACTCCAGGTAACCTTCCTGTCTTCTCTGTGCCAATAACCTCCAAATTTATACTTCTAATTCCATCTTCTCTTATAAAATGGTGGCCCATATTATCTGACTGCCAATCTACTACCTTTATTTCAGACTTCAAAATACTCCCAATTAGATAATGTTCTAAATACAATTTTTATCACCTAACCTGACCTTTTCTTCATGTTTCTTATATCAGTGAATGGTTTGTAATTCAATCAGTTATACAAATCAGAAACTATAAATCATTCTTTATTTTTCCACATCAATCCATCAATTCATATTAGATTTATTTCTCAATACATGTCTAATCAGCCTATGTATCTATCTCCATACCTAACATTCTATGCAAACTATTTTGCCTGAACATCTTTACTAGGTACTTAACTAATTTCCTTACTCTTCCCTATCCTGTTTCTTAATCTGCTCTTTATATATTGAGGCCAGGATAATATTTTCAGGCCAGAACTCTGATTGCATGAGGTTCTCAGCCCTTGATTCACTGGTTAAATACTGCAATGCTCCTTCGTAATATTTATCCAATTGAAGTATTTGCATTTATTTATGTCTGTATGTATTTGTAGCACTAGTGTTTCAACCAAAGGCATTCTACCATGAATTCAAAACACTTTAAGGGAATAAAGAGAGAGAAAGCCTCTCTAAATTATCTCTTAACTTATGATCCTCCTGCCTCAACCTCCTGAGTAGCTGGAATTATAGGAACCTGGCCTAGTTTAAATTTTCATGTTTTTATTATTCATTATCTCTACATTTCCTCCCTCTAGAAGTTGACAGTCCATTTGTTCTGCCCACAATACAATTTATGACATTTAATTAAGAAAAAAAAGCAAACAAGAAACATGCCTAGGTTGGAGATTAAAATGTAAAATTCCTATTTCCTCTTAAGTTAAAGACATCAACTTTCAAGGTACCAAGGGAATTCTTGAGTTGTGTCCACAGCCCTCCAGGGCTATAAACTTGATCTCCTTCACTTTTAAGGGTATTTTGTGTGACAATTTAGTACCACTGAGTAAAACAGTAAAGAAGGGACCCTCAGAGATAAAAGAGCCATCATCTGAGAAAGGAATACAAGATGTATGATCCTTTCAAAAATTGCTTTGCTCTTGGTGTTTGTTCAAAGGGAATTAAGAAAGAGTGAAAGAAAAAAATTCAAAACAAATCAATTCATTGAAATGATTTAAACACTAGAGTTTAATTTTCCTGGGAAACTTTACAGCACATTTTAAAAAACAAGTTCCTAGAGTCTAGATCAGATTAAAAGATTCCAGAAAACACAAATGATAACTTTTTTCCAGTTCTGTAGCACTTAGATACAGAGAGAAGTTAGTCTAGATGAGAAACAGTCAAGACAGCAGTTACTATCTAGATGAGGTACCTGCAAGACAGAAAGTGCAGAATACAGCCCAGGGATGAACGACCAACTTTATATCCCAGATCTGAGTCATACAAGTTATTGTTTTAACTTCTCTTGACTGCCTTACCTATAAAGTGAGGAGTTAAGACAGTGCATATGAATCTCAGCATCAGAAATGATCTCAGGGACCATGTGATGTAAACCTTCCTAAAGTACTGGTTCCAGTCTTTTGTTTGAACATTTCCAGAGTGAGGACAACTTCATTATATCTGCATGTCATTTCTAACATAAAACGACATTATTCATCATGCTAATGAAAGATGACATTCATTCTGACCTCAGCGTTGGCAGTCAGAAGACTTGAGTTGGGATCCGTAACAAACTGACATGCACCTATGTATAGAATCGTTCATCCTATTGCATTTCAGTTTTCCTGCCTATAAAGCAAAAAGGAATATAATAAATAAATCTTAATAGCATTATGCAAATAATTTGCTGCTTTTTCCTCTTTGCTCTATCCTCTCATCTCAGGACTTCATCAAAGAATGTAGTTACAATTTCACTCTCCCACTTTCCTTAAGGGGGAAAACAGCAAACAGGCAGTTTTTCTGAGAACAAAGAAGTGAAATCTATGCCTTAAAAGCAAGGAATAGAAAAGGAGGGCAGAGGAAGGTGAACAAAAATATAATGTACTCTACACTTGCAGGAAGGAGAGTACAGTATCAAGTTAGAGCAAGAGGACAGAGCCAATTCATTATCCAGGCTGGTAAAGAGAAATGGGAAAGGTCTTCAAGAGCGGCCCCTAGGAGGAGGGTGTCAAGCATAGAAGATGATCTGGGCTCCTCTCCTTAAATGCAGAACAATTGCTGCAACGTTAGTTCAATTGAGTCTTATTTCCATATACTAATGTGTACAGAGAGGGCTATATCATTCCCTTCTCCCTCAATTGGTAATAAGTGATGCAAATAAGGCAAGCTACGGTACTGATAGGTAGTCCTTGAGGCCAGTCTGACAGTTTTCCACTTCCTTGCATTCCGCTTTCTGTGAAGAATTGAGTGCAGCGGATTGACAGAGCCGCTCAGCTCCAGGAATGTCAGCAGGCTGTGAGCCTCGAAATAAGAGGCTATGAGTCCCTGGGGCACAAAAGTTTCCCTATCAGAAACTGAAGCAACAGCTTCCAAAAATCATTCAAACGCTACGCTAATTGATGTATGCGGACTGATCCTTCCGCATATCATTCTCCCTGCACATTGCAGAGATGCTTTTCTCCCCCACTGGCCGGCCAGCTCAAGTTACCCGTGTAGTTTCACCCCACTGTCAATCACCATTGAACCACTCCTTTCTCCACAAGATAATACATTGTCAGAGAGGCCTTAAATCAGAACCTTTGTCCATATATCCTCATTTGGATGGGACTTAGGACGCCTTGACTGCCTGTAACTTTGAATATGTCTTAGTGTCTTTACTCTCACCATGGGTTAGATTGGTGGTAGTAAATTGACATTAACTTGCTAGAATTCCACTAATATTTCTGTGGGATTACAAATATAATTTTCCATATCAGATTATGAGGTGACCTGGAAAAAGCATTACAACATTTGGATTATAATATACAGCATTTGAATAACAATATATAATATTGGGATTTCAATACCAAGCATGAAGGTAACTTAGGAGGAAGCTAAGGAGAGATAAGAAGTCAGATGACATAATCAACCCTCTTCCTTAATTTTGTGGACCCACATGGTTTTCACCAATGTGTAAAGCAGATTATCCTGTGCTATGAACCACGTCCTATTGTACAGAATAGTGACTTTCAGGGTATGAATTTCCCAGAGTGATTCCATCTTATCCAATAGCAATTTGCTCCATTTGGGGTACAAATATTGAGGCAGAGTGACTTGGTAACTAGACTGTGCAAACAGATAGCTACCAGATGCTGGACACACCAGATGTATAGAAAGAAATAAGATTCTTAGCTTTGCAGCACAATCAGAAGGCATACAGTGAAAAATTAATCATGTTAATATAATCTTATCAAATATAAACTTTTCAAAAAAAATTAGGGTGATATGGATAGATGAAATATCCAAATTATTACATAAGAGAAAACCAGACCCATAAGGCTATTGGATAACCAGACTGAAAATGAAGTAACCACCTTATTTGGTTCATATGAAAGAAGGTGCACAGGATACTCAGGTATGGTGGTGACTCACACTGGCTTGTTGATCACCAGATGAATGTGTCACAAGGTCGATAAGTGGAGAACTCCAAATACTCCCTCCTACCCTCATCCCACCTCCACTAGTTCCGCTTCATGTCTCCTACTTAGCATGGCCAACTGGAACTGTCTGCCTGCAGGATCTGGGCTTTGAAATAGCAATGTGTGCTCAATAAATCCCACATTGCAACAAGCTCTGCCTAGTCTGCCTCATTCTCTGGCCCCCTGTGATGATTTTTCACCTCTGTGTGTCCTTGCCTTTCCATCTAGTTTAACCTTTTCTTAGCTATGTTGGAGTGTAATGTGTGACTTGGGTGCTATATATATTAGTATGTACTAATCTCTGTTAGTTCATCCAAAAGAATGGTTTCTGCTTTCTGCTTTCATTATTTGATCATTTTTCATGCCTATATCTTGTAATCTGAGCAACTACTTTGAAGACAGCAATATGCAATATATTAATCATTGTTAATCTATTATGATTTTGTTTTGAAATTCTGTATTATAATTTTTATTCTTTTTTTGGTTTAAAATTGAAAAAAAAAAGGTTGGAATAAAAACCTGTGATTCCCTGACTCACTCACAGTTATTAAGGGAAACTTTGAGTACTTGGCCAGAGAAGGCTGATGAAATTGACACAGCTTCTTGAGGAAAACTGACATTTACAGCCCAGAGTTTACCAGCCTATAGCCCTCACTCCCTTCCTTTCCCACATCAGCTACACTCTTCTGTACCAGTTACACCTTAGTATGATAAACAGCTTCATCACATCCTGTTCTTTTACTCCCAGCTGGCTGAGGCCACCCAGATGTACAGAGTTATAAAAGTGTCACTTTGAGTAACTGCCTTGTTCTGCTTCTGTACCTTAACTTGCTTGTCTTTTCTTATCAAGAGGCCCTATATAAGATGTGCAAACCCCATGCTTGGGGCTCAGACTTTGCCATACTGAACTCCTCTGGGGCCACCAGCATAATAAAGTCTGGCTCCTTTCTCTTCTTTGAGTGCCACTTGGTTTCTTTTCCTCCAGTAAACTAAAATTGCTATAACAAACTTATGAATTTATTACTATTTGACAAATTTTGACAGTGTTGAGAAATATAAATGTATTCAGTCTGTTAATGTCATATCTTGGTCAGGACACCCAGATTTGCTATTGTGTATTACTTGGGCTAAATTAAAAGCAGCCAACCCAAAAGGTTAAATCAATAATATGAGATTCCCTGAATATTATGGTGACACTAGGTATGGAGATCACCACCAATGAAGGTCTGATTTCTCAGTTTTCTCCTTCTCTGGAATCTATAAGGTAAACATGTCAATATCCAGAGAACTTAATTGGAATCCTGTCTTTATTATCCAATACTTGTTTATTATTCTCTTCCTCCTCTAGGCTTCTGTGCATACTCATCTTTTCCTACAAACACAGCATGAAATAACACTGAAGATGTACAATAAGAGAATTCACTCTGGGTTTGAACTCTGGCTGTACATGACTAATCTATTAGTCAGAGGCTGCTGTTAGCCAATTAGAGTCAGACTGAGAAGAAAGAGTGGGCAAGAACCAGGGCTCTCTTGGGAAACCCAGCTTCTCAATGTTCATGCTGTGGACCAGATTCCCAATGGTGCAATTTATCTAAATATCATCAGTATCTAATGCTAGCAAAAATTTCAGAGTAACAAAAAACTGTGTCCAAACTGAATTTTCCTAGAGTGTTTTTAAAGAAATTCATGAATGGCTGTAATCAGTGGCTTCCCTGTACCATGACTTTGGGAGTGCTTTCCAATATTTACTCTTAGTGGGACCCAGTTAAATGTCTTAACCAATGAGGCAGCAGCAAACTTAACATAGGCAGAAATTTTTAGAAGCCCTTAAACATTTCTTTATTTACCCCCTTTTTCTCTACAACATTATAAGGATATGTTTGAACCAGCCTACAACAGGCATGTGAGAGTCCCATAAAGAGAAGCCCCTATAATATGACTCCAGCCATCCATACCAAGACTATCCCAGCACAGTCAACCAAGACTCATCTATAAAGAGTAGGGCTTGCTGGAACATGAAAAAATACTCAGATGCCCAGTGACTCGCCCATACCCAGAAACCATCTCTGAGGCCTGCAGGGACCAAGAATCTATGCCTAAAGATCCAGTAGCCCATAGTGAGGCCTGCAGGGACTGGGAAGCTGTGTCCAATAACCTGTTTACACCCAGGAACCATAGGTAAAGCTTGTAGGTACTAAAAAACTGCACCCAAAAACCTGACCATACTCAAGAACCATCTCTAAGGCCTGTGGGGGCAAGGGGTCTGCACCCAACAGCTCATAGTCATCTAGGAACCCACAGTGAGGCCCACAGGGACTAGGAAGCTGTGTCCAGCAACCTGATCATACCCAGGAACCACCTCTGAGACCCAAAGGACCAGGAGTCCATGCTTAGCAACCTGTAGTCATCCAGGAACCCACAGTAAGGCCTGCAAGGATTTGGAAGCTGTACCCAGGGACCCAACCCCACCCAAGAACTATAGGTGAGGCTCCTGAGGACTGGGAGAATATACCTGGCAACCTGCCAATACCCATGAACCATCTCTGAAACTCACAGGGATCAGAAGTCTGAACCTAGAGTCTCACAGTCATTGGCAACACTCAGTGATGCCCACTACTGTATGGGCTGCCAGTGCAGGAAGCAACTAGGACTTGACATCTGGCTGATTTGGAAGAACACAAGAAAATGCCAGAATCAAAGAACAAAATGTAATCTCAAACTTCCAGACCAACCAGGTCAACTACAGAAGACATAGACATGGATAAATTTAGGAATCACACATCTGAAATTTCTGAAATGATAGCTATGAAAGTAAAGAAACAACTCCCACAAAAGCTGTAAAGGAAATCAGATCAGAAATAATCTCTCAGGTAAAAACAGAAATGATGAATATAATGAAAGAATTTGTGAGTATATCCAAAGAAGGCATAGTTTATTTTTAAAAAAAAAAAAAAAGAGAAGCATAGGAAAATAATGGAAACCGTGAATGAGCAATATAGGAAACAGTTAGAATATATGAAACAGATTCAAGGAGATATCCAGGAAATCAACAATTCAATTGAAACCTGGAAAAACCACATAAATGAAACAAGACAGACTCTCAGACCTTGAAAACAGAATTGTGGCTAGTGATCATGAAAGGAATGATCTCTTAAAAATAACAAGGAATCAGGAAACAATGTACAGCTGATAGGTGTCAATGAAAAAGGATACAACACAAATGAAATAAAGACTATTTGCAGAATTAATAGCATAAAATTTTCCAAACTTGGAAAAAGAACTAGATATTCAAATAAATGAGGCACATAAAACTCCAACTAGCCATAACCAAAGTAAATCTACACCATGACATATAATAAGCAAGATCTCAGAAATTTAGCACAAAAATAGAACATTAAAACCTGCTAGAGAAAAGAAACAGATGACCTATAAAGGGAAGCCTATCAGAAGACTTCTTAATACAAACCATCAAGTCAAGAAGAGTGTGAAGTGAAGTATTTCAAGTTTGGAAAGCAAACAACTTCCAATCTAAGTTGATATACCCTAGAAAACTATCTTTCAGAATCAATGCAGAAATAAGATACTTCCATGGCAGAAAACAAACAAAGGAATTTCATGATCATGCAACCAACCCTACAAAGAATATTGAAAGATCTTCTAGAAAGAGATACAAAATGACAATTCCAACAACAACAAAAGAAAAAGCCACCAAGCAGGACAAGCAATTAAACAGAGTGGAATAGTAGGGAACCAACAGCAGAAAGATAACATAACAATGATAAGCCAATACATATCAGTTAAAACCATTAACGTAAGCGACCTCAACGCCAGTCAAAAGAAACAGACTGGCAGAGTGCATAAAGAAACAAATTCCAAAAGCATGTTTGTGTAAATGAAACACATTTAAATCAAAGGGAAAGTCATAGGATGGAAAACAATACTCCATGTGACAGGAACTCAGAAAAAAGCAAGGATAGCTATTCTGTTTGTAGACAATGTGGACTTTAAACCAAAAATGATCAACAGTGATAAAGAATGTCACTACATACCTGTCAGGGGAAAGCTTCAACAGGAAGAGATAACAATCATAAATGCATATGTACCAAATATAAGAGCACTCAATTATGTAAGACAAATATTAATAAACATGAAAAATCACATAATCAATAATACAATTACAATTGGGGACTTTAACATCCGATTGTCCTAAAGAGATAGATCAACTAGGTAAAAAACCAGCAAATAAATAACAGAACTGAATCAAACTTGTGAACAAATGTATTTAGTAAATATGTACAAAGTAGATATGTATACCCACAACATCAGAATATACATTCTTCTCAATTACACATGGGACCATATCTAAAATATACAATATACTAGCCCATACAACATGCTTAAGTAAAAGCAAAAGAATTAAAATTATCACATGTATAGTATCTGATCATAGTGCAATGAAATTGGAAATTAATGACAAAAGAAACCATAAAAGCTTCATAAACACATGGAAATTAAATAGCACCCTCCTAAACAACCAATGGGTCACAGAGAAAAGTTAAGAAATTAAACAATACACAAAATTAAACAAAAATAGAAATCAAACTTAACGCAATCTGTGGGATGCAATGAAAGCAGTCCTCAGAGGAAAATTTATAGCAATAAATTCTCATATCAGGAAAACAGAATGTGCACAAATAAACAGCCTAATGCTGCACCTCAAACTTCTAGAAAAACAAGATCAACTCAAGCCCAAAGTCCAAAGAAGGGAGGAAATTATAAAGATCAGAGCAGAAATTAACACAACTGAGGCCAAGAAAACAATACAATGAATTAATGAATTGAAAAGTTGGTTCTTAGAAAGAATAACAAATTGATAAACCCCTAGTCAACATTATCAATAAAAGAAAAACCTCAAACTCATGCAACAAAGAGTGAACAGGGTGAAATAACTATAGGTCCTGTGGAAATACAGAAAATCATCAATGCCTACTTTGAAAACTACTCTCATAGAAATCAAAAACATAAAAATGGACAGGTTCCTAGAAACATATGAATTACCAGAACTGGATCAAGAAGATATAAAACTTCTGAATAACCCAATATATGTTAATGAAGTTGAAAGCATAATTAAAAATGAAACAAAAAAGTGGAGGGCCTGATGGATTCACTGCTGAATTCTACAAGAAACTTAAAGATTATTTAATACCAATACTCCTCAAACTCTTTAATGAAATTAAAAGGGAATCAATTTTTCCTAATTCATTTTGGGAGGCAAATATTACTCTGATACCAAAACCAAATAAAGACTCAACCAAAAATAAAAATTACAGGCCAATCTCTCTAATGAACATAGATGCAAATATCCTCAATAAAACACTAGCAAACAAAGCTGTAAATCATCAAGAGGATTATACCCCACAACCAAGTAGGAGTCATCCCAGGAATGCAAGGATGGTTCAACATACACCAATTAATAAGTGTAATATGCCATACTAACAGAGCAAAAGATAAAAACCACATGATTATCTCATTAGATGGAGCAAAAGCTTTTGATAAACTTCAACACTGATTTATGTTAAAAACCCTATAGAAAACCAGAATAAATGGTCTTTACCTCAATCTGATTTTTTAAAAAAGCCATCTATGATAAACCAACAGCCAGCATCATACCAAATGGTCAAAAGCTGAAAGCTTTCACTTTAAAATCAGGAAAAAGACAAGGTTGTCCACTATCACCACTCCTATTCAGTGTAGTTCTGGAAACATTAAGCAGAGCAATTAGACAAGAGAGAAATAAAAAGAATAAAAAAAGGAAAGGAATAAGTTAAATTATCATTGTTCTCAAATGATATGATACCCTACATAGAAGACCCCCAAAACCCCACCAACAAAATTCTGGACTTAATAAGAAAATTAAGCAGCACAAATGAGAGACAAATTAGGGAGACTACACCCTTCACAATAACATCAAGAAACAAATGAAACACTCAGGAATCAATTCAACAAAGGAAGTAAAAGATTTATACTTTGAAAATGACAGTACTCTGAAAAAAGAAATTTAAGAGGATTCAGAAAAATGGAAAGGTATTCTTTGCTCATGGATAGGAAGAACAAACACTGTGAGGATAGTCATGCTCTCAAAACTGTTACACAGGTTTAATACAATCCCAATCAAAAAAACATTAGCATACCTCACAAATTTAGAGAAAATATTGCTAAAATTCATCTGGAACCCTAAGAGGCCCAGAAGATCAAAGGCAATCCCAAGCATGAAAGGCAAAGCAGAAGACATCACAACTCCAGTCTATAAAACAGCTTTAATAAAATCAGCATGGTACTGGCAAAAAACAAAAACAAAAACAAACAAACAAACCTAAGGATCAATGGAACAGAAGATACAGGCACAACTACAAATAAACTCAGCCAACTTATCTTTGACAAAGGGACCAAACACAGCCACTGTGTCATGGCGTAGTTTATAATATAGCATTATCATAGCAAAAGATCACCACCACATCAGTATGCATTTTCTCTTACTTGATACATGGGAAATAAAACTGATTTTTTTAATTAGGCCACATCAGAAATAAAATCTCAGAAATGACAACAACATACAGTTTCCAAATGCCGCTGCTCGGTACCCCACATCCTCATGCCTCTTAAGAGTCAAAGTCTTTGGCCCCTTTTGTAATTGCTTTATCCCTTTGCCAAATACAAAATGCAAGCTGATAGACACTCATTGAGAAGTAACCATGATTTGACTTGCTTATTGGTTTCTTTCAAGGTCCTCAGGTGGCCACTCTAAGTTGAAATTGTCAGTTGAATTACACAAAACTCTGGATTCTGCCAGAGAGCCATTTAGTCCTCATCATTAAACAAATAATAATGATTACCTCCTCCAAACAGATGGCCTTTCCAATTTCATGAAGGTTTCCAGCCTTAGCTAGAACAAAGGAGAAACAAACAAACAAACAAAAGGAACATTTATACAGAAAGGCTAAATCATCATCGACTGATTCTAATTTAAGACATTCTTGGTCTTTCTATCAGCCTCCCTTGCAGGGTAAGTCAGTGGTATCCAGATAGGGAGAATGGCTAGAATGGACTCCACAGCTCTCTGGTTAACTGTTCTTCCAGGTCCATGTGCACTAAAGACTTCAAAGACATATTTCTCTTCAGTATTTGCCAAGTGTGCCTGGATTTCCTGGACTTGGAGCTCCAAGGGCATTTGATTTTAAAATCTGTCTTCTCACTCCATGCATGGCACTTCCTGACTGCTCCAGTACTTGTCTCCTCTAGCTCCATCCACCTCAGCCATCTGTCCTTCAAGCTGTGGTCAGACCAGGCCAAGTAGACAGGCCTGCCCCATCTGCAGCCATAAGATTCCACGTGGGGGGAGTTTCTGAGGGAAACAAAGCCCTGACTTCACAGAGAGTGACTGAATACTTTAAAAAGGTAAGTTCTTTATCTACAGGTTTAGGGACTTTCTCCAATCAGGCTGACTAGGTGGTAATTTTAGAACAGAACTGACCCCAGTTTAGGAAAGCTTGATTTGAAGAAAATTAAAACCAGAAACAGGAAAGCAGGAAGCCTCTTATTCCCTGAGGGTGGCAGTTTGCAGACTCAGCATTAGGAAGCTTGGGGAAACAGTTTATCTTGTATATGTGGCCAGGCATGATGGTGCACAGTGGGGAAAAAACATCCAAAAAGACAGAATAGGTCAAAACTTGTACCTGCTGTAGGAATGGGTGAAGGCTCTCACACAAGCGAAATGGGTTCTCCACAGGCAACAGCTCCCAGGGCTTGACTCCCTCTCTGACCATTGGTCTCTGAAGTTTGGGATGTATCCAGCTCTAATAGAGGTTACAGGTGTTCCCCATGATGATTTCGGCTGAGTTCTCACTGATCATTCCCCAGGAAGAGTAACTCTTACTAGTTGCTTAAGTGGAAGGACAAGGCATTCTAGTTCATTCTTTCTCAGAAAGACTTTACTTTTAAAAAGGTTCTTGGTGAAGACTGTATTAGCTGAAACTCATACACATGAAGGATGGGAGTCATGCGCTTCACAAGGCTGGCAGGTGGAGCCTTGTTTGCCTTAGATTAGTCAAACTGTAACTGAAAGGGTAAATGGATCTTTTAAAACTTTTTTTTGTCTTTTTGAGATAGGGCCTCACTATGCAGTTCAGACTGGTCTTGAACTCACTTTGTAGCCCAGGCTGGTCTTGAACTAGTAGCAATCCTCCTGCCTCAGCCTCCTAAGTGGTAGGATTACAGGTGTGCACCAACCATGCCTGGCCTATATAACATATATATGATAAAATAGATGATATATGTTTTTTTCTCAAGATAAACTGTTTCTGTAAGTTTCCTAATGCTGAGCATGTCAACTGTCCCCCCAGGCCTAAAGACCTGGAGGATTCAACACTTTCAACTTTTTCATCAACATTTGGCTAAATCTATACCTTATTGGCTTTTGTTTTAATCCTTCTTTACATTAGAGCACTTCTGTGCATTCAAAGGGGAGATGAACTAGCTGCCTTCCCAATTTTTTAAATTGAAAATAAACTACTTTTTCCATTTCCATTTCACATTTCGTAAAGGACAGTTAAACAAGCCCAATAACCCAGACAGCTAGAGCCCAGATTCAGCCCTGATGGTGTTAGTGTGTGTGATGGGGTCCTGGGAGACAGGTTTCCAGGATTTTGTGTGCAACAAACAACTGAATGTTACATGTAGGAGTAAAGGGAAAATCAGCAAAGCATAATGAAGTTCAAAGGGAGGAGGTAAACTTAGAGCCAGTGGGTGAAAGGAGAATGATGTAGGTACAGAACGGGTTGAGTTTAAGGGTTTGAGTCCTAGGGCTCCTCCCACTGGGTTTTCAGGGTGTGACTGACAGTATAATTAATAGGGTGCTGAGTCATATCAGACATATCTACTGTGCATATTTTCCCCCCTAATTCAGTCTGTTAAAAGTGGATACATGCGTGAAGAAAGGTCACTGCAGGTTATTGCCAGCTGGGCTAGCTCACATGGATGTGTGCTGGCCTGGACGTTCAGAATTTTCAGGGAGTCTTTGTTATTTTTTATCTTTGCATCTACGTAGTAGGCTTTAGAGCAAAGGTCAGGCAAGTTGGCCGTGAGGCGTTGCCCAGGTTCACATGAGTGGATGGGTGTAGTCTCAGAGCCCCTGTACTATCTTTGTAAAGGAGCTCTGGCAGGGAACAGAGTGACCCTGCAAATAGCATGGCTCTTTTCTTGAACCGACTTTCCATTCTGGTAACTTGGTAAGGCTGTACCGTGGGAAGGCTGCACTCTTTTTATAAACTTCTCCTCCCCTAGCATTCTACAGTTTTTATTCTTTCCTTAATAAGATTTTTTGGTTTTGAATAGATTTTGCAAAGGGTCACACGCCACACACCGCCAGCGAAGCACCGGCTCTACTCTGTCAGAATTCTTTCTGAACTCAGACGATCCTATGAAGTTCACTTCCTCCCGAGTTTAAAGTTCTGACTTCAGAGTAACCAAGAAAGGATACTTGATCTTGCAAGTGACCAATAAATAAACCCTGCTATTTTCCAAGAGGAGGAAGAGACTTCATTTTGTTTGACAAGCATCAACAACACAAAATACCAAGAGGGGGGTTCCAAATGAAAAGTGCCTCCTTCATTATGTTAAGTTATATCTGTCTTATCAGCAAAAAAAAAAAAAAAATACATTAACTAGAACTATTCTTCTACTAACTTGTTAATGACTCAAGACAAGACTTTAACCAGTTAGCCCCAAAAGAAAGCCTAGTAAAAAAGCAGCAATTTATCCAGAGTAAACATTGGCAATGTTTCTTACTATGATGATTCGATATGATAAAACTCTATTGATTAGCAGCAGCTTGTCTAGTGGCAAGAAGCCACTCTTGGAGAGTTACAAAACTAATCTTGACTGAATTTGTCACAAACAAAGGACCAGACATTCATGGAAGGGTTTAGGATTCATTCTGGGCTATAAGCCATCACTCCTCTTCCCAACCTGCTGAGGAAATTGAATACCATCACACTAGTCAACAAATAGAACAGAGACTCTGAAATTGATGAACTCTAGGTTGTGGATGTGTTTATTATGCTTGCAATTTAGCATCCAGGGCCACCTTAGGAGAAGTAAAGAAAAAAAGCTAAACATACAAACGAACAAACTGTACTTGCTATTCCAAGTAGACACATTCTTTTCAGCTTCTTGGCCTCCATGGGTTGCAATAAACCATCATAGATCAATAGTTTTGTACCCAGGATTAGTGTGCAGCAGAAAAAGAAGCTCCAGGCTCTCTCTGGACTCGAACAACTCCAAAGGGAAATGCCTGAAACTTGACAGGGACTGGAGGCTCTTTGAATTCCATACACCAGCCCAAAGCTGACGCACTGTGAGCTCTTACCATGTCCCTAGTTAGGACCAAAGCATTGCATCTATATTTTGTATTGATTGGGTCAGCCATACAGAATACATACACACATGTACACATGCACATGCACACCAACATGTGTAGATGCACAGAAAAACCCATTTTGAACTGTTCTATTGAATTTAACAAGGATTTCAATGAGGATTTTTAACGAAAATGAATTGGGAAGCTTAGTCCAAAACTACTCAAACCGTTGCTGAGTAGACGCCGATTAGCCACATGGATGTTAGTGGGTACATCGGGCCTAAGAAACCTACCCAAAGAGAAAAGCTCTTGCTTCGCAAGCTCATCCTTCTTATGTGCTAATCAAATTTGCTGTCTAGATTTGCCTACCTTTGTCCATTTCCAGAACTTCCACCATGGTGCCTATCTTCACATGCACAAATCCCAAACTCATACATTTCTGAACATGTGGCTTCTTAACTGGGGAAAATTTTAATGGTAGTTTTTGCTGGTTCCAACTTTTCTGTTACCAGGACCTCTGTGATCCCTTACCCACAGCTAATCAAGGATAGCTATTTGAATGCCATCTACTCTTCATGAAAACCTGGAATACAGTTTCCTATATTTTTAAATTTTGGGGCATTGGGTATACTTTTACTATACTAAGCAATCTTTTTGCAGTTAAAAATGGACTTTCATTTTAAAAAAAACAAAGGCAGTATGTACTCAGTAATGCATAATATTTGCAATGTTAATAAAAACTGGTTCAATAAGAAGCTAGGGGAAGTATATACTTCAAAAGATTTCTGTGTTCAATAGGGTTCTGTGATTGTTATATCCTTTTTTGATTATAACATATCTTTCTGGTTATAAAATAATGTAATAGTCAATAGTAAAATCTTCAGAAAATGGTTTTACAATCCAACTGAGCTTTGAGGCTTTAAGTGAAAAAACAGAAGTGGGTCCTCCCACCAGAGGCATGGACTCAGCAAGACCACCTAGCAAGGGAAGCACACTGCACCCTCCTCAGGCATTGCTTCCCAATTGTTCTCATGTTCATGTCACAATCAAGGACATGATTATTAAATTGAGTGAATAGACTTTCTCTATTTCCTATGTTACAGAATTCAAGAGCTCAGAGAGACCAATGGGGAGAAAGGAGGATTTACTGGGTTTTAGGTACACACGAGCTTATGATGTTCAAGACGGCTGAGCACCAGAATAAAGGAAAGGCTCTAGTTTCGTGTATTTGGCTGAGAGAGGTGGTCTTGAGAAATGAGGGAGGCATGGGCAAGTGAAGCCAGACAAAGCAATTAATAACGTAGCCTTCAAGCAAGACAGAACATTATGAATGCTATGAGAACACGATGACAAAAACTGTTTGCAAGACATAGTTGCCAATCTTATCTGTACCAGAACAAGAAGTTAGTTCCTGAGATGCGCTGTTGTTTAATTCCCACTTCACCAAAAGCATGAACACTACTTTGCCAAGTAACCTGGGCACTTTCCAAGTTTGCGTTACCCTTCATCTTTCACATTTCATAAACTGATATTCATCTTCAATTTGGGTGAAAGATGTCCTAGGTAAAATTGGCATTGGAGATTTTAGAAATTCCAAGTCTTAGAAAAATAGAGTTCTTCACCTCCTGTTTTCTAATCTTTCTCAAAAGCACCATAACCAGCAACATACCAAAAAATTAGGTGTCACTAAATGCTCATATTACTGCAAACTCTTGAAACTGGACTAGCTGTAAAAAATGTATTAACATTTATTGCTCAAAAACACTTTTATTTAGGGAAATATTCATTTTTAGTGCATTTTTATTAAGGAATGTAAAAAAGAGAAAGAGGAATGGAAAGCAAGAAATGGAACAGAAAGGAAGAGAAGCATTTAGACAGAAAAGGTCAACAAGATTCTTGTAAAATTACAACTGATACTCCCTCAATAGGTTTGCTAAAGCTACACTAGACTTCATGTCCTCCCACTTTCTTAGGAGGATTATATATGTCCATTAAAGGATTTCAACGTACAAATTAATCCAAGGAGGAGACAAGAAATTAAACATGCAACCTAGGCTGAGATTTAGGTATGGGGATTCTGTCCTGAATACACTGGAAGATAGTAGAAGCCCAGACTGAAGGTAGTAAAGAGCAAACCTAAGCCCTATGGATTGCTGGTTCAGAGGGAAAAAAAAAAGCATTTCAGAGCAGGGGAAAGAAAGAGATAGCCAATTGATAAGTAGCACACTAGAGAGCCTCTCTGAGAAAAACAACTCAGATGCTAGAATTTAACACCACGGAGAAGACCAGACAAAAGGAGAGGGATTTTCATGACCCAGGAAGAAACTGTGGAAAAAGAAAAAGCAAAAATAAATAAAAAAAGAAGAAGCATGGACAGAGGGCTGGAGCTGGGCACGCTCTTGTCGCTGTACTGGGCAAATCTTAGACTTGGGCGATTCACGATCGAGCTGAGGTCACAGCCCTGCTGAGAGCAGGAGTTGGTGAGCCCAAGACCCTTGGTCGGAGGAGGCACTGCAACAGGGAGTGCAATTGGCAAACCGAGCTGCATGGACTTTGGCGAGTGCTGAGACCTGGGTTCCCCAGAGCAGGATGGCCGACTAGATGGCATATTGGATTTGGGCAGGACAGGCATGAATCAACAACTGAAGCGGCATCGGTCAGCAGCTCCTGGCCCAAAGGGAAGTGGTGGGATCTGCTTGGGCTGGGCCATGCCCCTGGTCAGGACCCAATAGCTAGGGACAAGGCTGTCCCGAACTTGTGACATCCACAAGGCACACACTAACATACTGAAGACACTCCCTGGTTGACTGTCTTAGAGGGAGGGGCTGGCCCACATCACCCCTGCATGCACCTCACAAATCAACAGCAAATTGGAGAGAGCAGAAATCCCCTAACCAGTACACTTCAAAAAAACTGTAAGCAATACAAAAAGGTCCTGAGACCTCTACCATTCACCTATCCGAAAGAAACCAGAAACATGACAAGACAAAAAACAAAAAGCCTCCAACTGCTTCCAAATTGTTGGAAAATAAGTCCAGGAGAGGTAAATACAGAGGAGATCAAGGGCAGCAAACATGCAATATCAGACACGGTCTCATCGGAAATAAAGAAATACTTCTGTGACCTCATCGATGAATTTAAATCTGAAATTCTAACTCAGATGAAGCAAGATATAAGAAGATTAATAGAAGAAATGCAGGGTAATCCTCAGGAAGACACAAATGGAAGAATGGAAGGACCCAGAGAAAGGAGAGAAGCCTTTGATGAAGAATATAAACAAAATCTAGAATACATGAAACAAATCCAAGGAGAATATCAGGAAATTAAAAACTCCATTGAAAGCTGGCAAAACTTCTTGACAGAAACTAAAGACAGACTTTCAAAACTTGAAGATAGATTTGCAATGTATGATTGAGAAAGGAAGGGTCTCTTAAAAATGACAAGGAACCAGGAAGTAACGATACAAAGGCTAGCACATGACAAGAGGATTTATAACTTAAGAATAAAAAATGTGAATGAAGAAGCAGGGACAAATACAAATGAAATAAAAAGGCTATTCACAGAAATAATTAAGGAAAACTTCCTAAGCATAGGAAATAGAAGTGATGTTCAGATGAGGCATATAGAACTCCAGCCAGCTACAACCAAAATAGATCTACACCCAGACATAAAATAATCAGGACCCCAGAAATCCATCGCAAAAACAGAATATTAAAAGCGATCAGAGAAAAGAAAGAGATTACCTATAAAGGAAAACTCATCAAAATCACAGCAGACTTCTCAACGCAAACTATCAAATCAACAAGAGCTTGGAGTGAAATATTCCAAGCCCTGAAGGAAAATAACCTCCAACCCAGATTGAGGTACCCTGCAAAACTGTCTCTCAAAATTAATGGAGAGACAAGATATTTCCCCAACAAAGAGGAACTGGGGGAGTTCATGACCAACAATCCAACTCTGCAAAAAATATTGAAAGACATTCTAGAGAGAGAGAAGAAAATCACCAGGATTCCAGGAACAATGGCAGAAAGGCCTCAATGAAAGGGGCAGACAGTGGAATGAAGGAGAAGAATCAGTAACAATGACAGAAACATCATAGCAGAGATGAGGCAGAGAAAATTGGCTCTATCGCTGTTTTGTTTTGACTGATTTTATTTGAATCTGGTATATGTTAGATAGTATTAAGTCTGAGAGTAGAAGCAACTACTCTGAAGATGACAAGATTCAATAGGATACCCATTCTGGTTTGATTATTAACTGCCTTTGAAGTCCTATAATGTTTCCAATGTTTGGTTTTCATTAATAGTGCTATGTACTGTTATGTTTAATTATACTATGCCTAATGATATAGACAATTTTATTGAAAATAACAAGAGACATCATAGTAACTACTGTAGATCACCTAGTATTGTGGTTTTATATGTCCTTTTCATTTCATGTTTTTCTAGGAATTTGTTTTGTTGACTTGTTTTGATTTGTTTTTCCCTCTAATACAGAAAGGATAGGTATGCATGTAGAGACTTATACACATGTAGAACTTCTAAACAGTTTACGAGAATTGATTAGTGTTATTGTAAAAAAAAGGAAAAGAAATTATTCTAAAGGATATAACCACATGTATGTTTAAGTGTGTAGGATTGATAACCATATTGCTAAGTTTTTGTTGGATAGATGAACAGAACTGATTGCAGTCTGTTTAAATGTCCACTTTGTATGCTGTACTTCTGTAACTTGAACAACTTCTTCTAAGAGGAAAATATGTAATTATCAACTAGTGATTTCTTACTCTGTTTTTTGAAATTTTGTATTATTTCTACCCTCTTTCTGTTTTATTTTTTTTTTCTTTAAATTAAAAAAAAAAACATTTCAATACTTGCACTTGTACCTTAAGGATGCTGGGCATAAGACTAGGAAACAAAAATGAAGCAAGGATGGTATGGATTAAGGAATGAACCCTTATTATTGGCACACTGGAATGCACATTGATGATTCTGTCCCCACAAGGGACTACGTTTCAGAGTGAAATGGGGAAGTTATCCATTTAACAAGTCATTGGAATCTTGTATATATTCACTGTAGTTGCACAGCAAGCACTGAGGTAAGGTTACCTCTGCTCTGAGGATTCAAAATACTCACAAGCTGAGCAGAGAGTCTGTTAATAGAGCAAGAAAGGCTATTTTTGAGTGCCAAGTGGGGTGTGCTGTGTCCTTTTATGGTTGTTGTCTGTTTTATTGTACTGAGGATCAAACTCAAGGCCTCACACATGCTGGATAAATTCTCTACCCCTGAGTTACACACCCAGCCCAGGCTGAATATTTTTGTTAAGCATGCTGTGGGGGAACAAAGATATACTTTGCAATAACACTGAGAAAGGCCATATGAAAACTTTGAGCAATTGTATCAGTATAAATAAGTTAATGAAATCAACAACAACAGCAGCTTTCTTCCCAGATTGAAAGCTCTTTCCCTACATTCCCCAATGTTGATAAATGAAAACATAATCCAGGTGACTGAGAATCATTTTGACATCCACTCCAATCAGATTAAAAAACAGCTGTAACCCCCAAAACATCCTCCTATTATCCCTTATATTCCTACCCTGCCCTCAAACCCCACAACCATTCAGGAGTTCTCTTTTACCACTGCTCTGTCTTTCGGAGAAGGCAGTATGCACAATTTCACACCCAAAAGGACTAAGATTCATCCAAGTTGTTTTACCTATGAATTGTTCATTCCATTTACATTAACCTCAACCATCTACCTATCAAAGGACAGTTAGGTTGTTTCTAGGCTTGTCTATTATAAAGAGTTGAGTACAGGTTTTGATGTGAACACCAGCTTTCATATCTCTAAGTAAATACCACCAAGAAGGATTTCTGAATCATATGCTGAGCACAGTACATATTTTATTTTATAAAAACCTGACAAAATGGTTTGCATAGTAAAATATGATTTTGCATGCCAAACAGCAAGGTATGAGATCCTGTTGCCTTCCAATACTTGTTAGGGTCAATATGTTTTACTTTACCTATTTTAATAGGAGTATATTGGTATCACAAGTTTATTTAGCATTTCCTGAATGTCTAATGAAGGTAAACATCCATTCATGTGTTTAACGGCTTTCAAGCATCCTCTATGATGAAGTGTCTGCTCAAATAATTTGTTCATTTTTAATTGATTTCTTACCATTGATGGTTATAAGTTTTAATATTGTTTGGGTGTAAGCCCTTTGTATATAAATGACTTTCAAATATTTTATCCCAGGTTGTTTCTTTATTTGTTTTATGGTTTCTATCACAGAGACAGGGTAAATTTTTGATAAATTCCAATTTATTCTTTTGTTCTCTTCTACACCCTACTTTTGGTATTAGAGAACACTCTGCCTAACAACTCCTCACAAACATTTTATCTTATATTTGTGAATTTATATTTGTATCTTATTTTGAGAAAAAATTATAAAAAAAAGGTAAGATGTAGGTGGGGAAATTTTATTGGAATTAATTATTCTAATGGAATTTTTTTTATTCTTCCTTTATTATGTTACCTTGCATTTTGGCAAAAATCAACTGACTTTGTATATATGTATTGAAATGTCACATTTACCTTATAATTATGTATTAGTATGTGTCAGTCAACAATAAAATAAAGCTAATAACAATCAATTGGCAATATTTGTATTATTTAGTTCATGGACCTTTATTCCATTTTCCTCTTATCCCTATACTTATTATAGCTTTACAGTAAATGCTGAAAACACGTAAGTGAAATTTTCCCCATTTTTTTCCTGTTTTCAACTTTGTTCTACCTTGTCTTTCCATATAAATTTTAAAATGAGCTGTCATTATCTGCCAGGATATATTTTCATGTTGAGCTTTTTGATCCATGGATACAAAGCTATCCATGTTTTTAGGTCTTACTGATTTTCTTTTATCTGTATTTTTGCACAAGTCTAATATGAATATTTGTTATTTGCTTTTCAGCAATTTAGTGGCAATATACAGAAATACAATTTTTGTATGCTGACATTGTAACCTAGGATGTTGTTAAAATTACATCTAGATTCTAGAGGTTTTTTACTTGTTTGTATTTTAGATCTCTCGATTTTTTTTTACATGGACAATTATGTTGTCTATGGAGAGTGACAATATTATTTCTTCCTGTCCAGTATGCATGTCTTCTATTTATTCTTCTTTCCTGATAGCTATAGTGAGAATTTCCAGCATGTATGATGCTGTTTATATCAAAACTCCTTTTTCATGATAGTTACAGTTGATGCTTCTGTAACCCTTGAAAATATAGTATTATGGTTTATATCTAGATGTTTCCCCCAAAGCCTCATGTGGTCTTGGAGGACAGGCTTTTCATGGGTAGCTAAATCTAGAGATTGTTATTGATTCATGGTCCAATGCTGGGATTAAGGGTATGATTGCTATACCTGTCCTAGGGCAGTTAGCCTGTTTACTATGTAAGGGACAGAATGAGGCTTGTCCCTTACTTGTCTTTTGCTACATTTTGCCCTTCATGAACTATTTTTTTCTGCCAAGCCACCCTGCCCTGGAGCCAGCTGATTGTGGACTAAAACCTTTATGAATTGTGAGTTACATAAATCTTTCCTCTTTAAATCTGTGTGATGGGTATTTTGTCTCAACAACAAGAAAAGTAAGACACATTGTGAGAATACTATTCACAAGTCTATTTATCTGACTTACTTCTCATTTACAATTATGCAAACTCTACAATCTCATAAAAATTCTTCTAAGGACTTGTCCATGGTTTCTTAATGGTGAATTGGTACCATGCAATGAATATTTTCTCTTCTCTCCTGAGGTTATGTATCCTATTGCTCGATTATTATGATATTCTGATAATAGAATATGGTTATAAATGGCCAGCTGACTCCTATATGGCCAAGAATCTTGAGAGTGAAAGTATCCAAAGGAAAAGATGTAGTTGATTCATTTTCTGAGTTACACAGTGACATCTATTACTAACGATTCTCACTGGCTAAGAAGAAATAGCATTTATGACTAAGGAGCTCCAGCAAACTCTGGGAAGCTCTTTTTATTGTAGTTCAATTGTGTTTGCTTCCTTGTTATTCTCTGACAGAAAAATAATTAGAAACGGTGATACCCTAAAGGACTTGCTCAAATCCTTCCAACTAATGAGGTAATAAATTTTCTGTACCATGACTTAAAGGCAAAGTGAATAAAGTTCTCTGCAGGCAGATGTACAGGAAAGTGGTGAAGACATAACTACTTTATGCAAAAGCAAGAGCCAAATGGTAAGTTCCAGAGGATGTTATGGAACTGAAGAAAATGAAAAGCATCTAAAATGACTATACTCTGTTGATTGTAATTTTGCAAATCAACTGACAAGAGAATGACCTACACATAAATAGGAAAGTATGCACCTAATAGTTTCTGCATATTTATCTGTATGCATTTGGTAGCATTACAATTCAATCATTTAGAACTCTGCAGTATATTTTAGGCTCTGGTCTGGATATCTGGGGAAGAGGTGAGTAGAAGTCCTAAAAATATGTATCTAAGCAGATGTCTTAAGTACTTCTCTCTCATTGCTGAGACAAAATATCATCAGTCAGCTGAGACAAAATATTGTCAAAGCAATCACCCAAAGTTAAATGAGAAAAGGCTTATTTAGTTAACAGTTTGTAGAGATTTTAGTCCGTAATCAGTTGGCTCTAAGGCAGGGTAGCATGGCAGAGAGACATTACAGAGAAGAAACAGTTCATGGTAGGCAAAAGGTAGCAAAGCAAGCAAAAGGCAAGACAAACCTCTTTCTGTCCTTTATATTGTGTCCAGATTACTGAGATTAGGGTGGTGCCTGATTTAGTAATCCCTTGCATTTAATCTTAGCATTGCACTATGAATCAATGACACTTTCTAGATTTAGCCACCTCTGAAAAAGCCCTGTCAATGATTGCATGAGACTTTTGGGGGGACATCTAGACACAAACCATAACACCAGAGTTGCTATATTTAATAGACATACCTTTAAGTCTACCTGACTCATAATAACCTATCCTTTTCTGAAAACTGATTCATGTCCATGTCTGTATTGAGTTATCCCCAGATAACATAGTGTTTAAAATCCTAGCATCCCTATACTTGATCTTAGCCAATGGTCAAGAAGGGATGGTTCTAGCATCTGTAATCAGACTTTTTGAGTTCAAAGCCTGGCTCTTTGCCTTACTAGTTGTATTGTGACAGGCTGCTTACCTGCTTTATACCCCACTCTTTCCTATGCAAAATGGGATTATACTAGAATCTACTTTGGAGTTACTATGAGATTAAATTGGAAATATTTCCAAAGTTCTCTAAACAATGCCTGGCCCATGGTATAGACTGTCTCTACATATTATTACTTCTTCCAAGCAAACTGATCTTTTCTACTTAGAGAGTAATTGTAAAATCAGGAAATACAAACTTTCTATTTGGAAGCCTTTTTCTAACTGTGAAACAGAGTCGGAGCAGAGTCATGTTTGCATGGGAATTTAAAGAGAGAATGCCTTCGAACTTTAAAGAGACACAGTTCCTGCTTTTTCCAACCTTTCTATTCATTTCTTCTTTTCTGGTGAATAACTCAAGACAGACACAATAAAAAGAAATCCAGTAAAAGGATGCAAGATATCTCACTGCTGTCCTACTTGGTGACATGAGAAGAGATGATAGAAAGAGGCAGAAAATAAGATGAAATTTTAGAAAGATAGAAAAAAGTTCAGAAGCATCTATTCTTGTGTCTTAGTGTATCTTCCTACCATGCCTTGGTGTTTTTACAATGCTTGTCTTTCTTCTAGTCATTTAATTTCTAAACATCCTCAGATTATCATCCTGTTATTATTATTTCCCAGGAAAATCCTTCTCTGATCCACTGTGATAGGTTAATTTTCTTTTCTGAACCACCAGGCCCGGTCAGTTGGACTCTGCCAGAGGGCCCTGAACTTCTCTTAGTATACATTTATCATTGGTTATAATGACATACTTGCTTTATATAGCAAGTCAGGTACTTAGTGAATATTTTTCTGTCCCATTAAGCTCAGGAATGAAGATACCATTTAATTTGCTGTATTTTCAGGGTTGAGCATAATGCTTGTAACAAAACTGATGTTCAAAAATGATTTTTTAATAAATGAGTGAACCAAACAACATCCAGTGCAAAACCATTCCACAACTGTTCTGGTTCCCCAGGCAGAGTGCACTGTTCCTACATACACACTCCTAGAGTTCTTTGAACATACACTGATTGTTTTTACCACATTGTCTCCTAACTAGTAGGGTCCAAACCAGGTTATGAGCTCCAAACAGCAGGGGTTATGAACTAACCCCTCACTTATCCTTTATGCCACTGTGTCTGGCAGGTACTTAGATCAAATTTGTTAAAATGAAAGAAAATTTTCCACACAAGGTTAAAATAACAGGTACGATCAAACTGTTACTTGTTGTATAGGAGAAAAATATGGAAAAACTTCACTTTCATCCTAGGCTTGATTTTTCCATTCATTTTGTCAAGATGATCCATTTGCTATAACCTCAAGTATCAGCTTTTGACACCTTGAAAAACCTTCAAGTCTTTCAGTTCCTTGAGGATGAGCCAAAGTCCCCCAAAGAAGTGGACCAGGTATTACTATGCCTGTTTCATGAAGAAGAACTGAGGATCAGGGAAAGCAAAATTTACCTAGAGAAGAGTGAGCTAAGACATCTCCCAAGAATCCAGATCCCTTATGAGAAATAGAATGTGTACAGTTGGGAAGAGTAGGAAAATGTCCACATTCTTTGCCAGTCTCAGGAAGAAGAACCCAGAAGCCTAGGATAAAAGTGAAAAGCTCTGGTCAAAGTTCAGAGATCACCCAGTTAGGTAAGGCAGTGAGACTGCACCTGATCAGTAATTTTTCCAGCCTCTTTTATACTTTGAATAATACTGCATTGTTGATGGGATACCCGTGGGCCTCTGAAAAATAATGCATTCTTAGACTAAAGTAGACATCAAAAAATGGTCTTGCAAATGAATTGCTGCAAGGAATTATGGAAATTATCTTTAATTCATGTGTGAATTAAAATTTTATGATTAAACAAAAAATTGAACTACTTTTTATTTTATTAAAAATACAAAAACATCTCCTAGATATGTGCTGAAATTGTAAATCATGTAAATGATATATAGAAGCATAAATTACACATAAATATGCATGAATGCATAAATAAATACATATAATTAGAGATGAATGCATAAATGCATGCTGAAATTATAAATCAGGTGTCAACAAGTGGCTCCCATCACTTCAGTGGATCTTAAAACTGGACTCTAGGGCTGGGCATGGTGGCATATGCCTATAATTCTAGCACTTGAGAGGCTGAGGTAGAAGGTTTGTTGTGAGTTTGAGGCCAGCCTGGGATACATAGTGAAATCCTGTCTAAAAAAGGCACAAACAAACAGACAGACAGACAAACCCTGAACATCATAAGCTGATGGAAATGTGGCTCTTTCTCCCACAGAGGGTCACACACCTTTGTTGTTTGGCAAATATGGTACATTATCTCACAAGAAAAGCAGGCTTATGCTTTAAAAAAAATCTTTTTCTTAGATATTCATCTCCAGAAATTCTTCTAAGTGTACTTTCAAAATAGAATTAGAAAATGTATATGTGTACGTATACACACACACACACACACACACTTACACAGAGCAACACTAATCTTTCTTATGTTTCTGGAACCCAGGTTGGGACCTACCCTAAATTATTCACATAGGAAATCATCTCTGCCCATAGCATATTTAATGCTAGTGGTCACAGTGGACATTGATGCGATAATGACTGGTCACTTCACAAACCTCCCGAGGGAAAAATGGGCACAGTGTGAGGTTCCAAGCTGGTGTGCCCTATCCTGAAGCAGCACTGGTGTGATGAAGAACTACAGAGGGCAGCCTTTGTGCTGGACAGGAAGCAGAGGGTGTAATTCAAGGGGCTTCACTGAACTGAATTTTACTATTTCCTGAGGCAAGGATAGGCTTAGGAGAACCAACAAGAGAAGGCAAAGCTCTCAGTGACTGGGAACTGCGGGAGCCTTGAAGGCACCAAACAGTTCCCAAAGCCCAGAGAAAGCTGGAGCCATGGAGAGGACCCTAACAGAAGTTGTTGCCAAAGATACACAGTCATCGTTCAAACTGTGACACGGGTGCAGAAGGAGAAGGAGGAATTAGCCTAGTGTCTCCAGGATTGCCACAAAAATACAGCACAAGGGAAAATTGGAATTTCAAATAAACAATAAATTCCATAGTGTAAGTATGTCCTAAATACTTCATGGGACATAGTCACATTACAAACTGTCTCACAGTATATCTAAATTTTAAATTAAATTAAATCTGACAATCCTAAATGTCTCTTTTCTCACCTTTACAAATGCCTTCTACTGGCCAGACCCAGCCACAAACTGGAGGAAGGAAATCTTTCTGGTGCAGTCTTTGAAGATCAGCCTAGGCTAGGATACAGGTGAGGCAGATAAGGAAGACCAGAGCTGGGGATGGGGGATCGCCAGAAATAATCAAATTCCAGCTCCTGCCAACTTTAAATGGCCTTTGTGTTAGGGGAGGGTGTTCTCATGCAGAAAAGGTCATATTTGTCCTGGATTTGTGTAACTTGCGTGTCATTCTTCTTTCTTCAATCTCAATAAGTGCTGTTTTATTGTTTTATTCCAAACAAATCATCCCATAACATTTCTACACACAAACGAGGTGGAATGGGACCCACGGGTGGTGGTCAACCCACAGCCTCCCTAGGTCCCCCGTTATCCCCTCACATACAAACACTTCTGTAGAGGAACCCAGTGAGCACCTGGAACCTGGGGCTCCACCCAATCTGATCTGAAAGCCACTGCTGTAGTAAAATGTGCATGTAGTATCTTCAGATCTTTCATGCAAGAAAAAAAAAAGAAATATGCCTATATAATGTTTGAAAAGGGAACTACAGGTCAAAATACATCAAAAGGGCCAGAGATTTAGCTCAGCAGCGTAAGTGCCTGCTTGGCAAACACAAAGTTGTGAGTTCGATCTCTGGTACAAAAAAAAAAAAAATCAGCATTTGTGTTTAGGACTGGGGATTTAGCTCAGCAGCATAAGCACCTGCCTTGCAAGCACATGGTTGTGAGTTCAATCCCTGGTACCGATAAAAAAAAATCAAAAACCATTACCAGATGTCATCTTTAATAGATAAGTGTTGATGGGCAGGGAGAGAGAAGGGTGGCAACGGGAATTCTCCAAACATTCCTTTCTATGCTTTTGCTTTTGAAACAAGGTTGATCATAGGATGAGAAAAAAA
The DNA here is from genome assembly GCA_004027455.1 of Hydrochoerus hydrochaeris. NCBI lineage: Eukaryota > Metazoa > Chordata > Mammalia > Rodentia > Hydrochaeridae > Hydrochoerus > Hydrochoerus hydrochaeris. The sequence goes on along the minus strand of PVLA01001580.1, from coordinate 95,540 downwards.
GTGAACCTTAAAATTGGGGACAAATAGAAACAAACAAAACTATTTGTTTCAGTGGCATGGGCATACAAAGAAAACTTCAAGTAATTCATGACACAATGTTCTGATCATCTATCTATAGGGATAGATCCTAAGACACAAACAACTGCAAAGGAGGAGGCCCTGTGGTAACAGGACATTTTTGAACCTTGATTGTGATGAGGATTATAAGCCTCTACACCTGTAATAAATTTGTACAGAGCCACATATGCACATATATACACACTTTTCAACGGACACAGAATTATTAAAACCTGAATTAGATCTGTGGAATGTACTGATATGAATATCCTGGTCTTAATTTTGTACTATAAGTTAAGAAAGATGTAGCCAGAGGGAGAATATAAACTCTTCACAGAGAATGCGGACAGCCCTGATCATTTTTTTAACTTCTTATGAATCCATAATTACTTCAAAATATTTTCTTAAAAAGAAAACCTACAAACAATCCTAGAAGCTTACACAGAAGGGTTATCGTTGCTCAGAAACACTTTTATGAACTGGGTGGTATAAAGTAAATATATTAACATTAGAACAAAGATGGTTATTAAAACAGAAAATGTACACATGCACAACATGAAAGAAGATAAAAATGTGTAGGCTCAATGATATTAAATACAGGGTAGAAAATTATAACATTATCTTTTTAAAACATGCATTTTCTGATTCCTACTGAAAGGGCCTGGAAGCAATGATCCTCAACAGCCTTGCAACGGCAAGCAGACACACTGAAACTATACTCAGGATTTGGAGGCAGATTTATTTTATATCAGTAGCATTGATCAAGATCATTCCCAAGATCAGGCCCTGAAAGCCCAGTGATGGAGGTTTTCATGGAGCTAAAAGTATAGAGGCATGGAGGCCAGGGACATAGCTCAGCAGCATAGGTTCCTGCCTGGCAAGTGTGAGGTTGTGAGTTCAATCTCTGGTATGAAAAACAGAAAGCAAGCGTAGAGGCAGAGTGCTCAGCTGTCTTTGATTGGTTCTTACAATATGCATCATAGTGACCAGCTATGTAACACAGTGCCCAGCTCTTTGTAAGACACAGAACTGACAGGAACTATAGCAGGAACTGTTACCTGAGCAACTGAAGTATACCGGCTAGGGAGGCATTTTCTGCTACACCCTCACATCTTGGATTCTAAATGCTATTCGTTCAAAAAGCAACCAGAGAAATGTGGTCCAGGGCTGTAGTAGGGACCCATACGGGAACTTGGTAGCTCTTGCTATGTCAGAAAATGCTTGATTATAACAGGGTCATATCAGGACACAGGAGCTTACTTGAATAGTTCTTACTGGCAAAATTTGAAAGAATTTAAACACTGGAAATACATAATAAGGATAGAAAATTGTGATATGCTGGATGCTTTTGAAAATATGTACTTGGTTATTTAGAAATAGAAACAGAAGCAGTAAAAAAATCACATGTTTTAGAACAATTAAACCTAATAAATATGAGAAAGAATACAGGTAGAAGATTAGCATTTTTCAGCTTTCAATGTAGTGGTTCAAGGAAGGATTGTTAAATATCTGCATAAATATTGATGAGTGACGGTGTGGTCATACAGTTACAAAGTGCTAGACCATAAATTTTTTATTACTACTGAGGGGAAGGGTGCAATGGTGAGATCTGCAGCCATAATCTTACACAGTGAATCCAACTTCTATTCCCAACAAAGAGGGACTTAGCTAAAGCCCTGAAGGCTATCACTAAAGTATTAACATGTTAGTAACTGAGAGGAGAGAGAGTAGGTACATCCAGGATCTGGACAGAAAAGCTGAGCTTGGAGTATTGAGTAGGAAGGAGACTGGTCACTGGGGAACTGTTGTAAGCAAAGGAAGAGTGGCTTGAAATGGCTGTTGAATTTAATAAAGGACAGCAGTGAGCTGAGAATGGCTTCAAGAATGGGTTTGCGGACAGGTGAGGTTGCATAGTTAAGAGATCAGATTAGCATGAATCTGTATTACCAAGACAGGGAGCTTGGATTTCATTCAAATGACAAGGAAACTTTGAAACATCTCTAAGAGGGTGGCAATAACTAGGACAGCAAGAAAGTAAACTAATGAGAAAGTAAACCAGTGAGAAAGATGTACAGAAAGTAGAATTCACCAGGCTCAGTGATGAAACAGAGATTGCAGAGGATAGAATGAGATGACAGGATGAATTGCAGAATGCTTCACTGTGAGAACCAACTCTGCATACAGACAATGCTAGGCCAGTGTGCCATGTAGGAAATAGCTAAAGTCACATTCCTGGAAATTGAGTCTGGATGATTAATGTTCCTCTGGCTGAAAAATGGGGAGAAGGGAAGGGTAAACAGGTTGAAGGATGATACTATTAACTGAAATTAAAAGCACAGGAAGAGGAACAGGTGTCTAGGAGGAAGAACAAGTGTGTTTTTTCTACTATCCTGAATCAGAAAGGGGTACCACTTACTGCAGAATTCCTAGTGTTTAGCATAAATTCAGTACATGTGCTGGAGAAATCCTTTGGAGTTCTAATGATAGCTAAATGGGAATTTAATGTATAGATTATTTACTAAACAGACTTCAGGGGCTCCTGCAATATGTATATGAAGGAGCATCTTCTGGATTTAGAGAATGGGCTTTCATCAGAGGAGTCCCATGAGGTTTAATAGGATTTGTATAGCTAGAAGGCTGGGGATACCAGAATTAAAGTCTGGTTTTGCATTTAATAATAATTAATTTAAAAAATCCTCTCCCTTATGAGAGCTGATCACAGCTCGCATGTCTGCCACAAATTATTAATAATAATTTTTAAAAATCCTGTCCCTTATGGGAGCTGATCACAGCTCACATGTCTGCCACAAAGCCGAGTTCCCTGCGTTGGATCTTAGTCCCACGCTGAGGGTGCCATCCCCATTCGACAGGGCCTGAGGGGCTGTCTAGCTTGAGACCCACGTTGGGTGACTTATAATTAAAATGATTGCAGTTCTTTCTTCAAAATTTAATTCCAAATATAATTTCTCACTTGCCTCACAAGGGTATGGCATGCCCAGTAGCCTGTCTGTGGGGAAATTAAGGAGAATCAGGAGGATAAGCAGTGTACCGTGTGTTTATATTAAAATAATCACTCATATTTTGCTGGCAACACTTTTTAATAAGTGTCAAATCCGTATTACTTTCTTTGGTATTTACATTCACATTAATCATATCAAATTCATAAGGTATTTCCGGAAATTGTACTAATCAATACAGGGGCTCCTCTAAGCTAATCAGTTAAGGCAGACTTCTAACTTTGTGGTGGCTTAGGGAACCAAGGAGGAGACATGGCTCCATCCTAACTCATGTGCCATGTAGTTTCTCTACCACCTTGGGCAACAAGAGTAGGACCCTCCTGGGGGCAAATGTGATATAGGAAACATACCTGTATCCATAGCCTAGTGCTTCTGAGCCTTTCCTCGGCCTTACCATGGGAACCTTATAGGTGCTTGCTGGTTCTTCTGGGGTTGGCTCTATGAACCATAAAAAGAGCATTCTTACTAACATGGAGGCCGGAAAGACAATGCTGCCTGGTGTAGACAACAGCATGCCCCAGGTTGTCACCTCTCCCTGAAATAGCTGTGTGATTTTCTTCTCTTGTTCTGTTTCCAGGTCTTTTGGGTTAATTTGGTGATATCTCAGACCCTGCCAGGTCCTGTGCTGATGAGTGACATTATCTAATATCGTCAACTCCAGTAAGAAACTTGTAGCCAAACATTGGGAGGATATGATGGTCTTGAAGCTAAGCTTGGCCCAAAGAGGAAGTGACAGTCAGAGAATGAATCAGTCATATTCACCCTTAGGGCTAAAACTTACAATTCTGACACTGTGGAAACAGAAGAGGTGAGACAGCTAAGGTTTTTCTGGATTTTACTCATTATAAAAGAAGGAAAAGAAAAGAAAGAAAAGAAAACAAAACAAAACAAAACTCAGTATGACTCACAAGACCCTCAAAATCACAGAACTTGAGGTATACAAGCAGAGAATTCTAGTTGTCAACCCCGATCCATCATCCTATCAATGGTCATCAGTTATCAGCTGAGGACAGAGCAGCTGATCAGGATTAAAGTCACATCTGCCAGCATCTCTTGCTGTTAGATGTGTTCAGGTTAATATGCTGTGGCACTGAAAGGTGATAGGAAGCTGTAACTTAAAGGACTCATCCTTAAAGGCAAGAGCTATTCTGCTTCACCAAATCCCATCTTCTCCTCCTGCTTCTTGAAACGTGGTCATGAAAATGAGAGGTCTTAGACCAAGAGGCAAGGGCAACATTGTAGGAGTGACAGAACAATAGCACAGTTCCTCCTCATGAACCATACACGAAGAAAAAAATGTTAGTTAAGCCATATACAGTATTTTAACTTTCAAGTCAAACCTATGCTGTGACTAAAAATGAAGGCAAAGATCAGGGGTAGCAGAAATGGCAATATCCACTGACTTAGAACTCCTCCATTTGAATGCTAAATCCACTGCTCTCTACCTGTGTAATCTTGGGCAATTTGTATCCCTTCCCTGAAACGTATATTCTTCAGGCCCCTGTTTAACAGATGTGAATTTCAGCTATAACAAGAAGTCCTAAAGTGCTGTGGTAAAGTCATTAACAATACTGTATTGTGCACATAAACATGTGATATGAAGGTAGATCCAGTGTTGGGTGTTCTCATCAAAACGATATCTCACACACTGTGAGAAACAAACTCAATGCTTATGAAAGAACTTTTTATACCCTAAGGCTCTATGACAATGGCCAATGTTAGTTAAATCTCTGTGGATTATAAACCACAGGACCCCATTATCAGAGGCTTGCAGAAGTAAGGACACAAGAGGCAAGAGGACAGAGCCCAGGCCTAACTGGGTCTCTCCGAGGTTATGTGATGAAATCCTAACACCCAATGCAATGATATTTGGAGATGGGCATGTGAGTGACAAGCAGGTTTAAATGAGGTCCTGAGAGTAGGGCCTCATGATGGACTCGCTACCTTTATGAAGAGACACCAAACAGCTTGCTTGCTCTCTCTCTCTTTCATGTGAACATACAGAGAAAAAGTGGCCACCTGCCGGTCAGAAGATAGCCCTCACCAAAAGCCAACCAAGATGGAACCCTGATGTCAACTTCCAGACTCGGGAATAAAGAAAAAAATTAAATGTCTATTGCTTAACCCATCTGGGTCTATGGTATTCTATTATGGTAGCCTGAGTAAGCTAAGACGCACGGACACCCATAAAATGGCAACAAAAGACAACTGGGCCCTCAGGAGGACTAAAACTGGAAAACCACAAACAAAAGCCACATTCCTTTTCACTGGGGGCCAGATGAGCTCTGTCCTTCCAGCTTCTTCACCATGTTGGGACCTTTTAGCTATGGTATCCACCATCTGAGCACAACCTTTGGGCCTTATCCAGAGTGCCCTCAGAAGGTCCAACTGGTGAATGTCATCAATGTGGCGAGGGCCGCACAGCCACATTGTGGGGTGGGCAAAGTTTCCCTCAAGCTTGGTGGGTTACGATCTCTACAGGGATAATTGGAGAGGTAGTCAGTATCCCACCTGGTACAAAATAAGGATAATAATAAAGATGACGTTGAGACTCATGGCAGGAGAAAGGGTATAAATGAATACCTAGAACTTTCAGTTTTATTTGCAAATATTTTTGAGTTCTCCAGATAGTCCACTTTTTTGGATATTTTTTTTCTTTACCAGTGTAATGGGTCTTACAACCAAAGTTTCAAGTAATGAACACAGATGAAAACTCACTGTCTTAGAAGTTAGCACGCCCTTGCTTATCACATTATAACATATTGATTGCACAGTCATATTTCTGTTCCACTGTCACCTGTCCTTCATGATGCAAATGAAAACTGGGACACTGATAAGTATAAAAGGATGTGGCATATTTTCATCACATTCTGGCACCCAGAGCCATGTGAATTTTTTTCAATTTTTGTTTTTTATTAGCTCCTGTTTGTAGTACAGAATGATCACGTTCCTTGTGGGGAAGTGGCACTTGTACATCCTCTCACCATCCTACATTTCTGTTACCCTTTCCCATTTGCAAAAGCTCTATGTACCGATCTCCTATTACCTTTCACTTTCCTCTATATTTGGGGTTTTGCATATGATACTTAAGCTTATGTGACTGATTTATTTCATTTATTATGATCTACAAATGCTTCAAGTTTATTCTTTATGGAAAAATATTCCATTATCTATAAATACCACATTTTCTTTATTCACCCATTGATGGACATCTAGACCACTTCCAAGGTTTACTATTATGAATTGTGGTTCTCTAAATATAGGTATACATATATTATTGTAAGATGATGCCTTTGACTCATGGGGGACAATATCTAGAAGGAGAACAGCTGAGTCAAATGGAATTTCTATTTTTAGGGTTTTTTTTGAGAAATCTCATACTGATTTCCACAATGGCTGTATAATTTACATTCGCACCAACAATGTAGAAGGTGTCCTTTTTCTCTGCAGGCTAGCCAACATTTTTTTTATTATTTGATTTCTCGATGACAGTCATTCTTTCTGGTAGAAGATGAAATCTCAATGGTGTTTTAATTTGTATTTTTCTAATGGCCAGAAATGTTGACTTTTTTTTCACATATTTATTTCTTCTGAGAAATGCCTATTATTTATGTTGCTCATTTTTTGATTAGGTTTTTTATTTGGGGACTCTAATTTGTGTGTGTTCTTAGATCTTAATCCTCTGTTCAAGGCATACCTGGCAAAAAATTTTCCAACTCTGTAGGTTGTTTCTTCAGTCTTTTGTTTTCTTTGCCATTGAGATGCTTTTTAATTTTATATGATTCTATTCATTGATTCTTAATGTTATTTCTTATGCAATTTCAGTAGTGTTCAAAAAGTCCTTGCCTCCACCTAATGTCTTCAAGAGTTTTCCCTATTTTCTCTTCCATTAGCTAAAGTATCAGTTTTTATAATCACATCTTTGATCCATTTTGATTTTAGCTTATTACATGGTGAGAGATATGGATCTAAATTCAATATTCTGCATGTGGATAGTACTTCTTCCTTGTACTAGCTTTGTACTCGAACTATGCAAATTTTTGTCCTCATAGAACCTTGGTTTCTTTATAATTTCCAGCTCTTCAATGTGATTTGCTTCCTAAGTAATAGACTTGTACCTTTCCCTTTACAAAAGGAAAAGCAAAGAGAAAAGCTTATCCAAGGCATTAAGGAAAGAGAGAGAGAGAGAAAAACAAAATATTTTCCTGGCTTCACAGTTGTGCCCTCCTGCTGGAAGAAATAGCATCTTATGTCCAGCTAAGATTTTGTGCTTTCTTCTTGCTTTTTAGCTTGAGGAAAAAGAACTTTTAGAAAGAAAATGTGAACATAAGTTAATCCCATTTATTGCTAGCTATGCCAAATGGTAAGGGAGAGTTGAAAATTACTTAAGTTTTAGCTATCTTAAGTTCACTCTTATTTCTTCTAATGAGATCAACACCTTCCAGAAGATTCATATTCACCTCATGTTGATCCATAACTGTCCATGGAAGTGGATGAACGTATGTAGATAACATATAAACAGAGATATATTTTTGAATAATGGAAGTTGTTTGGATCATACATTATAGTCCAATGAAAGTTTTCTTTACGTCGGAGAGACCATCTAGAAGCAAAAAAAAAAAGAACATAGATGCTCAATTGTATTGAAAGTGTTATGGTTTGTGTCTGGATATCCCCCTAAAGCCTCATGTAGTCATGGAGGAGTGAGCTTTTCCAAGGCAGCTGAACTTAGAGGTTGTGATTACCTTATTGTCTAGTGATGGCTTGAGGATATGAGTGATACATTTGTCTTTGGGTGGGTAGCCTGCAAAAAATATGTTTTAGTTACTTTTCTCTTGTTGTTGAAACAAAATACCTGACTCCCAAAGTGAATAAGGGAAGATTTATTTTTTACAGTTCTGGAGGTTTCAGTCCACACTCAGCTGGTCCAAGGCTGGGTGCCATGGCTGAGGGGCAGTGGTTCATGGCAACCACAAGTGACAAGAGCAAAAAGGCAAAAGAGAAAACAAAAACAAAAACAAAATCTTCTTCCTGCCCTAACATTGTATGTTGGTTCCACCCCTGGGCAGATGCAGCACTCACACCACCAATCCCAGCATCACAGAACAAACCAGTCATGAACACTAGGCTCAGCCATGTCCATGATTGCATGAGGCTGAGCAGGGCATCCAAACACAAACTATAACACAGTATAAGGGAGTAAAAGAGTGTTTGCTCCTCCCCTTTTGCTCTTGCTGCTCTTGCTATTTTCTGCCCCCATGAAAGTTTGCCCCTCAGCCATGTACCACCCTGCCTTGGAGCCAGCTGAGTATGGACTAAAACCTCCACAAACTGTGAGCTCAATAAACCCTTTCTTCCTTTATTTGGGGCATCAGGTATTTTGTCTCAGTAACAAGATAAAAGTAACCAAGATAGAATTCAATTAATGAACAATATCACTTTTCTTTTCCTATTTGTGTATAGTGTCATATATCTTGCTTCTATTCCCTTACCTTTCATTAAGTTAAATATCAAAATGAATGCCAAAAAGAGCAAGGATGATTTTACTTTCTTTTTGCCTCACAAAAATATACGAATTGTATGAAAACGAGAAAGATTTATATCTAGCATATATTTTATATTGCTCTATACAAGGGGATGCATTATTTAAAAGTTTCTCATATAGCTATAATTCCAAGCACCACATTTATATTTTTAGCATGGGTAAAATTCTGTGGGTATTTGGAGGATACTACTAACAAGCAGGATATATTTGTAGTGGCTTTGCATTAGAATACTCCACTTTTTGAGATTATCTTGTTTTGTTTTCAGCCTGTAGTTTCCTTCTTTGGGGACCATACCCCTATTTCTTATTTTCTGCAACTTTGAAATGGTTTTGCTTTAAGGAGAATTTACTTTATGTATATCTCTAGAGGTAAAAGGCATGTTAAGCCAGAAAGATCAGACATTGTTTCCACTTTCATAATTAAACAGATAATGAGATTTAAATAATTTTGCTAGGATTAATAATTCCTTTTTTCTGGGCTTAAGCCTAAGTAGATAAGAAGCTGAATGTTCTTGCCACCATGTCAGACAACTATGAGAAGAAAATGTCTGGGAATTTATTTAATACAGAGGAATTAACACCAAGAATTATAGACAATGGGGTGCTGGATTCTGGAGATACATTATAAACCTTTGAATTGCCTGTCTGCAAATTCAAATTAACCTGTTGATGGATATTTTGATTGTTTCCAGACTGGATTACAAATAAAAGTGCTGTAAACATTCCTAAACAAGTATTCTATGGTCATATACTCTTGCTTGTCTTGGCTAAATAGCTAAAAGTGACTTTACTTGATCCTATGGTATAGGAATAATCTTTTTGAGAAATTATTAAACTTAGCCAAGTAGGTTGTACAATTTTAATTTCTATCTGCTGAGTGTGAGAGTTCTAGTTCTACCACAACCTTGTCAGCATTTGATATTGTCTCTTTAACTTTGTACAATCTAAGATATGTATAGTGGTAAAAAAAATAATTTTCATTTGTACTTCCTTAATGCCTGATCATGCTGAAATCATTTATATGTGCCCATTTTCATCTCCTAAGATAGAGTATCTACTGAAATATTTTCTATTTTTAAATTAATGTTGCTTGTTTTCTTCACAATGATATTAGAGAAATTCTTATATATTCTGGATATGTTACTTATAAATCCGATATTTTCAAACATTTTCCTCATGCCTTTTAAAGAGCAGAGGTTCTGAATTTCGATAAAGTCCAAACTGTGATTTTTCCTTGATAGATTTATGTTAGTGGTGCATCTAGGTTATCATTGCCTAACCTAAAAGGTCACAAAGAATTGCTTTTAAATTTTTTTCTAGCAATTTAATAGTCTTAGGTCTTACATTAAGATCTATGATATTTTTAAGGATTTCTAGATTATTTTCTTTAAAAATATTTTTATGTTAAATAATACGCCACTTTAAATACACAGTTGTGTTATTTTCTGAATTTTTTCTGGAAGTTTCTTTATATAGTTCCTTTAAATTTAGAACATTTTAAGCTAATGACAATGTGATGCATTTGTTAATTCACTATTAAAGAGTCTTATGTCTTGTTTTTTAATGCAATTAAGTTGTTTGGGAACAATTCAATTTTCTCAAGTCTTGGCTTTAAATTTCCTTGGTTGAAATTAAAGCAACACTTCTCCAGGGTTAATTTTATCTCATCAATGAGGCAAAGGCCTTTACATGATCCAAGTCCCTGTAAATTGTAAGGTTTCCAGACTGAATCATGGGAATCAGAACTACTTCTGGCCTTGTGTGAGTTCTGAGGACATTTTGAGGCGGTTCATTCTCCAGTCTCAGGTAGTTTATACACACACAAGCACAGATCAATAATCAGCTGAAACAACCTTTGGCATGTCTCAGGAGTTCTCTTTGTGTGGGGCTTTCTGCTGTCTAGTACTCTGTCCTAAAACCTTGGCTCTGGCTTCCTCAGGTTGTTAGCCTTGTCTCCTCACTCATGGGCAGTGCTGGGTTCCACTCTCTACACTGTAATGCTCTCTCTGCGTGGTGGCCTAGAAACTCTGCAGTCAGTAAGCTGAGCAGTTGTGAAACACACCTTGTTTTCCCTGTCTCTAAGATGGCTGCCGTTCACTGCCTGTTATCTGCCAATGTCTTCAAAACCAGTGTGTCATATGAATTACCTGGGCTTGTTTGTTTTTTTTAGCTGTTTCATTAGTCCTTGCTATCCCATATTGGTCAGAACTATAAGTCTCCCACAGTATGATTTTTGAGAAATGCTCAAAGACAACAATGTTTCTTGTTTAAGTAGACCAACCATTTGAAAGCCTGTCCTATGTAGAGATTAATTTTTTCAATTTAATCCATCTGCAAAATATTATCTCACTTTATTACCATATCCTTCAAGAAGCCAACCTCTAGATGTCATTAATATAATGATTTATGACAGGGCATTATCTACTGAGTAATGTACTAGTATGTTTAAGCAACTATATGTGTAGTGGAAAGGGGAAATATATTAGTGTACAAAGTAACAAAATTCCTGTCCTTAGAAAAGTACCTTTTGCATGGAACTACTAGAGACAAGCACTTTATATATATTAACTCCAATCCATATGCCAGCCCTATTAACTCTATTACTATTCTCTACCTAAAGGTGTAACCGAAGCAAAAAGATTTTTAGTCACTCAAGGTGACATGGTTATTTTAACTGGGAAAGTGTCAGAGTTGGGATTCAATTCAGGTACTTTGACTCCAGAATCTTGGCCCCAAGCTGCGATGTGGCAAAGCCTTACATTTGTCAGCAGTACAGTGTGTTGGACACATCAAGATGCATACACACCATGATAGCAGAAGAAGCAGAGTGAAGAAATGATACCAGAATGGGCTGTCTTTTGGAGTGGCCCATTTGATCCATTTCTTAGGAGGCAACATTTGCAGCAGAAAGTGGAGGAAAGTGAGAAAGAGAGATGTGTCACAATCTGGGAGACAGTTTTTCAGGCAGAGGGTTCAACATGAGCAAAGGCCCTGAGATGGAAATATTTCATATCCTTAGGGAACAGTAGAAGGGAAAGATAGGTGTTTGAGAGAAGGAATTGATGTAAAATACATAAAAGCCCTACCTAATGATGATGAATAGAACATGCTCCCTGCAGCACAGATAACATTATCATCACTGCTAATATATATGAGTACTCTAGGACAAAAATGAGTTGAGAGCAAAAAAACACCCTCCATGACTTGGGTGAACTAGTGAAGTCTTCTGGGAATTAGGACTTAAGCTGAGCTTTCAAGAAAATGTTGTTTTACTGTTTTTCAAATGACATATTGAGGCCTCTTTTATCATACACCAGGAAGGGGGATGCAGAGATAAATGGTCCTTGGGGTTTGAGAAGACGACCCAAAGTTGTGCTGTCAGATGGTTCATGAAAGAGAAATTAAACATTATTTACATTTTCTTCTAGATGACTGTTCTTTGGCTTGATTTGAATCCCTGCCATTTAGCCCTTTGACATCAGAATATTTCCATTTTCTAGACCTTCTTGTGGATGTTGAAAGGAACTATGCAATCAATATGCTTAATGGGGCTTTATGCCAACCGGCGCAAATTAAATCAGAGTCAAGAAAATCCCAAATGGCCTCCATACTGGTAATTTTCCATCTGCACTATTTTAGCATAATGGGGACAATTTCTCTGAAAGACCAAATGGTACTGGGCAGGCAAAGGAGAGAATTAGTCCTGATCAAGAAGTAGCCCTCGCACTTGCGTGTCAAAGATCTTGGTTGAAAGAACAGGAGAGTTGAAGGGAGGTCTTGAGCAGAACTCTTGTATAACACCATGCAGTTTCTTAGCAATGAATGTGTAGTCAGCTTTCTTAGAAACCTCATCTCATATTATTTTTTTTAAACTCACATTATATGGATTTCCTTGTTTGTGATATGGGATGGCTGATTTTCCTGAGCTGATCTTTCTTGCTGAGCTGTTGTAAGAAAGGGAAAGAGGAGACCTCTGAGCAAATAGCCCACTGGGTTATAAAGATTCCCACTAAACAGAGCCTCCAAGAGTGGCACCTCAACATCAAAGCAGCTAGGAAATTCTTAAACAGAGGCAATTGCAAATGGGAGCACACCCATGCTGGGATCTCCTCCTGTGGCAGCTTCTGCAAATGTTATCAGGGTGGAGGTGAGCTGCTAATTCACAACCCTTTTGTGACACAGGACCCTGTGGAATGTGTAAAAAATGGTGCATGGCTTGGTTGCACTGCTGAGGTCCTGCAGCAAGCTCAGTTTTGTCTTTTATTTATCTATCTCTGTTTTTTTCCTCCCAAGATCATTCTAATAAGGAGCTGAGTTTGAGAACTTCCAAGTGACAGAGCAGGGGCAGCAGTGATCATAAGGTCAGGTGGGCAGTGGGGACACGTAAGCCAACTGGCTAGGATGGTGACGTAGAAACACAGGTCCATCCAAAGCGAGCAGCCACCCCTCAGCTAGCACCTTCTGCTGCCCTGTGGAAACAACACCTCATCTTGCCAACCTCTCTGATTTTTCAAGTGAAGTTAGAAATCAGGTTTTCAAATGAAATCTCCTGGTTTGTAAAAGTCTGAAAATGTCACAAAAGGTGTGCATTAGTTTGTACAGAACAGAACACACCTGTTGGAGGCTGTGGTTCAGAGATCGTCAGTGTATGAGTTCTGCTTGCAATTTCGCAGCCTGGGAATAATGCCAGGGAGCCCTTCATGCTGATATCCCTGGGTTCCAAAAGTGCCCATGACTTTGTGTGTGGGCCCACCCGCCTCCCTCCAGCTTCTCTTCCTTGACCTGGGTTTGTCAGATTTCCTGACTATTTGATGCCAAAGAAGTTAATATTGTACTACTATTCAAGAAAGCATACTTGTGATTTTCTCTCTGCAGAATCCTATGTTAAACAGATAGTTGCAAGAACATGATTTTTATAAATTATAGCTGAGAGTGATTTTCCCATTGAATTCACTAATGGTCTTATCACACCCAATGCCTCTGCCATAGTTAGAACAATGATTCTCTAACTTTATCAGATATTAAAATCACCGGGAGGCTGGGTGAGGCAGTGAACACTTATAATCCCAACAATGAGGCAGGAGGATCCTTGCAGATGCAAGTTCAAAACTAGCCTGGGCTACAAAGTGAGCTCAAAGCATCCTGGGAAAAAAATCACCAGAGGGGATTTGTAAAACTGTAATTACAGGCTTAGAGCACTCACATACCTTGTTATTAAAACTAGAACTTTAGGGCCTGGGATATAGCTCAACTGCATGGCACCTGCCTGGCAAGCATGAAGTCCTGAGTTCAATTCCCAGCACCAAAAACAAATAAACAAATGAACAAACCAGCCAGAATTTTTCTGAGAAAGCAGCTCTGAGTTAAGGATACAGTACAATATCATAGTCAACTCACCCTGGCACCTCCCTTGCAGAAATTCCGAGTCAACGAACCAGACTGGAACAAGGGATCCCTATTTTTAATAAACCACAACAAGTAAGCCAAATGTAGGTGGTCTGTACTTTATAGACAGTACTTAGAAGAAGGGAAGACAGTAGAAGTCTACCTGTGTGGGGGAAGGAAACACCGACATCAGAGAGAGGCCTCACTGAGGCGCAGGTATGCTGTGATGCCTGATGCATTCTCAGATGAACAGCCAGCAGGTGTTTATTTCCTGATTCCTCACAAAAGTAATTTGTTAGCTCCGCTTGATTACATAGCACTTGACTGTCTTCATGTAAATGCCTAAAGGCATCTGGTAATTAATGAGGTGTGTATGCACATTGTGATGAGCAATAAACATATACTGCAGACATGCATTTTTATGAAGACATGCTAATGAATCTTAGCACCCCAAACTGCGAGCCTAACCGCAGAAGTGGTTCCTTTTTATTTATTTATTTTAGCCAACAACCAAGTGATGGGTAATGAGTTCACTCAGGGCCGACTTTCCTTGCTATGGGCTCCGGGGGCTCCCTAATGGAGCTGTTTAAATTGCTGCAGAAACCCAGCAAGTCTATGCTGTTTCCAGGAACACGGAATTGGAAAACAGGATTTGCATTTCCTGTTAGCCATGATCACCTGTCTGCATGACATGAGCTGGTCAAAAAGTGCTGTCTTGTTGATTTGGATTATAATTGGCTGGCTCTACCTAATGAATTCGAGTCAGAGAGTCCCAGAATATTGGAGGCACCTGAGATCTCCGAGGTAACATGCATATTCTTCGTCTGTTCCAGACAAGGCAGCAGAGTTTAAGATTTAGAGTCTGGACAGCACAGCATGCCGCTTGGGTGTGAACCCTAGCTCTGTCTCTTCTCTCTACATCCTGGAGTTTATCTTCCCTGGGTCTCAGTTTTCCCACTTGTAAAATGGTTGGGGGGACAGTATGTATTTCAAAGGGTTTTGAGAGTAATAAATGAGTTAACCCTTGTGAAGCATTTTTGATGGTGCTCCCCTTGCAGCAGGACCTACAGATGTAAACTTTGTGGTTCACAAGACCCAGCCTCCCTTGGAGCAGTGCACCTGCATACAAGACTAGGTTAAAGAAAAGACCTTGTGGTTGATCTTAAGACCCTCAGATTTTATCTGTGAATTTTTTGCATGTTCTCCACTGTGCTACCAAGACTGCATTTCAGTTTCTTCATTCCCCCAAAGTTTGCTTAGGATAATATTCACTTTTGGAACAATCTATCTCATGAGGTTTTAAACTGAACACAAAGCTGTCAGTTAAAAAAGAAAAATAGTTAGCTCCAAAGCTCAAGTACAGAGTGCATCAGAACACGGGGGCCTTTCTGTTCCTGTAAACACACTGCAAGCAGCAGAGTGTGTTGTTCGTGACCATGCCCTGGCCTGCCTGGGCCCTGAAGCTGTCCTTCCCGGAGTGAGACTTGCCCCTTCTCTCTCTCCTGCACCAGACATAGACCATATACCGTCCTCTAGTCTTTCACCCTCAGCTACAGGAGGGATTGAAACTCCATGCAAGCTCTATTTTTTTCCTCCCCTCCAGACATTCTGTGTTTAGAATCATAGGCACCTTTATTTTCAGCTTCAAGCAGCTGTTCCAGGCAGAAAATACCTGCCAAATGATCCAGATTGCAGTCAGGGGGTTTGAGCTCATCCTTTGCTGAACAAAAGTCTGGTTTGACATGCTAGAAAACAGCCATACTTTGGGGTAGCAGTGAGCTATTCCTCTTCCACTTAGAAAGGGTAACCCTGGGAGAGAGTTGGGGCTCCAGAGAAATAACTACAGTGCCTTCTACTTAACTTACATTTATAGTTTGCAAAGATCTTACATATCCATGATTTCATTTGTATCTTGTAACTACCACTAGTAGTCATGACAAGGATTATGAATGTTACTTTACATATGACAAGGCTCTAGGTAGGCAAGATCCAAGCATTTGACACTTGTGCCAGAGCTGAGCCCTTTGATTTTCAAATTTAGAAGCTTTCCACAGATTATCAATGTGATGCAGTCACATATTTCTTGGATAAACAACTTGAAAACACTAACATGAACTCAATATTATTTGTATTCCCATGAAATTCCCATGAGTAACATGGGAAGTGTTTTATTCAATGCCAAATAAACTATGATGTAGTAATAAATAAGCCCTGATATCTGAGAAGCTTAGCCACATTGGTTCCTTACTCATTTCAAAATCTGATGCAGCTCTTGTTAGCTCTTGGTAGCAGTGGCTTTCCTGCATATGGTAACTCAGGTATTCAGGTCTCTTCTGTATTAGCATTCTGCCAGTTGAAAAAATATGGTCTTGGAAATCACTGGAAAATAGGAACAGAGCATCATGGATTTCCCAGAAGGTCCACTCACGTACTATTGGCTCAAAGCCAGTCATGATCTCAGCCTAAATGCAAAGGAAATATCATCTTCCTGAGTGCCCAGGAAGAACAGAGGAGATAGGCTTTAGTAAATACAAAGTATGTTTTCTGCCACCCTGAATTACACCAGTATTTGCTCTAAGCTGCCAATGGAGGGTTGGAAAATCAAACATTATGCTAAAAACCTTTTGACTGTGTACCAGGTATCTGGCGTCAACAAAACACCCACAAGACAAATTGAACTATTTCCAAGAATAAGCTCTACACAAGTTATAGCATGTTGCTGCGTATCACAGCAGATAACCAGGGCAAAGGGAAGGAGGGATGGCTATCTATACATCACAGAGACTGAAGTGGAAATTTTGTTATTTATTCAATTTTATTATTTCTGTATCACCATCTGCAAGTGTGAATAATTCGTGTGGACTTCTAATATCAAAGTATATGCCAAAGGGGACAGTTATCAAACCACACACACATGTAAACAGAGCAGAGAATTAATTAGCTACGCTAAATACTTGCGATTTATTAACCATTACAACAGGGCTCTGTGCATCCTAGGAACTAAAATAAAAAAGAAACTATGAAAATAGTATTTTGAGCACTTTCAGACTCAGTTACTATGGGAACTAAACTAATATATGGGCCAAATAAGCTGAGAAATGTAAAGCATTTCACATTAACTAATCATAGAAAAATATCATAGGATAGAACTCATAACATATTAGATAATTTATATAGGTCCAGATCTATATGTGTTACACATAGCAGTATTTAAACTATTGTACCCATTTTATAACAAGAAAAGAGGAGGCGTAGAGAATGACAGAAGCTATGTACAGCCAGTGGCTAGGCCAGCTTCAACTCAGCCCTTTCCAACTATAAAGATCTGTGCTCCTTCCATAAGCTGATAGTTCTCTTTGTCACATAAAAGGAAGCACATAATTAAGTTGACACAAGAAAACATAGAATATACATACTCTCTATTTTTATTAAAGCGAAAATAAGCTGAGATCTTAATTAGTTCCAAGTCAGCGGATCTCAAACTTTCCTTACTATTTCAAACCGTCTGGAAGTTAAGACCAAGTTCACCACTGAGGATATTAAATGGGTGAGCAACAGGTCTGTGGCAGGAACAGAACTGAAATCCACGGGAGGAAAACAGACCAATATTGTGTGCATGGCCACACAGCAGGGCAGGGGCAGGCTAGCTGGACTTTCCCCTGCGTTCCACTTATTACACTGGACTAGATCAGATCTGAAGGCTAAACCCTAGAAAAGAGTGAATTTTCACTTTTATAAAAGGACTACCAGTAACGAGAGAGGAGGACACGCAGTTCCGTATCAGTGCCCTTTACCATCATTGTTTGATCCATGGGTCGTCACTGACTCGGAAATTTGCTGATAGCACTGCTGCCTCTACTGTTACTATTGTACACGTTGCATCCCTAATTAATCGTGGTTTCCAGTTCGCTGCTGCACAGACTCAATGCCAAAAGAACATCCTTCTCTAAAGCTAGAGCCCAGGCATTGGCCAGTGATAGGCATTTGATGAGCATCTGCACTCTGCCTGCTCCACAGGTACCTGGCAGTGTCTCGAGGGCTAGAATGGAGGAGCTGTGTCCGAATTACAATACATGCAGCCTTCACTTTGCAGAGCTCTCGCCTACACAGATTTCAACCACTGTGGTTTAGTTCGATATCATATGTCTCCCAGCAACATGGTTCAATTATTAGTTATCACAGTATAACAACTGTCAGTGAATCAAGCGCAAACTTTGCTGCCATTCCTTAAGTCCACAGGCCACTACATAAGTGATGGATTCATCCTGTGATGGAGACCAACCAAATCACTTCTTGCAAAGCTTGCCATGCTTAGTCACATATCTGCTACCCAGTTAATGCACAGCCAGTCAAATGTGTCATGGTGTGGTCTCCTTGTCTCCAGTAGTAAATTCACGGGACATTTTATAGGAATGAATGATAAAAGGTTGACATGTAGGAAAGTGCAACAACGAAACAATAAAAACTCTGAAATTCAAATCCAGATCACAACAGCTGGCCGTGGGAATGGCCCACCCTGTCCTATGTGAGGGATAAGACCCAGCCAGAACTCAGTGAACTAACCTTTGGGCATAAGTGAGGAAAGTACTTGTGATGAAAAGGAGGAAAATTTCCTAGAAAAATTGGCACTGTCAAAAAACTTCATGATAAAAGATCTCTCAAAACCATCTCTCAACACTGTAAGTACAAAGGACAAAATTAATCCAAACTTAAAGTTAGACAATCCAGCAGGGCACAGAGCTGACATCCATTCCTAAGTCACACAATCATAAGGAGGCCAGTGTGATTCAAATACATTTTACAAGAAATAAAACCTTTCAATACTCAATATTTCTAATATTTTCAATAACACTGTACTGAATAAATTTTAGTTTCACTTCTTCTTACCTTTCCCTATACAGTACATTTAGAAATGACAGTAAGAAAGCTTTCATGTTTACATTTTCCTAGACATTTTTAGGTGACAGGAAGAAAGTTTTTGATGTTTCAATAGAAATATTTAAAGGTCACAGTACTAATGGAAATTTCTCCTTTAATTATTACTATTATGTTCCTGTGATTTCAGCTTGTATGGTCCTTTTTAAAAGTCACATGATACCATGCAGAGCAAAGGTTTGTGTGTGTGTCTTGAGGGATTCTGCTCACATAAGACATGACACAAAAATAATGATCCCTAACAGGTGCCAAGCTATGCACCAGAAAATGTGAGACATCTACTTGTTCATTCAGTTAGCCTCTGGTGAGGGTTTCAAAGCTTGAGTATGGGCAGGAAATGAGGGGCAGATCAACAAGTCATGATGTTGTCTAGAACGAGCTTCCACAATGTACAAGTGGTAGATAGTTGATCGAATACATTATCCAAAAGGAAGATTCATACATCTAAATTGAATAGCAAAGCAGATGTGTGAAGCTTCTCATTTGATTCTCAAGAGAAATCTGAACTAATTTCTTAAAATTCATAATCGGGATATGCTTCCCTATTGGTTATAGCCAAGACTATAAGATGTGAGTAGAACTCTGCTTATATAATAAATAATGAGGTAGATATTACTCAGCCCCTTGTTCATTTTTACTTTCATGGATTAAAACCCAGATTTTTCTTCATCCTCACATTCCACATGGTTAAGTGTCTTCCCAGCCATGGTGCATGATGCTCATCAAATGCCTAATGGTGAACTTGGAACACCCTGCTGTACTGGGTCAGCATGGTCTTGAGTGTGGAAGGCCCACCTGAGGATCACTGCCAACAGATGAAAAGGAGAACTGGAGGGGAAGATGCTGTGCTGTTGCTGGAGAAGTTTGCTGCACTGGTTTTCCCGATAGGAACTCGGCTGTTACCGGAGAAGCTTGGATACTCGCTGTTGCTGAGGATGGCTGTGGTTCTTTTCTAGGTCCTTTGATCCTTACTTTGAGCATCACTTCCTGGCTCCAGTGTGGATCCCTCAACCTGCTGGCACAGAGCCTTCATCACTGGGACAGACTTTCCAGCTTCCACCACTGACCTTTGGGCCTTACTGGTGTAGATCCTTGATACAGCCTTGCCTAAGACACTGCCATAGGCCGTCGGCCTCCAGGTGGACTTGTGGAGGACATTGCCATGGGCTCTTGTCTTCAGCTGGACTCGTGCCTAAGGACCAAGCTAAGAGACTAGAGCCAAAGAGGGAACAACTTGAGCTGTTGAATAAACCAACTTGTAACTACTCAAGGTGGGGATTTTGTGTCATGCGAGACAAACTTCTTTACATTTGAAGCTGTCCCTTGTAGCTGGAGTATCTTAATATATCAGATGTTAACCTGGGAAATGACAAAGGCTGGGGGAGGCAGGAAAGGAGTCAGAGAGGAGGGAAGAGAGCCATGAGTTTCAAAGGGAGGACTCAGGACAAAGAGTTCTGACTTCCATTGAACTTTCAGACCAAAAGATTTAAAGCAGTCTACTTTCCCTTGCAAGTGGTAAACCTCTTTTCAAATCTACATGCACATCAGTGGAGACTTAAGATTTCAGTAAATTAAAAAAAATAGCACTGTCACTACCTTAACCAGAGGTAGTTTCGTATTTATTTTGTCTCCGTGACACTCTTGTTGTATCTCTCAAGACTCTCAATACACAATGAGGATAAACATCTTGGCAGGAGATATGAAATGGACAAGCACAGGTAACCTGGAACTTTGGTAATGCTGAAATTACCCAAAACCCAGGAGGAGATTAACAACAACAAAAAAAAGCCAAGGACCAAATGAAACTGATGAAAACTACCCCCAATCTTGCATCAGCCTCTTAAACTTTTTTGAGAAGAAATGTCTGTGGAAGACTTTGTTGTGTGTAATTGAGTTGGGATATCAATACAGCATCATTTCCTCAAAGTCTTAGTAATTAAACAAGAGATCCTGGCAGAGACAGCGTATCATAATTATGAGGGGGCAGTGCCAACAAGCCAAGGTAGTATGAATTACTGCTGTAGAGTTGGCACTGCAGTGGTGTCAAGAAAGACATTTTTCCCTCCTTTCCCCCAAGGTCATGTAAGTTAGGTAGAGGCAGGAGCTCAGGCTTCAAAGTGAGACCACACTGATAATGTGAGGCCTACTGATTCCTTCAGGGTGGCCGTAAGCAAGTCACCAAGTCTCTGGGCTTCGGCTTCCACACACGAAAACACATATAGTTATAATACTAGGCTATTATAAATACTTAATGATATTGTATAATACCATAAATCAAAGCGGCAGAAATGTGGCGTATATTTTAAGAGAAATGCTAAAGAGCGGTGAAACAAGGCCAAGGTCATCAACAATGCCAAGTCAGTGATGGCAAAACGCATACTTAATTTGAAAATGTGGGAAATATGGTTTTCCCTCAGACTGAGATGAGTTAGCAGTTTTAATAAGCACGAATGTCCATTTCTTAGACAGATGAGGTGTTACCAGTGTTGAGTAATTTCAGGGAGCTTAATAAGACTTGTCCCCTTCACTTACTCCCTTAATGGATTTTAAGTTTCATTATTAGTACTCTTGTAAAGTTCTGCCCTCCCCTAGCAATTTTCTATAGTGGACATTTGTCTTGCTATTGTCCCACTTCTTCCCTTCTTAAATCCTTAACATTATCTTCTCTCTGTTGAGAAATGGTACATTCTCCCAAATCTAGGTAGTCCTGGGTAACTCTGCAGTAACCTGGCTAAAAGGTAGAATGAGAAAAGGAGAAAGGCCAAGTGTCACGCTAGCCAGCACTGACTGGTTATTAAAATTGACTGCTGTGTATGAATACATGCGTTACTGCAAAATTCACATGGAAAGTTGATCCATAACGCAACAGTACTAAGAAGGGGAACCTTGGGAGCTTATTACGCCATGAGAACAAGCTCCTCACCTCCTTGTGCATGGGAGCACACAGTTTGTGGACTGGCAGAGGTGGGTGAACTGTACTTTGTGCAGCCCCCAGGTAAAACTACTAAAAGCTACCACTTTCTTAATGTCATTTCTACTGCCACCAACCATTTTCCCAGTTTCCAGGTTGTAAAAGCTGGATTTCTCAAGGCCCCCAAAAAGATACTCAAACAAGTAAATATTTCCCTTCGGACAGAAACAAAGCCATTAGTCCACACAGAGCCTGTGCAGCCTACAGGTAAGACCATTCATTCCGGCTCAGCCACTGGCCAGGCGGTGGAACTGATGCATCCAGAGAGCAGGGAATAGCTGAGCCCCATTCTCACTTATGACTGGTTCGACAGTGGGAGACCTTGCCACAGAGTTCCCTTTGAGATTTAATTCATTGTAGCTTATAATTAGGATCGTCACTTCCATAGCCGAGTGAATTAGTGAGGCTGACAAAGGGACCTGGCAAAGGCTGGAATGGGAAGGTTTATTAAAACTAACAGGCAGAAAAAAATTGATCTGAAACAGTGAGTCAGGCTGCTGGGGAGCTTGTGTCAGGAGTTTCATGAGGCCTGCTGTGACAATTTACACGGTACAGTGGAGGGGCGGCTTTTTCCCTCACCTCTGTTTCCTGCCTGTATCTCAATCAACTTTAAAGTACAGACTTTCCCTTCCCCAACTCTAACAGGGGTGACTATTGCAGTCTAAGGCATCATAGTATATTTTAGTTCAGCTGCTTAATTCATTATTTTGTTCAAACATTAAGTCTTAGTAAAATATGTGTCAGGCATTGCATTAAGTATCAAACATTAGAGGAAAAAAAGAAGAGAGATATGCTGAGGCATCACGGAACTTGAGATGAAGCAAGTCTGCCACCACAGACACAACCAGAGAAACTGAGACGTAAAAAACGTCCCAGGATCATACCAGCTTGACATGTAGGCCTCAGTTAGCCTCTGAGGCAGGGCGAAACTGGGCTCAGGGTAATCACAGTAAGAGTAACACTTGTTAACGTGCCAAGCATTGTGTGGAGTATTTCACGTGTGTCACTGCATTTACTTCTCACCATCACTCTAAGGTAAATCTCACCGGTTTGTTTTTACAGGTGGAGAAACCAAGGCTGAGGGAAGCAAGATAACTTGTCAAGGTTTACAGTAAGTACATGTTAAATTTTGACCACAAAACTAAGCATTTTGGCTTTAGAGTCCTTGTTCTTGGCTTCAAATGCTTTCAAAGTGCTTGGTAGATTCATCCTTCTACCAGCTGAAGACTATTGTCTTTCTCATCTACTTCATCATGAACTAGCAACTGCTGAATTCAAGCTATATATTTTTCTTAACTTGATAGAGAAATCATTTGGGCCTAAGCTGTGGGTTACTCTTCTGGCCTGACAGGACACGTACAGAAAACCTTTGCCAGACAGATGACCTTCGATACAAGAAAATTATCTCACACTGCAGGGCCAAACTGCATGGTTCTCGCCACATTAGCTTTCCATCAAAATATCTAAGATAATCAACTTAAAGGAAAAGCTCCTTTTACTTACAGTTTTGGAGATTTCAGTCTATTGTTGACTGGTTCATTGTTTTGGGCCCATGGCTAGGCAGTATATCATGGTGAGGGTGTGTGACAGAAAAAGCCAGAAGCCACTTGTCCAAAGGAGACCAGGAAGTGAAAAGAGAAAAGGCCTTGCCTCACCCCATGACCTCACTTCCTTCCAGCAGACCCCACCTCCTACAGGTTCCACTACTTTCCAATGGCACTAAAGGCTGGGGGAGGATCAAGCCTTTAACACATAGGGAATATTTCACATCCAAAGGACAGCACTGTTTGCAGAGAGATGAGACAGAAATCTAGAGTAACAATTCCCAAACTTGGCAGCACCTGGTGAGTTAATAAAAAGTTGACATCCATCCACAGAGAGTCAGACCTAATTGCCCATCAGAGTTCTGCATGTCAGTGTTAACCTCTACCCAGATGATTTTAATGTGTAGCAAGCCATGAGAATGATTGATCTATTATCTATTGTGTCATAAGTAAGACTAAAAAAAATCAGAGGCTACTTTAACCCATTACTTTCTACTTTAACATATTATTTCCTGCTTTCACATGCATTCCACATCAAAACTAATGTGAAATAACTGTTCTCAATCTTGAGTGGGTATTTAGGATCATCTGGAGAACTTGTTAAAACGGATCCCTGAACCCACACTTAAAGCGCCTCATTCAGTGGGCCCAGATGATTGCCAAGTTACAGAGCTATGTCACTTACTAAGGAGCACAAAACCAAGAAGACCTAATGTAAAACGGGATTTTGGGATTTGGGACAATTCGTTAATTAGGAGTTAGGTTAAAACTTATTTCTAAATAAAACTAATTTCTAAGTAAATTTGATTTGGTAAATACATATATATGGAGCCTAGTGATAGTTAAAAATATTTCTTGAGTGTATGAAAAAATAAAAATCTTATTACATATAAATTTAAGATAACCTGAGGTTCAGAAGGTAGGAGGGGTTGGTGGGGCTACTTATACATGGTGAAAGGGATTCTGGGAATGCATGTACGTATATACATGTCTTCTCTTTATTTCCACTAAGTGTGGATTAACACATTATGGTTGTGATGTGAAAAAAAAAAACAAAACATACACTTCAAGGTCAAGTTAGAGTTGACTTGACTGTGTCAAGGCCTGGTGGCCATTTGGATAGTGACACCCTCCCCTAAATTAAAAAAAAAATCAAATGCATGACATCCCCATTATATTTGTTCATGGGTCGATTAGTCATTAGTCTACTGAGAGGCCTTGTTTAAAGGGATGGATGTGTGATCTGAAGTAGGAACAAAATGCCAGACACAGTTTCTCACAGAAACCCCATAGATTATGGGTCTGGAGCAAGAAGACAGATATGTGCCAAGTGCTTGCAGATTTTTAAAACCTGGTAGCAAAGGAATTCTATTGGAGGTGACATACATGTTAATTAATTTGTTAATCCCCAAATGATGCTAATGTGGATGGTCCAGGAACAACTAATATAGGTTGCTCTTTGTAAAACAAACTCCTATGTAGAGTTAGCAGTTACTGATAACAGATCCTGGGCCTTAAAATTACTTAAAAGGAAAAGAACATTGTAAGTGTCATAAGCAATATCCACATGTGAGAGTAGAAATTTATTCCTTGCACCGAGGAACTATTTTGCTGGCTTTATTTCTGTGTTTGTCTATCTCCCCCCTCACCCACCCTAGGAAAAGAACCCAGGAAGTAATTCAAATATGTATTCTTCAGACATTTGAAGAATTTCAGTCAATAATGCAACAGGCCCTTTTTATGGAGGACCCACCACGTCTCAGTTTTAACACTTTTTGTTCTTTCTCTGAAAGGTCCAGAGAGAGGCGGGGAGTCAAAATTTGGGAAAGGCTGAGCAGGGTAAGAATGAGGAATTTTCTATTGGGGGCACAGTGAGAACTAGGAGAAAAGTAGAACAGTGAGGGCCCAGGGAGCTGGGGATTCTAGGAGAAGCAACAAATAGTACCTGGTACTGTTCTCCTGCATGTTACTCCTACTGCTGCTTTCATGGCAGTTACAATAGACCAGGAGATGTCCTGACTTTTTTACAGAAAATGATTCATTTGAAACTCATAGCAGCCCTGTGGAGCAAATTCTATTACTACTCCCATTTTACAGATGAGGGAACTAAGGCAGCAGGAAGTTAAGTAACTCACCCAAGATCACAGTTATTAGAGAGCAGAGGACTTGAGCTCAGCAATTGGGTTCCAGAATCTATGCTCTCATCTTAGAAAGATAACTGTAAGAGCTGACTCTTCCTTCATGTATAATTTTCCTCGCACCCAGATATTTCACAAACATTATTGCAGATACTCCAGATGACAACTACGAATTAGGCTCTACTTTCATCCTATTCATTGCACAGAAAAGGAAGCTTATTACTAAGTACCTCTACCTGGCAATACCTGTGCTTGAGAGGAATTAAGACAAGAGCTGGGCCCATCTTTAAGAACAAGTAGTGAGGGGAAACACATTAGATTGGAGAGGCAATGTTAAGAGAGCCACTGTGGGACACACTGAGAAGCCAAAAGCGACACCTTGCAGATTTCTCAAAACCTGGTAGCAAAGGAATTCTACTGGAGGTGACATACATGAGGGAGAGAAGATGCAGTTAGACTGGGTTCCTGGGAATCAACAGCCTTGACTGAGGACCCAGGGAGGGCTCAAGAACACCACTGCTTGTAGTCCTGGTGAATTGGAACTTGGTATGTCAGGTAAGGTGTCTGCTCTAAGTCTGGAGCATTTGAATTCACTTATTTGACAAATGACCCATGCACTGTTCTAGGAACTCAGGGTCTGTTGTGAACTAAAGAGATACAAGCCCCACATCCTAGAGAATCACACACGATTTTAATCAGCAACTTGGCAGCAAAGCCCACATGAAAGATCCCTACCACAACGATGCAGACTGGAATGTGAGGAGACCTTTCTAATATTACCTGTGTTGAAGTTTTCCATCATTCAACCTCTTAGCTGGAGTTTTCCTTTCTGTCAACTGCAGAGTTTCCACTTTACTTATACAATCGAGATGCAAGAAGATAGCAAATAGATGATCAAAAAGAAAGCATCCTATATACACAAAATGCAAACTTGCCCTCTGCTTTAAACCTACTTTCCCCTAAACTTTTGAATGTCCAAAACACATTGCTCAAGAGAGTGGGTAAGGACAAGCTGTCTGTTATTCTCTGTTCAAGCTCCTGGACTCCTGCTCTCCAGAGGAGTTTGGCAGATGACTAACAAGTCATCTGATGAATATGTAACACAATTCAGGTTTAATAAGTCCTGCAGCTGTTGGGAACTTGACAAGGAAAACATAGTCATAGGAATATGTGGTATCGGAAAACTGCCAACTTCCCAGAGTCCCACAGTCCCAGCTGGGGTCTCCCAGACTCAAACAGTGTGGACTGTTCCTATTGATATAGGACCTCCAAATGATATAGGCTCTGGGTTTGAGCCCCAACGCTGCAAAAAGAACAAAGAACAGAGTTCTCTTTCACCTGGGCTTAAACTCAGGAAAGTATAAATGTGGAATTACTACAGGCCCCAGGAGAGAAGATGGCTGAGACCAGCAAAATGCAGTCAGAGCTGTTCTGATCACATTGTCTGAGCTTCTACACCATCATCCTCTGTAGCTCTAGCACAGGGATGGCAATGGCACTTGTGCCACAACCAGCTGTTTGTTATCACTGAGAGCTCTAAAAGCCTCACCAACACTGCCTGAGAACTTTCAGCTACACAAGGATCAAATTTGTAGTGTTTAAATGACTCTGACTTTGCTGACTTTTTGTCTAGTTGATCTATCTCTTTGTGACAGTGGGGTGTTAAGGTCTCCTATTACAATTGTGTTCTTGTGTATTTGGTTTTTCATGCCCATTAGTATTTGTCTTATATAGCTGGGTGCTTTGGTACTTGGTGAATATATATTTATAATTGTTAGTTCTTCCTCTTGTAGTTTTTCACTTACAAGTATGTAGTGGCCTTCTTTATCTCTTTTAATCATTTTAGGTTTGAAGTTCAGTTTGTCTGCAAACAGAATAGCTACCCCTGATTTTTTCTGGGTTCCTGTTGCTTGGAATACTGTTTTCCTTCCTTTAAATTTTAATCTATGAGTTTCTTTTTGAGTCAGATGTGTTTCTTGTATACAGCATAGTGTGGGGTCCTGTTTCTTGATCCATTCTGTCAACTGGTTTCTTTTGATAGGTGAATTGAGCCCATTTACATTTATGGATATCACTGATATGTACTGGCTTGACTTTGCTATGTTGTGTTCCTATTGTTGGTTTCCTGCTTTTCTCCTTTGTTTAATTTTTTGTCCAGCCTGGTGGTTTCTTTCTGTTGTTGTTCTGGATATTGTGGTCATTTTTATCTCTATCTAGCATGTCTTTCAGTACTTTTTCTAGAGTTGGTTTGGTGGACATGATACTCTACATAGAAGACCCCCAAAAATCCACTAAAAGACTAATAGAGGTAATAAACACATTTGGCAGCATAGCTGGAAACAAAGTCATCACTCAAAAATCAATAGCATTCCTGTACCCAAACAAAAAAC
This sequence comes from Hydrochoerus hydrochaeris, assembly GCA_004027455.1. Classification (NCBI taxonomy): domain Eukaryota; kingdom Metazoa; phylum Chordata; class Mammalia; order Rodentia; family Hydrochaeridae; genus Hydrochoerus; species Hydrochoerus hydrochaeris. Next base: position 67,558 of record PVLA01001580.1, on the reverse strand, counting down.
TCACTGAGAGAGAAATTATGGAAATATCACCCTTCACAATAGCATATAAAAAAATGAAATACCTAGGAATCAACCTAACTAAGAACATAAAAGACCTACATGCTGAAAATTATACTACCCTAAGAAAGGAGATTAGAGGATACTAGGAAATGGAAGGATATTCCTTGCTCTTGGTTAGGAAGAACCAACATTGTGAAAATGGCCATACTCCAAAAACTGTTATACAGATTCAACGCAATCTCAATCAAAATACCATTAACATACCTTACAGATCTAGAGAAAATATTCCTAAAATTCATCTGGAAACAAAGAATAGAATAGCAAAGGCAATTCTGGGCAACAAAGGCAAGGCAGGAGGCATCTCATTTCCTGACTTGAAACTATACTACAAAGCCACAGTGATAAAATCAGCATGGTACTGGCAAAGAAACAGACCTGAAGATCAAAGGAACAGATTGGAAGATGGAAGCACAACTACAAAGACACTCAGCCACCTCATATTTGACAAAGGGGCTAAACATGTTCACTGGAAAAAAGATAGCCTCTTTAATAAATGGTATTGGAAAAATTCACTTTCGACATGCCAAAGACTGAAAATAGACCCATGCCTATCACCATACACTAAACTAAAGTCAAAATGGATCAAGGATCTAAATATTAAAACAGAAACACTAAATCTACTGGAGGACAAGGTAGGTAAAAATCTTGGAGACATAGGGGTAGGCAGAGAATTCATGAATAAAATGCAAACTGCACAGGACATACTTCAAAGAATTAACTGGGATCTCATATTACTAAAAAGTTTCTCCAGTTCAAAAGAAATCACCAAAAAACTTATAAGAAAACCTACAGGGTTTGAACTTAGGGCACTCAGAAACCAAGCAGCCAGCTTGCCACCCTGGTAAGTGGCTGTGACTCAGCAAGCCACAGCCACCCCAGGGTGAGAACCATTGGCATCTCCTGAGATCCACGCCATGTTGGAACTTAGGGTGCTGGGAAGCCAAGCAACCAGCTCGCCACCCTGCTAAGCAGCTGTGGCCTGGAAAACCACATCCACCCCAGGGCAAGACCCATCAGTGTCTTCTGAGATCCACACCATGTTGGAACTTAGGGTGCTGGAAAACCAAGCAACCAGTTCGCTGCCCTGGTAAGCAGCTGTGAGCTACAGGCACATGGGCTGAGATTCAAACATCCATAACCACCACCCCCCCATTAAGAAGTGGGAGCCAGAGATCTGAGCATCTCTTGCAAGGTTTACTATATGTAATATAGCTAATAAGGGGGATTTCCTTCTACCATCTCTTTGAAGGCAAATATTTATATCACTGTTTTGCTTTGTTCTGATTAATGATGTTGCTCTATTCAATATTCTGTTTTGATAAGTTCTATAATGTTCTGTATTTCCTTTGATTTTGCTATATCTGATTGAAAGAACAACTATTGTGAAGAAAATGAGATATACTATGGTACCTATTGCTGTTATCCCGGTAACCTGCTGTGAAGTTCTGTACCAATTTCACTACACTGTCTCAATTGGCTTTGTTCCATCTTGTTCTGTGGTACTTCGCTACTTTAAAAATAAAAAAAAAAATCCTGAAAGAAAACCCACAGAATGGGAAAGAATTTTAGCCAACAATCCCTCAGAAAAAAGGACTTATATCCAGAACATATAAAGAATTGAAAACATCAAGCCCCCCAAATTCAAAGACCCTCTCCAAAAATGGGCATCGGAGATAAACACATAGTTCTCAGATGAAGATATACAAATGGCAAGTAAATATATGAAGAAATATTCACCATCACTGGTCATTCAAGAAATGCAAATTAAAACAGCATTGAGATTTCATCTCACCCTGGAAAAAATGACTGCCATCAAGAAATCAACTGATAACAAATGTTGGTTTGGCTGCGAGGAAAAAGGACACTGCTCCACTGTTGGTGGGAGTGCAGACTGGTGCAACCACTGTGGAAATCAGTACGGTGATAACTCAAAAAACTAGGATTGGAAGTTCCAGTCAATCCAGCTATTCCCCTCCTGAGTATTTTCCCAGAAAAATTGAAAAGGTCATGTCACAATGATATATGTGCATCCATGTTCAAAGCAGCACATTTTGTGATAGCTAAATCTTGGAAACAACCAAAATGCCCATCAACTGCAGAGTGATAAAAAAGATGTGGAATTTTTATACAATGGAATACTACTTAGCTATAAAAAAGGATGATCCTGAGGCCTTTATAGATAAATGGAGGCAACTTGAGAATATCCTCATTAGTGAAATAAATAAGACTCACATAATAAATATCACATTGTCTCTCTAGTGTAAAAAATAATAAGAGCTGACAGAATAACAGGATCCAAAAAGTATAATAGATACTATAAAAGTGAAAGGAAAGAAAAGTGCTCTATAGGGTATAACAGTATGTATAGAGTGTAAGATTGATGACCATATTACTAAATTTTTGTTAGATCATTGAACAGAAGGGTTTGCACTGTCAATGTTTGAGTGTCTAGCCACTTTTTCTGCTTTTATTTTGTAACTAACAACTATTTTTAAGATGACAATATGTAATGTATGAATTAGCAATTTTATGATGTTAATTTTTTTGAAGTTTGTATTATTTTACTTTTTTATTTTTTTCTATTTTTTTAAAATTGTCTTTTCTTTCTTTCTTCAAATAAAAAATTGGGGAAAAAATGACTGACTTAAGGTTTTGACAGATTTGGTCACATGTAAGCTAAACAGTCCTGACTGCACATTTTCCTGTATGTAAATTATAACAATAAAATATAATTCCATGTCAATATTTTTTCCTGAGTTTCATATAGCTCAATGTATCTCCCTAAGAATGGTTCTCACTATCACTTCCCCAAAGACATCTCTGGATAACTCATTTTTGGGCCGTAAGTGTGGACCAAGTGCTAAAGGCAGCAGGTTCACACTATCTCCTACACAGAATCTGTGACTTAACACAGAGTTACATATTCAATGATGCTAATGGATGCATTGTGCTTTAACAAAGCTACATGGTTTTTAATGTCTAGAGATATATAAATTACAACTCATACCATCTGTAAGCACTGATGTTTTGTTTCTGTTTTCAAGACTGTTATTATAAAAGAAGGGGAATTTCCAAGAAACATTACAGACTTCTTTGTATGCAAACCACAGTTTAATTCTGCAAATCAAAGGAGTGTTGTGGAGCTCTTGGAGGGGAATGCACAGGATACTAATCACAGTCAGCATTTTCCCTTAAGCTTAGGGACCTACGGCCACATTTGCATCTGTGCTATTTGTGCTCTGCCTTTCTCATCATCAATTTGACTTATTTTCAGCTTGTTCAAACCTGGGCAAAGCTAATGGAACCCACACACTGCCTAAGCAATGTCTCTATACCTGGAGATGTGGCAGGTGAGTGTGGACTGAGATGAAAAAGAAAGTATGCCAGTAAGCACAGTGATGCCTTGTCTGCTTCCAAAGCCCAGTTCAGGGGGAGCAACTGGGGAGACAGTGTGTCCCCTACTTACTCAACAGGGAGTTCCATTGACAGCCCACATTATTCTCTGTACATGGTGACTAACCTCCATTATTAGCTACTTAATGCCTTTATGTCCTGTTCTACATTATACTAATTTTACTGTTTTTCTTTTTTTTGTTTTAAAGAAGATAAAACCAAAGAAAATAAAACAGAATAAAACTAATTAAAATAAACAAGTATAAGTGATTCAGGACTTCAAAATCTTACACAACCAGCAACGGTTACCATAATGCTTTTTGTTGTCTTCAAAATAGCTGCAGATACCTTTAGACATAGTAAAAATTGAACAGAACAGATTACAATAAAAACAAAACAATCAATGCAATACAGGACTTCAAAACAAGCCAATAGTAAATCAAAAATGGCTATATCTTGCCATTTTGCTTACACATCTTGCTATCTTTTAAATAGCTGTTCATGCCATCAGATTTAACATAATCAAACAAAATGAAAGAGAATAAAACCCAACACAACAAAACAATGAAAATGATATGGTTTCCAGGCAGGGATCGCTGCCTGGTGAGGGCTTGTTCTCTCCCTCCGCAGTCCACAAAAGGCGCTGGCTCACAGAGAGAGGCCTGGGGTCTGGCTGTCCTCACTCCGGCAGCAGCCCATGCATTACTCTTACTGTTTCAAGAGTACAAAAAACATTGCCATTTTGACATGCCTATGCTTTTGAGCTAAATTCAAATCCTGGTCATGTGAGCTTCAATCCAAGTCTTGTTGTTTCTCATCTTTAAAATGGGTCAGTAATATCTACCTTCTGGGGCTGTAATGAAGAAGCAGACCCCTAACCCCTGGAGGGCCCTGCTTGGAGCTCTGGGCCCTAGGAGGTACTATATAGGTGTTTGCACTGTGCTCCTCATGAGCTCTCAAGGGCAGTGTCCACGTGGGTCTCCTCTTCGTGTGCCTCAGCCCCTAGGAAAACAGAACATCTTAACTCTATTTGGGATGGGTACATAGATAAGGGTAAATTTTGATTCATTAGTGCAATAATTTGATTAATTTGTATCTTTGCCAAAGAGTGGACTATCATGATCTCATTATTTTCCCTTCAGGACCAGCACAACCCTGGCGCATGCTATACATTAAATATTTGTTGAATGAATGAATGAATGAATGATTGATTGAATGTGTGACCAAATGACATTACCATCATTAGGAACAACAGTGAGAAATAGAGCTAAGTGGGCATAAGTGTGCAAGTGTGCACAAGTGTGTGCCCATTTATTTCTTAATTAAGAAGACCTTTGTGTCAGTATTCTAATACAGTTCTGTTCCATTGCAGTAGTACCCTTAGCAAGACAAAAAAGAGGTGACACCTAACAAAGCGATACAGTGATAAGAAGAAAATTTAGGAAAGGCTGCAGAAAGATGGAAGAGGAGCATTAAACGCTGGCTTAAAATTTCCTCCATAAAAGCCATCTGAAGACAAAAGCATCTCAGCTTCAGAACCCAACATTTTAAGATGCCAATAAAAGTAGGAGTTATTTTATAGACATCACTCAATGCTTATTTTAGGTTTCAGGTAAAAATTTATGGTTTCCTGTGTGGCGACCCTGTTACTCAGGTGCATTTTCTTCATTACCTTGCCACGATCAGGATCAGACTGGCCACTATTTTGGTCCAAGAACTGCCTAAATTTCTCTCCTGCCATCTACCAGACAAGTCTGAAGGGGATCCAGAACTCAGGGAATTCGGTGTCATCCCAGGCTGGCTTCTTATGTTCTGTCCAGGAAGTTTCTTCTCTCTGGGTCCTGAGTCAAGCATAGTTTTCCCATGTAGTTGTGAAACTCCTAGTTCTTTGTTTGCTCAGTTTACATGTTGAAAGTAATATTTACTGTGTTTCTTTTCTAATTATGAAATGTGCAGAGTTAAGGAAAAATAAATATAAATATAGAAAAGAAAATTAAGATCACCTATATCTTATTCCCCAGAAATAATGATCACATAAGTATACGTATAAATTCCTCTTTTTCCCCTCCACAAAAATTAAATTTAACTCTGTATATATTTGCAGTATTTCTGACTTGGTTTTCTGCTTAGAAATAATGAAAAGGACATTGTGAGCATACTTATTGGAATATAAATATTCTCTGAGTATTGATTTTTAGAAGCTGACAAATAGTCCATGATTTGATGTACCATAATTTAGTACATATCATATTGTTGGACACAAGGTAGTTTCTTCTATTTTTCACTATTATAAATCAGAATGTCTTGATAAGAAATTCATACAATGAAACTACTTGGTCAAAAGCTATGTATTTTTAAAGACTTTTTGACACATGTTAACGAATTGTCTTGCAGAAACAATAGATACATTTCCTCGGTATTCCCACCTCAACTCTGAGTACTAATACATTTGAAATGCCTTTTATGATTAGAAAAATCCATTTCCTGATAGGATTTGCCTTTGTATAATAGAGACTAAGAATTTCTTATATAATAAAATCATTAATCTTTTGTTGTCCACCTGTATTTCAACTTTCCTATGCTTTTTTAACTTTTAATTATATACATAGAATTTATTGATTCCCAGAATATTTATTAGTCTCTTTTCCAACTTCATTGAATTGCTTAAACATATTATGTAAGCTGTGATTATTACTCTTTACCATTTTTCACTTTTAATTTAAAAATATTGGTTTATGGTGGTTTTTTTGTTTGTTCATTTGTTTTGTTTTGTTTTGTTTTTCTGTTTGGTTGGTTTTGTTCATCTGGCATGTAAAACAGGGAAATTATTTATATATTTTTCCAGATGGTCAACCAGCTGTCTGAACATTAATTACTGAAAAATCCATTTTGATAACTGATTGCAATGTTATATACATCATATACTAATACCTTCTTTATTCTTGGGTCTGTTTCATTTAATGGTACTTGGTGAATCTTATTCAATTTCTTATAGAGCAAGGCATTCTCTATCCTATTATATTTCTATTCCCTTTCTTCTTTCTTTTCTTTTTCTTTCTTCTTTCTGTTTCCAAAATATACTTGCCCTAGCTATATAATTTTTTAAAATTCTGTTTTTCTAGAAGAAATTTATTATTCTTGTTCCATATTTCATATTTAAAATCTCACTGGAATTTCAATATGAGGCATCTTAAATTTAAAGTTGTATAAAACTATTAGTCCTCAAAATCTTGAAATTTTTCACTCAGTAAATACAGTGAATTTTTTTGAAACATGATTCTATGTTTTTTAGGAGTTTTAAAAATGTTTCATTTATGTACATTGTACACATTTTATAAGATTATATTTTTATTGAATATTGTTCATAAAATCTTTAATTTGGTAAAATTACTAAATTTTTCCAGATTTTACTAGTATATAGTCAAGTTGTTTCATATATTTATTGTATAACCAGTCAACTTTCTGTACTCACTTTAGGCTCTTTTATATGCATTTGATCCTTTTTGCATTTTTAAGGAATGCCATCACCATTTATAAGTAAGAATATTTTTAAATCCTCTTTGTGATATGTTGAATTTCTAATTTTTCTTTTCTTTTTAAAATTAGCAGAATTTCTAGGACCAGTTTTGTTTTTGTTCTTAAATTAGATTTACTTCAAACAGCAGTTTTAGATTCATAGCAAAATTGAACGGAAATGAGAGAATTCCCATGTGCTTCCATCCCCCACTTACACATCCACACGCATCCATCCCTGGCATCCTGTGTCCGCAGAGCACATTTGATCTCCTCAGTGCATGAACATGAGCTTAGTCATATCAGACAAACTTCATAGCTTATACTAGAGTCATTGTGTTTAAATTCTATGCATATTGACGACTATAAAAATATCATTTGACAACTATATAAATATCATTTGGCCATCAGTATAGTATCCTATAGAAGAGTTTCGCTGTTCTAAAATGTCTTTGTTCCAACAATTCAACTTCCCCTGAGCTCCAGATACCATGGATCTCTTTACTGTCTCCACAGACTTTTTTCCCAGAATGTTATTTAGTTGAAATTATCCAGCGTGCAGCCTTTCCAGATTGGTGTCTTTCCCTTAGCAGTATGCCTTTAAAATATCTATGTGTCTTTTTGTGGTTTATTAGCTCATTTCTTCTGAGTGCTGAATAATATTCCATTTTTGGATGTACCACAATTGATCCATTTAACTATTGAAGGATATCTTGGATGATTTTAATTTTGGGTAATTTTGGATGAAGCTGCTGTAATTCTGTGTGTGCAGAACTTACATGGAAATAAGTTTTCAGCTCCTTTTAGTGAATACCAGATACTAATTACTGAAATATATGATAAGATTATGTTTAGTTTTGTAAGGAACTGCTAAAGTATCTTCCAAAGTGGCTGTACTATCTTGGATTGCCATCAAAAATGAGTGAGAATTTCTGTTGCTTAACATTCTCACCAGCATTTCTTGTTGCCACTGTTTCAGATCTTAGTCATTCTAATAGGTATGTAGAGGTATCTTGTGGTTATATTAATTTATATTTCCCAAATGGTGTGTGATGAAGAGTTTTTTTTTAAATGCTTATTTGAAAACTATCACTTTGGTGGGGTATCTGTCCATTTTTAAAATGGGTCATTAATTCTTTTATTATAGAGATTTTAAGAGACATTTTGGTACACCTTCAATAATATTCCTTTATCAGACAGAACTATTCTAAATATTTTCCTCCAGAGATCTTCTTTTAAATAGATGTGATAGCCCGTATTCCTGACTTCAGTGAGGACATGCCTGCTACACCGTTAATGGTATGGGAGCTATGGATTTATAATGAGTAGTTTTTCCATAGTAAAGGCAAAATGAATTCAAATATTCAAATTACTAATCATGCTTAACAGAAATGTGTATTAACTACAGGTTTTAATAAGTCATGTTTTTCTTTGATCTATTAATGTATTTATTAGTCAAGGTTCTCCAGAGAACCAACAGGAGACTGATCTATCTATCTCTCTATCTCTCTATCTATCCATGTGTAATTGGCTTGCTTCACATGATTACAGAAGACATGAAGCTCCATTATATGTAGTCTGGTATCTGGAGAATGAGGAAAGCTGGTGGTGTGATTCAGACTGAGCCTGAAGCCTTGATAAGCAGGGCTTATCAAGCAGAATGTGACTCTTAGTCCAAGGCAGCAAGCATGAGAATCAATAGTTTTGGGGTTTGAAGTCTGGAGAACCAAGAATTCTAATGTTCAAGGGCAGGAAAAGACAGACATATCTCCAGAGGTGAAAGCAAATCTGTCTTTCTCTGGGTTTTATTCTACCCAAGCCTTCATAGAGTTAGATGATGCCCTTCCATATTAATGGAACGGTTTTATTTACTCAGTCTACTGATTTTAATGCCAGGCTATTGGAACTATTCTCATGGGCACACCAAGAAATAATATTTTATCATTTCTCCATCTATGCCTTAACCTAGTTGAACTGACATATAAAATTAGCTGTTACATGATTATGACTTTATTAAATCAACTCTTCCTACTGAAGTAATTTTGCACTTCTGGAATAAATCACAGTAGTATTCTTTTAATGTACAGTAGGATCAAAATCACCAATGTATGATTTAGATTGACATATCTTTTTCTAGGTTTTAGCATCAGGGAAGATGTTTATTCTCTATAACAGGACATACAATATAAAATTTATCATTCATTTTAAAATTTTAAATATATTACTTGTAAAATTTTATTTTTCCTTCATTTTTCTTATTATTTTCCTATCTAATTCTTTATGTTTAGTATTGAGCTTATTTTTTCTTTTGTTCTACTCAAGAAAAAAAGCATGTAAGGATATGCCTTTTGATTTAGCTTTAGCACTATATTGTCATTCTTTTTATATTATAATGCTGTATTATATTTGCCTTTATCATTAACACAAAAATATAGGTGAGATATTTATACTGTTCAAATAATTAGAAATTTATAAAGTATATATTTGTCATTAATTTTTCATGTTAGAGCCTTTTGGGTAGAAAATTATTGCCATGAGGGTGGAGGACATTATGATATTCAATTTCTGTTTCAGGAGAATGATTTAGAATTTTCTTTCTGCCCTAAAATATATACTTCTCTTGTATATTTGAATTAGAACTTAAATTTAAAAGCATATATTCTCTGTATGATATTGTTCTGTACATATTTATTAAATGAACCTTCAATTTTTACTTTCCTAATATCTACCTTTTCAATGAAAGAGAATAAAAAACCCTGAAACAACAATGAAAAAAATGATATAGGATTTCAAAACAAGATAGCAGGAAATTAACAATGATTATTATAGTGCATATTGTTATTTTCAAAATAATTGCTCAGGTTACCAGATATAAGCAGGTTAAATTGATCAAACAATATACTGTTACTTTCCATAAACTATGAGACTTAGTACAACAATTATCTTAGCTAATATATATATATAGTATATATATAATATATATAATTTCTTCCTTCCTTCTTTTCTCTTTCCTTCCTTCTTTTCTCCTTTTCCTCTCCCAGTTGTTCTTTCCTTTTCAGAAGTTTCTTCCCACTTCACAATATTTATTTTATCTCTTTCTAAAATAACTTTCAGCACTTTTTGTAGTGTTGGTTTGGTGATATGAATTTCTTTAGTTGTTCTTTTTCATGGAAGTATCTTATTTCTCCATTAATTTTGAAAGATAGCTCTGCAGAATACATTAATCTGGGTTGGAAGTTGCTTTCTTTCAGGAGTTGAAATACTTCACTCTAAGCTCTTCTTGATGTAATGATTTGTCTTGAGAAGTCTGCTATGGTTCTCATGGGTTTTCCATTATAGGTCATATGTTTTTTTTTTCTCTTACAGCTTTTACTCTTCTGGGCTTTTTCCTGATTTTCTGGTATCATGTTTACCTTATGTCTGGGTATAAATTTATTTTGGTTATGGCTAATTGGAGCTCTATATGCCTCACTTATTTGTATGTCTGTTTCTTTTCCCATGCTTGGGAAATTTTCTATTACTTCTGCAAATAATCTTTTTATATCATTTGTAGTGACTCCTGTTTGTTTTTTTTTTTTTCTGACACCTATTTAGTCTTGTTTTTCTTTGCCTCATCTTGCAGCTGTTGAATTGTTATTTCTGGTTCCTTGTTATTTTTTGAGATCTTTCCTTTCATGGTCACTAACTACAATTCTGTTTCAAGATCTGAGAATCTATCTTTAGTTTCATTCAATCAGTTTTGCCAGCTTTCAATGGAATTTTTAATTTTCTAGATATCTCTTTCAATCTGTTTCATGTATTCTAATTATTTCCTATATTGTTCATTCAAGTTTTACATCATTTTTCTATGCTCCTCTATTTATCTATGTCTTCTTTAGACATGCTCAGCAATTCCTTCATTATGGTTCTCATTTCTTTTTTTACCTGGGAGATTATTTCTGATCTGATTTCCTTTATAACCATATGGCCCCCTCCCATCCTACATGGTTCATTAGGGAACCCACAATGGTGATGGGGTTTTACCTTGTCTTTTATCTCCTTCATTAGTCAGATTCAAAGAAATATGTTCAAATTGCTTCCCACCTTTTTATTTTTCTGTTATTTCCTCTTTGTGTTTTCATTAGCTTTTGCTTTATGTATTTGACATGATAATATTCAACAATTGTCATCTTTTTGCCTTATTCCTATGCATTTGGGAGAAATTCTCTCCACCTTTCTGTGTTCAAATTTTGTATTGCTTCCTAAATCTAGTATTTGTTCTTATACAACCTGTGTACATTTGCCTTGATTCTCTTCACTGTGCTCTTATTTTCTTTGAGAATTTGCCACTTAACTCTTAACTTGGAGGTCTGGGTGATATAGCCTGTATTATTGGTACAGCAATTCAACAACCATATACTTTAGATGGGCCATTGTTGGAAAAATTACAAGTATTTCTTCTTTACTATTACTTGAGTCCTTTGTACCTAAGGCCAGTTTTATCATTCAGCAAAAAGGCCAATGTCAAAATTCAGTTCTGCCCAAATTCCTGCTCAGCTCCTAAATCACTGCCATCTTCTTTTTTCATGTGGTGCTAGATAAAGGTATGATCTCCAGGGCCACAGACTTGGATGTCTGCTAATGTACATCTTCAAAAAGGAGCTGAAGTGACACATTTTGTGCTACAGAGTTTCCCATTCTTCTTGGACATTACAGACTATTACCCTAGGTTTTCTATTTCTTTCTACTGAGGGGAGGTATCGGTGTGGTCACTGGTGCCTAACTCTATATCATAAGTCCTGGATTTCCCAGGAGAGTTCCAATTTATATCTGTTATAAATACTTGCTCGTTGATTATTTCTCAGTTTGGAAGATAAATTATATAATTTCTATATAAGTGATCTGTCTGGAGCTGCTTGCATGGTTGCTACATGAAAGAAAGAGCTGATTTCCCCTGAACCATAAAATAATACATCTTTCAAGACAAGGGTGAGAATTCTGAGAGGTTGCATATGTGAGAGTATATGCTTAGTACTGTGATCCTGTGAAAGCCTTCTTTTTCTCCTTTTTGTTTGGAGCTCACTGCTCAGAATCAGAAACTGCATCGGAGTCTTAACTTGGAAAGCAGCGTTTCTAACACATCAGAATTAATAATCAGAGGTTATCCCTCTGCTCAGTCTCACCCATCTCCTGCTCATTACTAATCCCTTTAGCTCTAGGAGGCCACAGCTGACACACATCTTTAGGTGACAAAACAGGCTGATGCAAACATAATAAGTTGTCAGCCTGCTCATCTCTGAGCAGTGGGAGGCAACAATAATAATTAGGTTCAGAATAAACGTAAGAGATGAAGGATAATGAATTAGTCCACATTCCATTTGGTTACCAGGCAGTGAGGGCTGCTGTAGCACTCTCTCTGCAGCCCATTCTTAGCCAGGTCAACAAATCAGACGTGGGAGTCATTTTGTTCATGAAATAATGAGCATATATATTTGGCAAAAGAGTGGCTTTATTATTTCCCAGACTCTTTTAATGCCCAAATTCTGGTAGCGGCAGGCTAGAGCCTTATCACAAGCCCTACCTCTTCCCAACATCTACAGGCTTCGCTAGGATCCTAAAGTGGCAATGAGAGGTTCACGCTTTGTGCAGTTTGAGTGCTGTGTAAAGACGCTGGGGCACAGGGTGCTCTTGCTCTCCTTCTTTCTTACTTTTACATTTATCAAGGGGGACAGTAGAGATGTGAATCCAGTATGTGTGGAGGCATCGCAGTAGAAAGAACATGGTATGGTCATGGACAGTGGTGGGCAGTATATACATGAGCAATGGGGTCCACAGAGCTGGAAGTCAGAAGAAAGCACCTGTGTCCTCAGGACACCTCTGTGCTGGCCACACAGGGGCAGGGATAATCTGACTGGGAAACTGAAAGTGCAGTAAAGTTTATTTTACTTTGCATTGAATTTATTATCAGAGCAATCAAAATATTTCAGTTACTATTGCTACTTAACAAATATCTCCCAAATGTAGAACCTCAAAATAATCATTTTATTTTGCTTGTGAGTTTTGGAATGGGAATTTGCAAAGGGAATGGAAAAGCTCAGTAGTCCTCCACCTGAGGTCTTTTGTGTGGCTTCAGTCAGCTGTCTGCCGGGTAGCAGTCACTTGGAGGCTCCCCTGGGTGAGACATCTAAACTGCTCAATCACATGACTGCCAGTAATGACTGTTATAGCTGGGAATGCAGCTGCTGTTGAGACTCGAGTGCTTGTGCATGGCCTCCCATAGGGTGATTTCAAGGCAGCTGAACTTCTTAAACAATAGCTGGTTTCTCCCAGAGTGAATGTCGCTAGAGTACCAGACAAAGTGTGCTTAGCCTGATTTTAGACAGTCTTAGAAGTTACACAGTAATATTTCTTCTGTCTTCTGTTAACTGAAGCAGCCACAAGACTATCCACATTCAAACTGGAGTCTCACACTCAAGCCTCTCAATGGGTAGAGTATGCACAAATAGTGAGATCATGCTTTAAAACCATAAATAACACAAGAGAAAAAGAACCATTGTTCATTATGAATGGCTGCTAGGAGCTAAACCACAGTAAGAACTGAAGAACATGTAGGGTCACTGTTAACCTTAGTAAGAGCACATAATCTTTGTGCAGTGATGGGGGCTGACTTATTCCAGGGCATTGCTCAAGAACTATGGCTGAAGTGAGAAGAAACATAGGATGGTGGCTGGGAAGGGATTTCCTTCATTTCTTTCTCTCTCTCTCTCCTTCCTTTCTTCTTTTCTGTTTGTGGAGTTATTAGTCACTGTCCTGTTGTTATGACAAGAAATACTAGGTGCTCACAATTTACAGGAGAGGTTTATTTTGACTCATGTTTCAGAGGATTCTGTCCATGATTAATTGGCCGCAAAGCAGAAATGGTATAGGGAGGGCAGCTGCTCATCTCTTGGCAGAAGGTAGAGAGCAGAGAATGAGAGAGAGAGAGAGAGAGAGAGAGAGAGAGAGAGAGAGAGAGAGAGAGAGAGAGAGATCAAAGAAACAGTTCATCCTTTCAGGTCACATTCCTAGTGACACATCTCCAGCCAGGCCCACCTCCTAAAAGCAATCAGCTAAGAATTGAATGTCATGCTCCTATGACTCAGTCACCTTCCAACATGAGACTCTTAGGGCTCATTTTAGATCTAAGCCATAATGTGGGGTAAGTCTAAGTGTGTTTAGGTGTTAACAGGGAAATTCCAGGTGAAAGGAAGAAATTAAATATCCAGGAAAGAGAAGAAAAACTCAGACACCTGAGAATGCGGGGTAATGATAACCAAATCAAAAGTACAAGTCTTACAAAGAGGGAGGGAAGTGTTCCAAAGGCCTTTCCAGATTCATCACGTTTATCTTTGAACATAATTTACTTTCCCTGCTCTGAAATTCTCTAGCATTTGCAGAATCTCCTTTAACATACCAAATACATCAGTGTTAAATAGGCCCTGGTATTTCATGTGTTTATGTTTTATAACCTCAGTAGTCAATAAGTATTTGTTACCAGTTGGAGTTCTCACAGCACATAGAGCAGAAAAACTAAGTTCAGTAAAATCTTAATCAATATGCTACTCACTAGTATAACTGGATCACAAACTCAGAAATCATCAAGGACACAGTCAGATGTTCATGGAGAGATCTTTCAGTGTCCAAAACAGAACTAAAACAACATAGGTATTCATCACCTACTTAAGAACCAAACCAAGAAACAAATGCACTCATTGAGGGAATTAACCAATAAGGACCACATCACCCTCACAAGTTCTCATGTCAAGGACTTGCCACACACATCTATTAACTCTTGAGACAACCCTATTTCTGGCTGATAGTGGAATTCCTCCATAAATGAAGATCGAATCTAGGTTTTGTTTAGTCTTACCTGGGGATCTATTACTACACACTGGATACTTTGGCTTTGGGTAAAAATATTCCTCATACTTGAAAGTTTCCCAAGAGAGTAGATACTGCCTGCTAATTTATGCATCTAAATGCCAAATTTCCACATGCCTTAGAGGAGCCTGTTTTATTTAAATAATAAGGAAAACTTTTGATTAGAGATTTTGAGAATAATTCCATCTATTTTTCCTTCCTCTTAGCTATTTTCTATTCTTGTGTAATGTGTGTTCCACAAGGCTGTAGTCATGCCAAGAAGCAGCAAGCAACAGGCAGAACGCAGATAATGTGCTCAGAACCCAAACTCCGTGCTAGACTCTGAGCTTGTTGTATGCTTTGAATCAACAAGTCTACAGGAAAACAAAGAACACAGGTGAGTTCAAACTGTAATAACAAAGAACTGTAGAATAGGTAGAGGCCTAAGCAAAAGACTTGTTTGCTTGTTTTGTTTGTTTGTTTGTTATTGTTTTGAGACAAGGTCTTACTGCATAGTGCAGGCTGGCCTTGAACTCATTTATGTATCCCAGGCTGGCCTCAAACTCATGGCAATCCTCCTGCCTCAGCCTCCCAAGTACTGGGATTACAAGTGTGTGCTGCCATGCCTGACTCAAGGGGAGTTTTGATTATTTGGAGAATGGACATAATTGATTCACATTTCCAAGAAGGGAAGTTGGTGTCAAGAATACCTGCTTTCAGTTGAGAGTGTTTTTCTCAGGGCCTCTTTTCTGACTCTCCTGTGGCATGTCATTTTTTTCTTAGAACAAGTTTTAGTAGGTGACTTTTTAGTTGAATGGGAGATAGACATTTTCTGAAGGTTCATTGACCAGTTTAAAAAGGTATTAACTATCTGGAGGTCTTTTTCCCTGACTAGCAGTGATTTCTCTCTATAAGGAAATGGGGAGACAGAATAAACTCGAATATTATCTACCTGTTTACCTATTTCTTTACCTCCATACCTCCCTTGCCGACTTTGCATAAAACACACGATGCTGCAACCATGATCGTGTACCCATTTTAGCTGGAAGCACTTTTGCTTATACCCCTAACTTCTGAAGGTAGATTATACTTAATTTTATTTCATATTTGAATCCATTTTAATAATTATTTTTCCGAGCCTTGAAACACCCAATCCAACAGTTTTTAATTCAACATAAAGTATCTCTTGATACTTTGACGAGTCTTTCAATACAAATGAGAGATTACAAGTAGCATAACAGGCTGGAGAATACACAGTAGGCTTAATCTTTTACATAGCACAAACTTGAATATTAATCACTTAAGCTGAAATGAGAAAGGATAAATGGCAGCTTTTGATACTGTATTGCATTTTGAAACAAAATTCTCTTTCTTTTGCTTATTTGTGAACAATTAGAAAACATGGACTAAACTTACACTGTCAGAAGAAAGAAGAAAGAACATTCTCTAATCTGGGGCCTCTAGAATAATATTATACTGTCTGTTTCTGGAAGTAATGAAATTTTAAGGGGTAGCTCCTGAAAACTGTCAGTAAAGTAGAAGGAGAACCCTAATATGCATCTGTATCATGAAATATTTGCTTAAAACATATTCAAACCTAAGTATTACCAAGGAAAAACACTATTGTTCCATGTTGTCTGTTCCTTTCAGGCAGATGGTTTGATACTCCGGCTTTCAACTGTCTTTTGAGTGACTTATTTCCTAAAAAGTTCTATCATGTCTCTGCATGTGCAGTAGAAAATATGACATAATATTAACCAGTATTCTCTCATTTGTCCATTGCCAATCAGCATCAAGTATAGTTAGTGTTATGTGTAAGTCTTCTACTTCCCTCCCACTCCATCTCAACTCCCACCACCCTCCTCAAGCTCTGAGCACCTCACCCATCCCACTGCCATGACATCTTATCGCCAGATCCACTATTTTGTACATGAGAGCTTAGTCTAAAAGGAAATATCTAGATTCTGAGGCTCGTCTACTTTCTAGTTCTATGAACCTAGCTGAGTGAGCCCACTTCTCAGAGCTCCTGCCTCCATACCTGCTACATAATAACAATGCTTAAAAGAATTAAGTATAATGATATCTGTGAAATGCAGGTCAAATCAATTATGTACTTGAGGCTCACAGCTAAGAATTTGCCTTAAATTTCAGATAAGACATTGGATTTGGACTTTTCAGCAATTCTGAAACTGTTAGGACTTTGACAACTCTCAGAGATGGACTAAATGCCTTTTGCACAAAGAGATATTCAGGGTTCTTTGGGGACCCAGGGGCAGAATGTTATGGTTTGTGCCTAGATGTCCCCCCAAAACCTCATGCAGTCATAGGTTGGGCATTTTCAAAGGTGGCTAGATCTAGAGGACGTGATGCTGGGATTAACAGTTTGTGATTACTGAATCAGTCCACAGGTTGGTTTGGCACCACCATAATTCCAGTATCCTAGATACAGTGTTAAAGGGGCAGAAAGACAAAGCTAAGGCCCCCTGCCTTCTTGCTTTACTATCTCCTACCTGCCATGAACTATTTCTCCTCTGTGATGCCTGTTTGCCATGCTACCTTGCGTTGGATCTACCTGACTATGCACTGACACCTGTACAAGCTGTGAGCTAAATAAATCTTTTCTCCTTTAACTTTGAGTGTTGGGTATTTTGTCTCAGCAATGAGAAAAGTAGCTAACACATGTGCACAAAGGAGACCCCACATCTGGACACAGCAAAGAGGTGATATTCTGGAAGCCATGAAGCCTCTGAAAATAAAGAACCTGCTCCTTCCTTAATTTTGGACTTCTAGCTTCCAAATATGTGTTATAATAAATTTCTGTTGTTTATGAAAAAAATCACACATGCTTTTTATCACATAATTTGATCAGAGGTCAAAATGGGTCTCAGTAGGTTGAAATTGAGTTATTGGTAGGACTATGTTTCTTCTAGAAGCCTTGGATGAATATCTGTTTCCTTATCTAGTGCTGACTTCTGAGCACTACCTACATGATCCATGGCTCTTAACTACATCTTCAAAGTCAGCAATATTATGCCTCTCATACCATTTTTCCTCAAGGACCTTTGCTTCTGAATCCATCCTTTTTCTTCTCTTCACCATTTTTTAGGTACCTTTGTGATAGCATTGCACCCAGCTGACTAATCTGCTTATCTTAAAGTCAGATGATTAACAACTTAAACTTCTCTTTTCCATGTAAACTGGAGTATTCTGGGTTACATAGATTAAAACATGGACCTCATCAAGAGGTTCTTATTCTGCTTACCTAAGTTCCCATTTCCTCTTCTACTTTGAATGCCATTACCAAATTTTCTCTTCAGTTACTCTTACTTCAGTAAATTTCACATCTCATTAAAAGAAACTAATCTTTGAGTCCCTTGGAAAAGGGATGAAGCAGTACATCATTCTTTATGTCAAAAGAATATTATTGTGTGCCTTATACAAAGATTCAATCAGTGATAGTCCCTTCAATTGGTAGAAAACCAGCATCCTATTTACTACTAGATAGGTGTTGCTATTTCTCATCCAGCATTCATGACAGTCTGAAGTCTGATTCAAACTGCCCATACACATCACAATTGTCTGGCATACTCATTGTCTCCAAATTTCATTTAAACCAAAGCACTCCTTAAAGAATCCATACTCTGTTACAGGTGAGTTCAAATGCAGGTTAAGTATGTTTGTTTCCATCTCTTCAAAAGTTTTACAATTGAGTGCAGCATTTGTTTGAGTGGAAGAGTTTTTCCATGTCTTTCTACCTTGCCCTCTGCAACCTAGAGTAGGTCTCCCACTGTCTTCTCAGGCCATCTCTCTCTCCCTGTGCATCTCTCACAGTCACCTGTTTTGTATCTGTCAAGAGTTCCCAGCCTCAAGGGAACTCTTTTCTCTGAAAATTCAGTGCATACACTAAAGCATATTTATCAAGTGATGTAGCTTTTAAATAGACTTGGAATATTTTCTGTGTCATTTTATGATTATTTCATTTTTCTCCAACTAAAATACAATTCCTCAAGAGCAGAAACTTCCTTCTTTTGTATTCCACAAATCAGAGTGTGTATTACATTGAAGAATTAGGGTAGTGAAGCTTTGTTTTCACTGAGTAGAACTGGAAAATTGCATAAAAATGCAATAGTTTCCTGGTTAAATATGCTGCTCACAAATATGTCTGATTTTCCCTCTTCTCTAAGTATGAGGAATTGGTCTTACCAGCCTTCTTGAAGGTAGGTTTGTCTCTTTTTGGTCAATGAAAATGGGAGCATAAATGACATAATCACCCTCTAGGAAGTTTTACAAGTGTATAACCTATCTTTCTTGTCTTTCATACATGGTAATTAGCTACAGTTAGATTTGGGGTCCCAAGAAACAATGTCCTTGAATGAGGCAGTAGCAAGCCTGCTCAAATTGAACTGAGATGGACACAGAACAGAAATGAAAATTAGACTTGACAACATTAAGATTTGAGTTTTCTTTTAACAGACTATTTTTACAACAGATTTATAGAAAACATTGAGCAAACAGTACAGAGTTTCTATATACCGCACTCCAGTCCATTTTCACTATTACTAACATCTAATAATAGTGTGGTGTGTTTGTTATAATTAATAAACCAGTGTTGATACATCATTATCAACTAAAGTCTATTTTATTCATATTTCATTAGTTTTCACTTAATATATCTTTTCTCTTTCACGATCTCATATAGGATACCATAGTATATATGGCTGTCATGTCTCCTTAAGGGTCTCCAAGATTGTGACAATTTCTTGGTTGGTTTTGATTACTGTAGTAATTTTAAGGAATACTCACCAGATATATTACAGAATGTTCCTCTCTGAGTTTATCTGTTTTCCTCATGGCTAGGCTGGAAATATGTTTTGAGAAGGTAGAGCACAGAGATAACATTATTTCATCATATCATATAAAAGTATAGATTATTAACATGATGGCACTACGGACATTGACCTTGATCATCTTGGTTAGGTAGACTTTTTCAAACTTTCCCATTTTACATTTCCTCTGTGTTTAGCTGCTTTTATATTCTCTACTCATTTGAAGGAAGTCACCATATACAACCCTCACTTAAACCGTGGGAAGTAATGCTGCCTCTATACAGTGGAGTATACTGTTATTTGGAGTTTGTTGCATAGAAGATTTATGTTTCTTTTTATTATTTTCTTCAAAAATTTATTAACATAAACATGAACTCATATTTTGGGTTATAATCCAATACTACTTGAATTTTTCTAACTTGATGAATTGGTGATCTTCCTATGTTTCTTTGATATGTCTCAATTGTTGGGAGATAGTAGGAACATTTCTCTGTGGAATTATAAAATGTTCCAGGATCACCTTGTATATTTCCTGTTTCAGAACTAAAACCAGCTATTTCTCTAAGAATCACTTGTTCCCTTTATCAGAAGATGCTTTAGAAATCAATTGTACTTTCAGGGACCACATTCAGGTTAAATCCTACTTTCATCATTTCCTATCTTGCACACAAACTACTTTCCCAATGCCACAGTGAAGTTGAGTCTTGACCAAGTTCCTGAGGTTTGAGAATTGGCAAACTTGAATTCTGCCAGGTAGCAAGAGCCCCACTAAAGGCAGTGATAGCAATATGTCCAGTGTTCTGTTATGCCTATACCCTAACCAAGGTTGCTCCTCAGCTGCCAAGACTTGCCACATACCAGCGTTTTAGGAGGCACACAACTGCAATTTCAATCTTGTTTTTTCTTATAGGAGTAGATCTCAGTGGAGTACTGGCTGTGACCTAGGAGAGTCCAAAGTTTAAGGAGAAGGAATTGTAGAAAACTTGTTCCTCCACTGAGGTTAAACGTGACTTCCATTTTGTTTGAGCACTGCATTCAGGTGTGATGGTTCTGCCTGTGTGGACCAATCTGAATGGTGCACACACAGGGAAATGTCTGGTCTGCTTGTCAAATGGTAGAACAGAATTATGTTTCTAAGCAGCAGCAAATCCCTTGACAAAAGAAATTGTTTTAAAACCTTGGGGAGCTGTTAGCACTGAGTAATTCATAACAAGAAAATGCTTGAAGATCACACAAATATGCTAACACTGCCTGACACAAAACAGGTAGGAGGATCATGAGTATACACATACATGTGCACACACACACACACACACACACTCACACAGAGATTTTTTTTTCAAGGCATCCTCTCCTAGTTAATGTGCACATTGAAAAGGATTTTTAAATTATGAAACGCATTTAAACACTGCACTAAGTGTTCATAAAAATTAACATTTAGGAAGCTTCAGTAAACATAAACTGCTCCCAAAATGGCCTCCTTGGGCATTTTTTGTTTGTTTAATTTTCAAACTATGTTTGTTCAACAATACCCCATGTTGGCATCTTTCCGTTAAGAAAACCATTACCTCGAGTCCTAACCTATGAGTATGTAGTCCCAAAAGCCAAGCAGTGTGAGCATTCTAGCCTTATAACCAGAATACCAGCATGCACTTGTCAAAGAATTGAGCTATAGTGCAAGCAAGGGAGAATAAGTCAAATTCAATTTTGAAAAGGTAATGTGTCAATATAAAAACCACTGTTCACAGCATGGTTAGGAAAACAATTTTCAGAGGAGCAGGTCAGAAGCAGTAAACAAATTTCCACGACTAAGCAGCTGCTGATGTAAATTGTCTGAAATGAAAGATATATATTCATGATGAGTGGACTCGAAAAATTAATTCAGAGGGGTTTTTTTCTTTTTTCTTTCTTTTTTTTTTTTACCTTCCCTGGAGTAGGTGATTCTTAAATAAATGATCAATAGCTGACTTGAGCCAAATAGAAGGACTCATCCAGGATCAGGCAAGTAATTACTGACAGTGATGAGCTGAGAAAGCGAGGCAGCCAGGGACACGGGAGTATTAATCAGGACTTTAAACCGTCTCTCCCTTTCTAGTTGAATCATCTGAAAAAATATCACTGAACAACTTGGTCTGCTAGAAAATTCATAGATCAGGGTGTATATTTCAGACACCTCCATTTTCAGAACAACCTCCTAGAGTGAGTAGAAAGAATTATTGATGGGAAGCAAAATCATTTTGCACCTTTTAAGAGACACTGGAATGACTGGTTAGCTGAGAGGAGCTGAGTGAATGGGAGCTGGGGAGGTGAATTAGACATGAGCAATTTGGGCCTGTAGATATCTGTTTAGTTCCCTGCTGGGAATTGAGGATAGAACATTTGCTTCATTTTGTCCTCAGAACAAAATATCCACAGCTGGTGCTGAAACTTTCAGCCTCTCCGAGCTGGGCCAAGATGAAAAGGCTAATGTGGAATAAATCTGGCACTTAGGCCCTGGAAGCATCTTCATTTTTCCCCAAGGGTGACCCACCAACAGGCCTACAGAAGAAAATGGCAGTGCAGCATCACAGAATGGAAGGAACTCTGGAAGGACAGATACATTAACCCCCCAAATGAATTTATGGGATGATCTACTCATCTATGCTTCTATGAATCTAGGACTGCTTATTCAAGTAAGTAAGTGTACCCATAGTTAAAGCAGTAAATAATATATTAGCCACCATTAGGGAGACTGGCTAAAAAAGTTATAGCCATGAAACTAACAAGGTATATCATAAATTATATATAATAATTTTCTAAAAAAAGAAACAAAGTTAGAAGCAGAAGGGTATGTATAGTTTATTTCCATTTGTAGAAAAATTATATATATCCATAAATACTTTACATGTTATTACATGTACACAGGAAGTTTTGGAAAAAATAGCCAGGAAACTATTTATTTTGAGAAGGGGAGATGGGAATCATAGGGAGAGGGATTCACATTTTCCTTACATTTGTTTAATTGAAAACATTTGCTGATTACAAAATTAAAGATCAGTTAGTAAAAAGCTCCCCTTTTATTAAGAGAAATGTGGATCTAAGTGTTGGTAGCTTTAGTTCTATGACCGATAAACAGTTACTAAAATGACCACCATTAGTGTACTACAGTAGTGGCCTGCCCGTGTTTAAGTGCCTTCCAGGTGAAATAAATGAATAGGTCAGGCTAGATTTGGGATGTTCAAAGGAAAGGGTACATGCCTTGGCTAAGGGTGTGGAAGGCTAGAGGAAAAGTAGGGTGATTCCAGATGCTGGGCATATATTTTTATGCCCAGAGTAAATCCATCCTTATTAAGTGTGCATATATGAAGCTTCCACATAAATTTTAATGAAAGACTCCTGAGACTAAAATATAATGAAAAATTTAAAATTCCATGGATGTCACAAATGCATATCTAACATTTGTTTTTACATATTCAGTGCTGTTGATATGTTAAGGACTGATGATTTATCTGCAGCCTTTATATTAACCCTTATAATAATTCGTGTGGCAGTTGCTGTTATTATTTGTTATGGCTTGTGTCTAGATGTGCCCCCCACCCAATGCCTCATGTGGTCATATGTGGGCCTTTCAGAGGTAACTGAATCTAGAGTGTGTGATGCTTGGAATAAATGTGTGATGCTGGCATCAAGAGTATGTGATTACTAAATTGGTTTACTGTTTGGTTTGGCATAGTTCTGTGTGTGGATAATGGGAAGGCCTACCCTAGGTGTGAGTGCTACCCTCACTAAATAGGTGTGTCTTGGTTAGAATATAAGGGACAGAAAAAGGACTGTTATAGTCACCTGCTGCTTGCGGCTTCACTACCTTGCTGCCTTACTGCCTTCTGCCACATGAGCTGTTTCCCCTCTGCGATGCCCCTTTGTCATGCCACTGTGCCTTGGAGACAACCAACTATGAAATGAAACCTCTACAAACTGGAAGCTATAGTAAAGTTTTCCTCCTTCAACTTTGGGTGCTGAGTATTTTGTCACAGTAGTGAGAAAAGTAAGACATCATCCTTATGTTACAGTTAAGGAAAGTAATAACTTTTCTTGCCTTGGCCTATATCTCACAGGAAAATGTTCCCATAAGAAAATGTTGAATCAAAGATGGAGAACAAGTCCAAAAACATTCAAGTCTATGTGTTTGGTTATATAAAATGCCAGGAAGGCATTAGAACAGGAGAAAGTATGTTCCCAGCTTACATAGCCCACTGGATAAGCATGATATGGCACATGCTTGACCCGTAGAGTATCTAGGATGCTCATAGAATATCTAGGAATTAGTATCAGTATTACTTGCAAGCCTGAGAGAAAATACAACATGGGCTCTACCCTAGAATGACTAAATAAGCATCTTTTGGGATAAGGTCCTACCATTTACATTTTAGTAAGATCTTCAGAGGATTTACAGTTTTATTCAGGTCTGAGAATTGATCTGAAACTAGTACCTTATGCCCAGTTCAAGTACATTGAATCTCATCCTTCATCAATGTTAGAATTATCTGGAAAATGTTTTCAAGACTGTTGATGCTCAAACCCTAATACTGCCCAAATAAATCACAGATGAAGTGGAACTGTATATTTTTAGTATCTGCCTAGATTATTACAGTGTGCAGCTGAAGTTGAGAACCATTTTTCTAGACATAACATTCCAGTGAGTCTCAGTCTTTCATTACAAACTGAAATCACAGGTGAGGATTAAAAATTACTGATGCTTGGACATCAGAGGGTGTCATTTCTGCTTTTCTAGAGAGTGGTCTAAACTTTGGAAATATTTAACACTTCCCTAAAAACTTGAACATGTAACCAGTTAAGAGCTACTCTAAGAGGTAGAGAGGGAAGGCCCTACACAAATCTGGTTTCTGGTCCTACCTGGTTTTGTCTTCACACAGAGAAGTAGCTGAAGCCTAAGGCCAATAACAAAGTTGTTCTAACGGATTTCCCACCAGCTCCCAGGCACTCTGAACCCTATGAACCCAGAGCCCTGTGAATTTGAAGAGACTTATTTGTCAACCTGACCATAGTGTAAAAGTTTTTCTGCATGTTATTGCTTCCTGTTACCTTCTCCAAATCCTTAGACCAGTGAAAATGAAGATACTGCAGTTTGTGAGTCTGTAACCTCAGAAATCTGAATCACTGATCCCAGGGAACAGTTAAAATAGCTGCCTGTTGAGATAGAGAAACTCAAAGGAAATAAACTCAGACTCAAAGTACTCCTGAGAAAATTAGGCCTTTCAGGAAAGAACAATGCATCATATCTTTTAATGAACAGGATATATTCACTTGGGTCTCATGTTAATTTAGAGCTCATGTTAATCCCAGTTGAGGAATCAAAATTTGCATTTATATAAAGGCTGAACACTTTATCAAAAGACATCTGGCCTGAAAATTTATTTTAGTGAGGTTAAAATGACACCATTTTAGGGCAGGGGTAGTGGACAAAACAAGGTTTTAACTCAGAGAGATCCAAGTTCAAGTCTGGCTGATATATTTTACTATTAGGTAAGTTACTCCATTTATCCAATGTATTACTTCCTCATCTATAAAATAGGAATGACATCTCTTTCACAGGTTGATTAGTAAAAACCAAATAAAAGTGTGTGTATGGGGGCACTGGGAAAACAGGCAGCCTCCAGCATGCCACTCTGGCTGTGGCTCTTCCCAAGCCACAGCCACCCCAGGGCGAGAACCATATCAGCGTTTCCTGAGATCTGCGCCATGTTGGAACTTGGGGCACTGGGAAAACAGGCAGCCAGCTCACCATTCTGGTGGGTAGCTGTGAGCCTACCAGAGCTTGGGCTAAGAATCAAACATCCATCTCACCTCCCCCCCCCAGCAAGTGAGAGCCAGATCTGAGCATCTCTTGTGAGTTTGACTATATGTGATAAAGCAAATAAGGGGGATTTTCTTCTGCCATCTCTTTGAAGGCAAATATTTTTATCTCTGTTTTGCTCTGTTCTGATCAATGGTATTGCTCTAGTGAATATTCTGTTTTTATAATTTCAGTATTTCCTTCGACATTGCTCTACCTGATTGAAGAACAACTATTGCAAAGAAAACTAGATATACTATTGTAACTATTGCTGTTATTCTGGTAACCTGCTGTGAAGTTCTGTACCAATTTCACTGCACTGACTCAACTGGCTTTGTCCTGTCTTGTTCTGCTATATTTTACTGCCTTCAAAATAAAATAAATAAATAAATAAAATAATAATATATAAGAAAAAATTTTAGAAGTAAATAACAACAAAACAGATCAGTAAGGTACTGAGCAACCTGAAACATGATATAACTAAACAGATAATGGATTTAAAAATCAAAAAGAGGAAAAGAATGTGCTCTAAAGGATATAACTGCATGTATATTTAAGTGTGTAGGATTGATAACCATGTTGCTAAGTTTTTGTTAGATCGGTGAACAGAACTGTTTGCAGCCTCACTGTTTGAATGTCCACTTTGTGTGCTTTAATTTTATAACTTGAACAACTATATCCAAGAAGACAATATGTAATGTATCAACTATTGATTTCTTACTGTTTATTTTTTGAAATTCTGTATTGTTTCTACTCTTTTTTCTGTTTTGTTTTTCCCCTCTCTTTAAATAAAATTAATAAAAATTTAAAAAAGGAAAAAAAGTGTGTGTATAAGGCTCGTATTACAGTGATTCAAGTGTTGTAGGCACCAAATTGATGTGTATCTCTACCTCTTATGCTACTTTTTTCAAATAAATAGGAGATAAGATAAATTTATTATCATTAATTGAAATCCTCTGTGGTAGGATAATATGCAGTTATTGGATGTTACCTAAACCAGTCAAAGCCAACTTTCACTTCTTAGGGACTTCATGAATTCTCCAAGTTCTCCATTAACCAAAGGGACTACAGTAGTTTACATGGAGGAAAACCAATATCAGAAACTAAAGAGCAGTAAGAGACTGAAACCCAGCCAAGAAGAAAGAATGAAGACTAAGAAATTGGAAATTTTAGAATGGGATAGAACTTGGTCCATTTACCCATAACTTGATCATCCCTGGCATTCATAAAAATATGTCCTCTAATGTTTCTTTCTCTCTTTTTTTTTTTTGTATTTTTGAGACAGGGTCTCTATGCAGTTCAGGCTAGCCTTGTGCTCACTTTGTAGCCTAGGCTGGTCTTGAATATGCAGTGATCCTCCTGCCTCAGCCTCCTGAGTGCTGAATCCCAGGCACGCGGCACTCCCTGTCTTATCTACTTCATTTCCCTTCTTGTTTCCTGCTCTGACAGCATAATCTCTCCCCAAGAAGTCTGTTTTAGAAATAACTAAAAGGTCACATATAGTATTAGTCACATTTGGTAATATTTTCCCTTCCTTAGAGTCAAGGAACTCAATTCTGCCCTCACTGACCCCTGCCAATTTCCAGCCCTTATTTGAATAAGATGTAAAAATAGATTCTGCTAATGAGATCCAAGTAATTGAGCAGAGATAATATTTAACCAAACTTTATCCATGTATCAAAATTCAAATCATGAGATGAAAGCACATGCAAAGTAGGATAAAGGGGACTGGTTACTAGCAGAGGAGGATCATGGTAGGGAGGTGAGGATAAAACAAACCAGTTCTATCAAGAAGGCTTCCATTGATCCAGAGACAAGAATTCACACCAACCACTCTATGGTTCAGCTTTCTGCAGAAAGTGAGCACAGTAGCCCCCCTCACCTAGCTCCGTGGCCACGCCCTCTGCTCTGAAGGACCTCCTCCAGGACTCTCTCTGCCACTCCATCTGACATCTCCTTCTGTCTTCATCTCATGTTCTCCTATGGCTGCCTGTTATATGCTTTGTTCTCTTGGAAATAAGAGAAGATGACCAAAGGCATAAACCACCATCTTGTCCTCACCCATGATTTTGAGAACAGCATGGTTAGAACTACTCCAAATCCATTCTTTACTCCCTGCTCCTCTGGGAAGTTCCATACTTCAATATCCAATGCCTGTTCAGTAGAGATATCTTGATTTCCCACTGAAATCTAAGTCTAACATATCTAATACTTAATATATTCTCCTGTATTCTATTCTTTATAATTTCCGTATCAGTGAAAGATGCATCTAGCAAAAATGAGTCAAAAACCATCTATGATTTTTCTCCCAGAGCTGATTATCAATACAGCTGAATAGTTTAGTTTTTGTGTTCATTAATTCATCATATGGGTCTAGAATCTGTTCTTTGGCAGGCTAGATGCTCACATATAAGAAATTAATAACAGTAAAAGGAAATTTTCATTCACTTGTTTAATAAGTATGTGTTGAAGCTTGCTTTATTGGTAGGACCTTGGATAAAGAGGACTTTTCTCTTTAGAAGTTCATCAACTAACACAGGAGTAAGGTAAGAACTTAGTCAGTGACTAAGTCCAGAGCTGATTATGATAGCTAACAGAAAGTCTCTTCATCTTGAGCATTTTGAGAAGGCCTCATGAGGAGAGAGAAGTTGAGCAGGAGATAAAGGCAAAATAAAGAATAAGAAGATATTACTCATCTAATTACTATCATTACAGGTTAACTGTTTTATTAAAGAGCATACTATAAGGGAGGAGCTAAAGATGGCCAATCAGTGAGCAACAAAATACAAAGCCTCCTAGGAGAAATAATTCATATGCCAGAATAAAACATCCTGGAGAGATCCAGATGGAGGGAGATGGATCCTCTTGACACAGGAAGAAATTAAAACGTAGAAAAGCTCATCAAACACTCAGTCTTGGGGCTAAAATTGGAACAGCTGGAGTTACCAAACACAGCATTTTCACTGCAACCCACCAAGTTTGTGCCAGCCTGAATTCTCAGATTCACGCCGGCCAGCAGAGCCGCCCAAACTTATTCTCACTGCCATTCACAGGAGCCACAGCTGTGCTAAAGTTGGAGGTTGGTGAGCCCAGCTGAGAGCAGAGCCAGCGAAGGAACCTTCATTAATCCATGGTCAGTGCTGGGAATGAGACCCCCCCACCCCAAGAAGGATGCAACCAAATGGGTGACATGTTGAAATCAGGCAGGAGGAGCCTGAACTGGGAGTGACAGTGACTTCAGTTGGTTGCTCCCTCCCCAGAGAAGATTCCTGGGATTTTCTTGGACTGGGTCACACTCCTGGCCAGAACCCACTGAGACATCCCAAATCAATTCCCTAGGCCTAGCATGCACTAAACTGGTGAAGGCCCCTGAAGTTTGACTGGCCCAGAGGGGAGAAGCCAGCATACACAGTGCTTGCTTACACCTCAGTGACAAGAGCAGGCAGGAGAGGGTGGAGTTCCCTCACCAGCGTGCTTCGGAGGAACTGTGGCTGACAGGGAAGGGGGCTGGGACCTCCACTGTACACCTGTGTGGAGGAAGCCAGGACCATGACAGGAGAGAGAGGCAAGAGGAGGCCCCCAGCCCAGAACCCTGAGAACACTTATCCAGGAGAGGGAAAAAATAAGGGAGACTGAGAGTGGCAAACATGCAACATCAGACATGGCTTCAATAGACATTAAGAGATATCTTCAGGACCTTGTAGACAAGCTCAAAACTGAAATATTAAACCAGGTAAAGCAAGATATGAGTAGAGTAATAAAAGAAATGCTAAGCATCTCTCAAGATGATACAGACGGAAGAAGGGAGGAACACAAAAAAAGAGGAGAAACATTCGATAAAGAATATAAAGAAAATATAGAATACATGAAGCAGATTCAAAGATATTACCAGGAAATTAAAAACTCCATTGAAAGCTGGCAAAACGCCTTAAAAGAAACTAAGGCTAGACTATCAAAACTTGAAGACAAGTTTGCAATGTGTGATCATGAAAGGATAGATCTCTTAAAAATCACAAGGAAAGAGGCAGTAACAATACAAAGGCTAAAAGATGACAAGAGAATCTATAATTTAAGAATAAGAAATGTGAATGAAGAAGCAGAAATACAAACAGATGAATTACAGAGGCTATTCATGGAAATAATTAAGGAAAACTTCCCTAGTATGGAAAAAGAAAATGACATTCAGTTATGTGAAGCATACAGAACCCCAGCCACCTACAACCAAAACAGATCTACACCCAGACATATAATAATCAAGATGCCAGAAACTCAATATAAAAACAGAATATTAAAAGCCATCAGAGAAAAGAAACAGATTACCTATAAAGGTAAACCCATCAAGAACACAGCAGACTTCTCGACACAGACCATCAGATCAAGAAGAGCTTGGATCAAGGTATTCCAAGCCCTAAAAGAAAATAATCTCCAGCCCAGACTGATGTACCCTGTAAAACTATCACTAGAAATTAATGGAGAAACAAGATGCTTCCATGACAAAGAAGAACTGGGGGAATTTGTGGCCACCAATCCAACCCTACAGAGAATACTGAAGGACATTCTAGAGAAAGGAAATAAAATACCAGGATTTTAGGAACAGTAGCAGAAAGGCCTCAATGAATGGGGCAGGCAGTAGAATGAAGGAGAAAAGTAGACAAGCAAAGGCAGAAAAATAGCATAGCAGAAATGAGGCAGAGAAGGATGGCTAGAATCTCTAACATAGATGGCCTTGATACACTATATTGTTAGTAGTGTACCAAGATTTAAAACCCACATTACTCACACCACTCTGCTTAGATGTATTATATTCTGTTTCAGTCATTCTACTGTACTAGATTTGAGGGCACAGACAGTAATCCTGAAAATAATAGGATATAGTATGGTAATCATCCTTAATTTCCTTTTAACTTAATCTAAAGCTCTGTAAAACCTGTACTGTTTTACCATGACTGATCGTAATCGAATCTGGTTTGTTAGATCACTGTTTTGTATTGATAGATTTTATTCAAAGCTGTTATGATTGATACTATCAAGTCTGAGAGTATAGGCAGCTGCACTGAAGATGACAAGATTCACTCAAATATCCACTCTAGTTTGATTATTACCTGCCTTTGAAGTTTTATACTGTCTACAATGTCTTATTTTTATTAATATTATATACTGCTATATTCAATTATACTGCTATCTTCAATTAAGGAGGAAGAACCGGCTGAGATCTTGTGGAGAAAAGAGGACAGCAGAAGCTGGACCACAGAGTCTGTCCAGGGTGCCTGTGCACAAATTAAACCTCATTTAGACTTATGTCTCTAAACATGAAATACCTTTTATTGAATTCTTCATTAGGGGCCTTTGGTAATTCTATTGCAAAAAGAAGTAAATTGTCAGTTTGCAATTACTGTGCCAGTTGGAGAACTATTCTTTTGTGAAAATGGTAGGTTAGGCAGGTCCTCAGAAATTCCAGATTGTAATTTGCTTATCTTTGGAAATTTTCAAGTACATTTTCTCTAACCTAAAGGTGGCACTCTTTAATAAATTAAAGGTATTTTATCTCAGACAAAAGATTGCATTTCTGACTGTAAATCATAGCCTGAAGTACTGGCCCTAAAATTGTTCTGCTTTCCATGAATATTTTTTTAAATAGTTTTTAAAATATTCATGCAAAGTTTTCTGCAGTAGAGACATCATGATTGCAAGTAAAGAAGTTGAGGTGACACTTCATGGGGAAGTTCATGGTCTTTGGAGACAAGTAAATCTGAGTTCCAACTCTGGTTCTCCCATTTATTGACTGGTCTCTTAGCTACTCTGAACCTAAACAGCCTCATCACTAAGATGGGCTCACGCACTGACCTCTTCATAGAGAGGCTGCAAAAGCTAAGTGGACAAGGAAGGTAATGCTTTTAGTACAGTGTTTTGAATGTGGTGAGAAGTGAGAGAATGACAGACCCATCTATTTGTACCCACCTATGCATGCCTAGAATGAGAACTGCATCCTTGATTTTTAAATATATTGACTGATACTAAACTGGCAAGAACAAGCATAAAGCTCTCTATATGGCATCCTAAGATGCCAAGGAGCTGCCTAAATCTGCTCTGCTCCAGGACATCTTATACAGTCTGTGGAATGTTCCATGAATGACAAATGAACGGAGAATATACTATATGTATAATAAGCAGAGATAGTTAAATACTATGGAGATATAGTCTTCCAGACCAAGAAGTACATATTTTTTATTTTAAAGAGAAAAAAATAATAGAAACAATGATACAGAATTTCATATCAAGATAATCTGAAGGTAACAATGGTTAATATATTTATTGCATGTTGTTACCTTCAAAGTACTTGCTCAGATTACAAGATATAAGTATGCAAAATTGATCAAACAATATAAGTACTAATTGTTCCTTTCAATGAACTAAAAGAAATTAGTAGTATAATTATCTTGGCTATTATATATAATACATATATATAATAGCCAAGATAATATATGTAGATTACAAAAAGAAGGGGAGGAATGAAGAGAGGGAAATATATGGGAAGGAAAGAAGGGAGGGAAATATATATATATTCTTCTTTCCTCCTTTCCTGCATCTGAGTTGTTTTTTCCTTTTGAGTAGTTTATTCCCATTTCACAATATGTATTTTACATTTTGGATCTAATTTACTCTTCCAGTTTCTTACACTAGGGAGACAATACAATGTTTATACATGTGAGTATGATTTATTTATTTATGAGTGTGCTTTAAAGTCACATCCATTTACCTATAAAAGCGTCTAGTTTGTCCTTCTTTATAGCTAAGTACTACTCCATTGTATATAAAGACCACATCTTTTTTACCTATTCCTTTGTTGATGAACATCTAGATATTACAAATTGTGATGCTGTAAACATGGGTGCACGTATATGGCTGTAGAACGATGATTTTAATTCTTCTGGAAAATACCCCAAAGGGGGATAGGGGGAATAGCTGGGTCAAATGGGGCCTCTAATCTTAGGGGGTGTTTTGTTTTGTTTTGTGTTTTGTTTTTAACTAGGAATTGAGCTCAGGAGACTGCACTTGCCAGGCAGGCACTAATGCCACTGAATTATAACCTCTCCTATCTTAGATTTTTAAGAATCTCCATACTGATTTCTACACTCCTACCAACAGTGGAGAAAAATTCCTTTTCTCCACAGCCCCTCCAGCATTTATTGGTTGATTGTGTGGTGATAGCCATTCTTACTGGGATGAGATGGAATCTCAGTGTTATTTTAATTTACATTTCTCAAATAAACAATGATGATGAACATTTTTTCATATATTTATTTGCCATTTGTATTTCTTCATCTGAGAAGTGTGTATTCATCTCAGATGCTCATTTTTGGACTGGATCTTTGAATTTGGAGTACTTGATTTTTTAAATTATTTATTTGTTCTAGATAGAAGTCCTTTATCTGGGGGACAGTTAGCTAAAAAAATTTTCCCCCATTCATGGGTTTTCTTTTCACTCTGTTAGTGAGTTCTTTTGATGTGAAAAAATTTTTCATAAGATCCCAGTTGTTGATTCTTTGACGTAATTCCCATGCAGTTTGGCTTTTATTCATGAATTCTCTGCCTACCCCTATATCTTCAAGATATCCACCTACTTTGTCTTCCAGTAGATTTAGTGTTTCTGTTTTAATATTTATATTTTTGATCCATTTTGACTTTACTTTAGTGCATGGTGATAGACATGTGTCTAGTTTTAGTCTCAGGCATGTGGAAAGCCAGTTTTTCAGCACCATTTATTAAAGAGGCTATCTTCCTTTCAGTGAACATGTTTGGCCTTTTTGTCAAAGATAGGGTAGTTGAGTTTGTTGGTAGTTTTGTCTGCTTCTTTTAATCCGTTCCACTGATCCTCAGGTCTTTTTTTTTATTTTGTTTCTTTGTTTTGCTTTTGGGTTTTGGTTTTGCCAGCCCCATTTTGATTGTATCACAGTAACTTTGTAATATAATTTCAGGTCAGGAATTGTAATGCTGCCTATCTTGCCTTTGTTGCCCAGCATCACTTTTGTTGTTCTAGGTCTCTTCTATTTCCAAATGAATTTTAGGAGTGTTTTTTCTAGATTCTTGAGGTATGCGAATGGTATTTTGATCAGGATTACATTAAATATGTATAAAAATCACCATTTTCACAATGTTGGTTCTTCCTGTACATGAGCAAGGGATATCTTTCCATTTTCTGATATCCTATTCAATCTCCAAGAAGTATCATAATAGACTGGACATATGTTGATTGACTCTCAAGTCTCAACTAGCAGAGCAGAGCAACACAGTAGGAAATATGGAGAATCTGGCCATTCAGTCAACCATGATGATTCATTTGCTTTCAACCCATTACACAAATTCAAATACAAGTCAATTCTGAATTGATCTTACACCTTTCTCTGGAAGAGTACACTGAATATTTTATGATAGACATTCTTAAGATTCACAGCACATCTTTGAATTTTGAGCACAAGGACCATCTTATCCATACTTGACACCCAACAGTGATTAACTCTCATGCCAACCAAATATTCAACTAGATGAACCAATGAATGAATGATCTCATGAGAAAACCAATATATTTTTACATGCTTTGATGGCAAACGAATCCACTCTTTCACAAAAGAGAAGTGTTGGGCTGGACTGAGTTGCTAAAATCTAGTTATAACTGAGGAGTCAAAGAGATGATTTTTAAATTATAGACACCCCTCCCCCTGGTTCTAACTTTGTATTTCTAAGATGGGGAGAAAAACATCTTCTACCGAGGCATTTTGTAATATCAAACATGCATGGAACTCCCTGTCTCAGGGGGAAAATGTTAACACTGACCAGGTGAAATTAATTGAGTCCCCAGTCAGTATCTGAAAATCTTCCATGCTGGGAGTAAGATAGTTAAATGAGCATATCAACAAAGAAAACAGATTTCAAATGTTTTGAAGTGATGATTATTAATTCCACCCCAAAGAAAATGGGCCTGAGTTCTTTAAATTCAGTAGTCATCACAGGCTTATTTGGTGGACACATTTAAAGCAAAAGGCAATGATTAATGACATCAATTGCAACATTAGTGGGACAAACTTTTCTCTTGTGATCTCTGTTGCCACATTAATAAATAAAAGTGAGATTCATTTAGGTCGTTTTGAAGTCAGACTGACAACTGGATGATAGTTTTCAAATATGCTCAGCCAGGAAAGAAGGGAATGTACCGATATGGAAATCAGGGACTTTGGCTATCATGTCCCCACTGTGTAATGTAGCAGGGAAGACCTGTAAAAGGCTGAGCATGCCTGTGTGGTTGTGGTAGTTCACAAAGCAAGAGCAAGTTGAGCAGTGAGGTTTTACATGAGCATCCCAAGCTCAGAGGCCACAGTGGAGTAAATGCTTTAGCACATGATTGAAAGTGCACCCCAGCAGCCTTTCCTCACTTTAGGATTCTAGTGTTAGTGTGCTTAGCAGAAGATCAGCCAATGTGAACAAATTCAAATACAGGGAGAAAGAGATTCATATCCATTAAAGAACTGCTTACTCAGCTGATGTGGCTTGGCACAGAGTTAAGAGTAAATCAAATAATCCTATCTGTTTGCATTTCTCAAGGTCATTTGGAAAATGACACTTGGATATGACCAGGGAGAGTTATCTGATTAGCAATGATATCTCTCAGGATATTCTATCTAAATAGAATGAGAAGATGCCAAGCTGTGTAAAGAGGCAAAAGTGATCAGTGGTAGTCATCTGATTTAAATTTAGTTGGATTTCATAGATTTTTAGTTCCTGTTCTTCCCATGACACTCAGTATGAACTTGGACAAGTTAACTTTCTAATCCTGCTCTCCATCTGTAAAAGGAAATGAAAATAGTATCTAGGGTTATCATGAAGATTAATTAATTATTATAAACCTCCGAGCTGAGTGATCTCTGCTTCTTAGCTCAGCTCTATGATCAGGAGATATTCTCCATCTGTTGGAACCATGACTGAACTGCAAGGTCTGTGTTCAAAGATAAATAAATTACACTTTCTCTAAAAGTTCAGTTATTACCCAAGACAGGGAAATGAAGTGTTTCAGTGTCACTCATTGTTTAAAGGCTGGAATGAAGAGGAGCCCTCAGCTTCATTGAGCCCAGCTGAGAACTTCTGACTTGAAGTGTGGTCACTCATTCTCCAGGGTATGTGCCATGCAACCTTGTGAAACCAGTCATCTGTGGTACCATAAATCAATACCTAATTTGCTTGAAATATGTCAACAAGTTAGGAAAAAGATAGTCAGGCTGCTACTTTGGCACTTATAGTCTTTCTGTCAGCTAATTTATAAGCTAAATTGAATCATCAGCACTCAATTAAATTTCTCCTGCATCACAGCACAAAATGCTCATTTTTATTTTCTTGATGAAGGAGGGAAAATGGAGAAGGAAGGGAGAGCTATTACACTCTCATCCATGTGTTTCTGTGAATTAGAGTATGTTTCACTCTTGAATTCATCTAGTTTCCCAAGTCTATTGAAGTAAGGAAATGTGATAATTATATTTCCTGGTTGCCTACATATTTATCTCCTTTGCTACAATCTCAGCTACTCATTAAACTCCCACTGACTCTATCAAGGTTAAAAAATTTATCTGCAGAGATCGCAATATCCGCTACAGTCCCCAAGCACCCATGAACTAGCAGCTTTTGCATGGAATCTCATCCAGGGAAGGGGTTCATCATCTCTAGATGGGACCTGCCAATGAAATATTAAAGTCTTTTTTGTCTCTACAACCACCATTAAAAAGCAACTGTTCTGTCTAAATGGAACACGATTGAAGTTATTCCTCTTGGAAGCAAGGTTGCCAACTAGGAAACCATAGCATGCAGCAGCAATTTCCTAAGCCCTCTGCCAATACCCCTCATTGCCTATTTCAACCCTGCCTGATAACGCCTACATGCCCATCCAACATAAAGACAAGTTACACTATCTTAGCTTTTACCAAAGCTAATCTCTTTTTTGCCTGGGTTCTGCTTCACAGCCATATTTCCTGTGTACAGCCTCAACCTTGCCTATTAGACTGGATGCTTGGATGAATCGGTTCCAGATATAAATGAAACGATTTTTTTAAAAGACCACAGCTCACGACTGTTCTTCCAGCTTTCCCAGTTCAGTCTCTCCTGGGTTTAGTGTTGGTTTGGGATTCACCAAATCAGATCCTGAATCAAATATTTGGGTCCAAGATCTTGTCATAAATCACTTCAAGGAAAGGAAGGAAATCAAATGAGACAGTATGTTAATAAAGAGGTCACTGTCCTGGGCAACCTGTATTCTGTCCTACTAGGTATTGTCCAAGAGATAGTGTGGCAACAATCTAGAGTTTCCTGTGGAAGAGTGAGGAAGGTGGGGACTTTATTAGCAAACTTCCATCTCTCTTTTCTGGCTGAGAGTCCCTTCTACAGCATCCCCCAAACACGCCCTCCTCAGAGAATCCAATACAATCAAGCTATCCTCCACATCCAAAGATAGGCAGGGATCTATTAGGCAGGGATCTCCTGAGGCCATGGAATGACTGATCTCCCAATAGGCTGACAGGATATAACCAGCCACCAACAGTCTTCAAGAAAGACATTTCCTGCCTCAGAATGAGCACAACCTTATTTATTAGTCACTTACTGCAGCATCCAATACCAATCAGAGACACTGTTGTAGCAGTTGCTATCCCTTTCCAAGAGCACTTCATACAAGAATAACATAGATGAAGGCACTGGAACAAATATGCACTGAGTCTTCAGCATACTTACAAATGAGTTCCATTCAGGGAGAATGTTCACAAGTCAGATTTGCTTGTTAAGTCCAATAAAGTAAGTCTTACACTTTTGACACAGATATACAATGTAAAGCAAAGAAAATCCAAACACACACACACACACACACACAAATACAATAGGTTCCTGACTGCACTGTACACTGTCACACTGTGTAGTAAGCATAGCTGTGACAATGTCCAGCAGACATGAGTTATTCCATGATTTTTTCCATCTACAAGTGTACCTAATGCAAAGTCCATTATTATCTGTGAAAGTCTGAAATTTGAATGTTTGTAATCTGAGGATTTACTCTACATGAGCCACCAAGCCTCCGCTGGAGGTTGAACTTTGACCACTATGAGGACAGAAAGAAATAACTGAAGAATCCTAATAAATGCTGAATAGTGCACAGATCTTCCCATAGATTTAATTGTCACAATAACTTTGTGAAGTAGACATTTGCAGGCTCATTTTATAGATGAAACTTCTGACATTTGAAGAAATTAATGAATTTCCTGGAAGCTACATAGCAAGTCAAATAACTGTATCTGCAACCCTCCAAAGTCCTCTTCCTTTGCTTCTTGTCCCTCCTACAGCAGGAAGGACCTGCTGGGGAGGTAGAGGAGAGTCTGATATCTGGGTGTTTTAGGACTGTGGGAAGAACTCTTCCTTCTCTCTTTCACACACCATCACGCCACACAAGCTAAACACTTCCGTTTCTAGACTGCATCTGTTACAAAATATTCCACAGCGATCAGTTCATTTCTTTGGGGCAAGCAGAAAAAGACCACGTAATTCTCTGGTGACACAGCAAATAAATCTATCAGACCCTGAGCTAATCCAGGGCAAAGACCTTGTGAATCATCATTTTATCTCTGGTAGCTAGTACAGAGCTTCTTGTGTGACAGGACTCTTAGTATTCATATGTTGAATAAACGAATAAACCTTAGTGTGAATAAGTTTAGAGAATATATGAAGGGTATAAAGCTAAATATAGAAGCAGAAAGTCATAAATAATGCAGGCAAAGAGAATTTAGAATTTTCTTGATTTCCTATTAATTCTGTTAACCTGGAAATCTGTGTAGAAATTTGTCTTTCACTTTCTTAATCAGTGCAGCTGCTAATACTTCCAACTCCTTTTCCAAAGTTGGAAGTTGTGTTTACTTGACTTCTATATAAGGACTTTCTTGACTTCTAGATATTCCTCTAGACACACTATTCAGAGAAAATCAATTTTATCTCTTCTGCATCTCATTTTATACTTAGTTTCTAGATAATATTTAACCCAACACAGGCAGGGATGAGATATACAAATGGAATCTTCAGATTTGAGTTGTTGATCTTCACTGTAAAAAATGTTTGACATGGTACGAATAAGTTCAGAGTTGTTGCTTGCTACAAAAGGTGTAAAGAGTATACGATGCCCTCAGCAAAGCATGGCGCTGTACACCTGCATTCTCAACCAGGAGCTGAGGGGTGACATTTTCAAAAAAGACTACATTTAACACGACAAGCTTCAATGATTCCTCTATACCTGGGTCAAAATGCTTTTCTGCAATATGAATTTCAAGGCTATTTTTCTTTTTTCCATGGAGTATATTATGAGTATAATAAAACACTCTAGGTTCCTACCTACTAGATTTTTTATGCTCTTTTAGAAAATACCTAAAAACTGCTAAGAGGTGAACTCCAAAATAAGACATATGTATAATATTATTTTATTCCAGAAGGAAAGCTTGTGGAGGCTTTTCTTATTCTTGGTCATGGTGAGACAGGGGATGATAGAGCATGGCTAAAACTGGCTGGGAAAGGAGGTATAGCAAGATCTTGTAGTACATGCACAGAATGCTTACCAAAGCCCTGCAGGAAAAGTTGAGCAGGTTTTCTACAGGTTAGCCTGGACCTGTAGCCTGAGGAGTGGGTTATACTAGAAGGACAGTTCCCATTGAGCTATTGGCCGCTGTGTTCTCCCTTGCAGGGTGGCCTAACCTCACGCTGTAGGGTGTACCTCTTTTCCTACTTTTACTTGGCCTAACTCACTCTGAAGAGCCTGTTTCCTTTCCTACCTTTAATAAAACTTTGCTATCATGTGGGCTTGTTTTGACCAACTTTCCCTCAGGACAGAAAGAATCTAGAAACCACCTCCAGTAGGAGATTCCAGCATCCTAAAACCCAGTAACAATAGCATTACAAATAGTAAAGTAAAATAATTTTTTAAATTCAGAAAAAAATCAGCAAATGGCAAAGTAAGGATTTAAGCTTGGCAATAAGGGCTCTAAATTGTTTTTACTATTCCCAAATCATAACTCACGCCAAATTTCAAAAATTTTGTTTTCAATCCAGTTGATGAAAGAATCAATAATATGTGATAATTTGTTCAAAGGGGAACCTCAAGATCAGATACACACATATAATAAACATTCAGGAATGTTGAAGTAAGTCTTCTAACATATGCAGCACTGACCTCTACCAATAAAGTCAAATACAGCTTTGCTGGAAAAAATCCATTTGCATTTCTATGGTCAAGAATCATTGACATCACCATCAGATCTCTATTGGGTTATTTCTATTGCTATAGAACAGAGAATAGCAAATACTTACAAAATAGACATAGGCTAAAATATCAACCCTGAGAACACAGTGAGCATGAAGACACCCCAGAACATGAGTTGCTCAGGTGAGCCATGCAATGTTGCAAAGCAAATGTATTGAAATTGACATCGACCTCCTGAGTGTATAAAAAAATGCACTGTGGTGATTGAGCAGTTCCTTTCCTTCCATCTGGAGAGAAGGAGAGCACCACCTGATCCCAGATTTCTATGTCTTGTCTTTATTTCTTCACCTTCTCATTGCCCTTCATGGTCCTCACTCCAGGAAATTTGAGAGCTACACTAGACATAGCACCCAAACAGTGACCTGAGGCACAAGGAAATTCATTATTTAGCAGATGAGAAAGACACCGCTAGTGTGTGCACAAAAGGGAGGGAGGTGTATATTTTCAGTGTTGATATCATCAGTCCTGAGCCCACCAATGTCATCAATACTGAGCCCATATCAGGTGTAAAACATGGGATGAATATCTTCTCCAAAACCACAGATGTATATAGCAATGCTAGTTGTATTCTTGTTTCTTCTATTTACTTTACCTTTGTGGATTTGCATTAGGGAGTGCTTTAACAGTCATAAGTTTATTGAGACAATCACAAAGAATTTGGCTCACAGCACTATTTTAAAATTAAGTCCCAAAGAGGAAAAAGATAGCAAAATGACAGCCACCCTGACAACCTTAACTAAGCCACAAACGGCAATTTTCACCTTTTCAGCTCAGAGAACTTTTTGCAGCATCACAGGTTGGAACTTCCACCTCTCTGTGAGTAGAGTCATTTTCTCTCTCTTCCTTGCAATTGACACTAAAAGGAGTTAGACATGTGGCGGAGTCCCTGCATGGTTTTCAACATGTGAACCCAGTAACCAAGGACAAGTTGGTTAAGTTCCCAGTAACCAAGGACAAGTTGTGTGTCTTCATGAGAGTGTATCCTTTAAGACTTTAAAATAATTAAAACAAGTTGCCATTGCCTACGGTCCTACAGTCCCTTTTACCCGAGGTATGAAAGAACTTATAGAACAACAGATTATGGCTCCCAAATGATTGGAAAGAAATGGCTAATGCTTTTTTAAATCCAGGAGATTATTTACTGTGGAAAGGAACTTTTTTATTGTATGCAGATCAGCCCGCTCACAATGCCACTCACAATATAGCCATTACAAGAGACATTTTAACCAGAGAAGATGCCTTTGCTGCCACAAAGAATCAATTTACTTTAGAATTGCAAATATATGAACAGAATAAAATAGCTGCTACAAGGGCTTGGAGAGAACTTCCTTCAAAGGGTGAGACATCCCTTGATTTGATTTCCATTTAACAGGGTCCCGATGAACATTTTTAGGATTTTGTAGCATGCTTACTGCAGGCTAATGAGAGGATGGTAAGGGATACAGAGGCTTGCAAGTTAATCATTAACAATATGCCTTTGAAAATACAAAAGAATGGTGTGAAGAGCCTTTAATAGCCCACAAAAGATGGGCTATGCTGTCGAAGATGATTCGAGTTTGTGAAGATATTGGCTCATCATGTGTAAGGGAGCTACCTTGGCAGCAAAAATTAGGTAAAAAATTATTTACCTTCATCCACAACCCAGAAGGGAAAAAGTAGGGTCACTTGTTTTAGCTGCAGGGGCAGGGGGCATTTTGCCAAAAATTGCACCTGTTGGAGCAGCACAGCTGCTATCTGCTCCTTCAACAAAACCTTCTGCTATCTGTTCAAAATGTAGAGAAAAGTATCACTCACTGGGAAAGTGAATGTAAATCCAAAGCTAATGTGGAAGGCCGATCCATTTTGTGAACTTCTAGTGGAGGCTACCCTGGCCCTGCCAAATAGTGGGAGCATTTTCCCTAATTCCTCCTCAATCCTATCCTCCAATACCAAGCATGTTTCTAACCTCTAGTGAGTGACAAAAGATAGGAAAGGTTTGACCCCAGTCCCTCCTCCAGATTCATGCTAACTTCTGAAATGGGACACCACATTATTTCTCCTGGAGTCTGTGGACCTTTGCCTCATGGAACAGTTGGTCTGCTGCTAGGCCATAGCAGACTCACCTTAAAAGGTCTCCAGGTGTTGCCTGGTGTCATTGACACTGACTGTAGAGGGGAAATCAAGGTTATGGTTCAATCTATCTGAATAATTGTTCAAGTCACAGTAGCCTCTCATATCACTCAATTGGTCAGTTTTCCCTTGAGAAAAATTGGAAAATCTTTAAATAAGGAAAGGAGAGCTATGGTTTTTGGGTCCTGTGATATGTATTGGGTTCAGCACATTAAATGAGATCATCTGGAGATGGAATTGATTATTGAAGGAAAAACATTTCAAGGGTTTTTAGACATAGGGGCAGGTGTTTCAGTTATTTTCTAATACCACTGGCCTATGGCATGGCCTCTGGATTTAGCAACTACAGCTCGACAGGAAGTGGACAGTATTTCTTACCCTAGTAGAAGTACTAAATTGTTAACTTGGAGGGATGCAGAAGGTCATTCTGGACTTTTTTTTTTAACTTATATCGTCCTCCATATACCAGTCAATTTATGGGGTTGTGATGTATTACAGGATATGGGGGCATATTTGCTTAGTCTTAACAGTTTGGTGACTCATCAGATGTTGCAACAAGGTTTCCTTCCCACTCAAGAGCTTAATAACAATCAAGGAAGCAAAGAACTTCCTACAGTTATTTCTAAAATGGACCATTTTGGTATAGGCTACTTGCCTTTACATTTGCAAGAAGGGCCTTGATCTTTTCTCCAATCCTGTGACGGCATTCAACATAATTTGGATGTCCAATGAACCTGTTTGGACTGATCAATAGTCCCTCACTAAGGAAAAGACTGCAGCAGCTCATACACTGTTTAATGAACAGATGGTGGCAGGGCACCTAGAGTCCTCCAATGGCCCTTGGTACACTCCAACTTTGTAACAAAGAAGAAGCCAGGAATGTGGAGACTACTACAGTATTCATGGGCCATGAATCACACCATGGAACCTGTGGGAGAACTTCAACCAAGATTTCCTAGTCCTGTAGCTATTTCTTTACATTTTTTCTTCATGATGATTGATTTAAAAGACTGGATTTTTTAATTTTAAAGAGAAAAAACACAGAAAAGTAAAAAAGCAATCAAACAACAACAACAAAACAACAAAAGCAAATCAACAACAGAAATGAGAGTGATACAGGATTTCAAAACAAGATGATAGGAATTTAACAAAGGTGGTTATGTTATTTATTGGTTTTGTTTGTTTGTTTTGATACTGAGAGTCAAACTTACAACCTTATGCTTGCCAGGCAGGTGCTTGTGCCTCTGAGATAAACCTCCAGACCTATTTTGCATATTGTTATCTTCAAAATATTTATACAGCTTAACAGACACAGGCATGTAAGATTTCCCTTTAAACAGTTTCTTTCCCTTTCACTAAATCTATTGTAACTTTTGGACCTTATTTACTTTCAGTTTCTTATACCAGTGAGAAAATATGGTATTTACACATGGGAGTTTAATTTATATTCACTTATGAGTATGGTCTAGTTGCATCCATTTATATACAGAAGCCTCTAGTTTATCAATAACTCCTTATAGTTGAGTAGTACTCCACTGTATACTTTTTATTCATTTCCCAATTGATGAGCATTTGGTTT
Organism: Hydrochoerus hydrochaeris; assembly: GCA_004027455.1. Lineage (NCBI taxonomy): Eukaryota > Metazoa > Chordata > Mammalia > Rodentia > Hydrochaeridae > Hydrochoerus > Hydrochoerus hydrochaeris. Next base: position 24,041 of record PVLA01001580.1, on the reverse strand, counting down.
GCTTCCAAGGTCTGGCTATTGCAAATTATGCAGCTACAAACATCAGGTCCTCCAAATTCAAAGTCCCCATGCATAAATGGGCATCTGAGATGAACACACAATTCTCAGATGAAGAAACTCAAATGGCAAATAAATATATGAAAAAATATTCAACATCATTGATTGCTTGAAAACTGCAAATTAAAATAACACTGAGATATCATCTCACACCAGAAAGAATGATTAATGTCAAGAAATCAACATATAACAAATGCTCAAGGGGCTGTGGAGTAGAAGGAACACTTCTGCATTGTTGGTGGAAGTACGGATTGGCAAAACTAGTATGGAAGTCAGTGTGGAGATTCCTCAAAAATTTAGGATTAGAGGTTCCATTCAATCCAGCTATTGCCCTCCTGGGAATTTTCCCAGAAGAAGTGAAGACATCATACCACATCAACATATGTGTACCCATATTTTATTTTTTTAAACTATCCCTCTCCATCATCAAGATAAAAAATGTTTCGTCTTTAGTTTATGCTCTAATAGTCATCAGGCCCCTGTGTGCCACTTCCAATGGTGTCATCTATCATAAGGAATGACAAATAGTCCAGCCCTCTGTCAAGATTTTGTGATTGCAGCCATTCTGTCAGTCAGTCAGGCTCACCCATGTGTTTATCTTACCCATTACATGGATGATACTCTTCTAGCACATGAATCCTCACCTTGCACTAATAATTTATTCAATTAAATAATGCCCTTTGTAATGCAGGCCTAGTTGTGGCCCCCACAGAGCTGCAAACTTTGTCACTTGTTTCATATTTGAAACTTTTTAGATCCAGGTTAATCATCTTGCAACCCTAAGTGATTTTCCAACTCTATTTGGTCATATTAATTGGTTCTGCCCAAGCTAACAACTCATGATTTAGTCCCTCTCTTGGCCATTCTCAAGGGAGATCTGGGCCCCACCTCTCTAAGAGCACTTACATCAGAGGCTGAAGCTGCCTTGGAGAAAGTTAATCTGGCTCTCTCTAATGCTCAGCTCTCTAAAGTTGACCCACCTTTGCCAATGTTTTTAATTTCCCAACTCAAAATATACCCACTGATGTCCTTTGGCACTGAGGTCCTTTGGCACTCTTGGGGCTCTCTACAGTGACTATATATGCCACATACTCCACATAAAACCATTACACCCTTTTTTGATGCTGTGGCAGGACTGATTGCACATGGGCAGACACATGCTGTTCAGATTTTTGGATGTGAGGTGGAAAATATTATTGTTCCCTTTTCTTCAGTTCAACAACAGTGGTTATGACAATTCTTGTTCTCTTGGAAAATCACATTAGCTAACTACTCTGGTGTTATTGAATGTCATTATCTTCCAGATAAATCAATTTAATTTGCTTCCCTCCTAGCCTTTGTCTTCCCTTCAAAAGTAAGCTCAGTTCCCATAGCCAAAGGTGTCTCTGTTTTCACAAATGGTGCCTCCTCAGGCAGGGGAGGTTATATTATGGCCCCCCGAGCTGCAGAGAAGTATAATAACAAGAGATATAAAACAAGTCCATAGTAGTATCCTAGCTATAAAAGAAACTCAGATCACTAACATCTGACAATTTCCAGCTATATTGGCAACTGACTGCTGTTATGGATTACTGAGCTGAATAGGGAAAAACTGCTAAATGCAGGAATTAAATCCTTGAACTAGAAATATTTAGCCAAAATGAGTAAATTCTCTCAGAATGAAAAATGTTTGAGAATGAGAAAGTGTTCTACAGAGTCCTCCAAACACACAGAGTCCTCCAAATATAGCTTCTCCAACTTCAACTGAACACTACCACTTGCAACTACAAAACAGAAAAGGAGGAGGTGTGGGGGCCAAGTGAAGCTGGAGATCAATCACATGTGTGGAGTTAAAGGGAGGCCAGCCCTGAGAACACATAGAGTAAGAGGCAACTCAAGTAAACAAGCTGTCACAGCTCCAAAAACATGAGGTGCTCATGTGAGCCATACAAAGTTGCAAAGCAGAGAGCTTGAAATTCACATCAACCTCCCAAGTATATAAATAAATGTCCTGTGGAGGTTGAGAAGTTCCTTTCCTCCCATCCTGAGAAAGGGATCCACTTGATTCTGGCTTTCTGTGTCTTGTCTTTATTTCTGCACCTCGCTACCTTTCACAGTCCTTGCCCTAAAAACTTCAAGAACCATGCTGGACGTAGCAGGCAATGAGAAGCCCTGGACCATATACAGTCAGATAATCCTAGAAAGATCCTAAAGACATTTCCAAAAGGATGCCAAGCAACCTTTGTGTTCATTTCTGTGTCTTTCAGAAATTTTCCTTGCGCTGGGATGGCATAAAATGACACATATCTGAGTAGTCAGATAAAAGGAACCTCTATCTAAAAGCTCTCCCAGTTTCCTTCCTACCTTAAAAGGAGACTCAGAATTCCAGTCAAAGGTCCAATTTAGGCAAGTGTACATAAGAGGGAAAGAAGAGATACTGCAGAGAGCTCTAAAAAACAAAGAAAATTCAAACTGCAGCAATTTGTAATAGACTAAAAATCACAGTGCTGAGTTTTTCCACTCTCAAAGAGCTAGTGCCAAGTGCTAATTACCCAGAAAGAAAGGGAATAATCCACCTTTCCAGGCAGCCCTGCTTGCTGCTGACCTTCCCACAAAAGCAGTACTCAAAGAATTAAATTAGCTTCTAGCAATTTTCTTTAGAAATTTCTGAATTTTGAATATTTGTCAAAAATCCTGTACTCTCTCCCTGTCCTGTACTTGATATTTGGTGGTTACAGAGGCAATCCTAGAGAAGGATCATTTCTAAACCTATAAGTCGGAAACATTTCTTGATCAACATAGCAGACACCGAGAACAAGGCTATTGTGAACATAAGACGAGATGGTATAAAAAAAATCTGACCCAAGGTTTGGCACTTTCTAGATCTTTGGCACTTTCAGAAATTTTCCTTGAGCTGAGATGGCATAAAATGACACATATCTGAGTAGTCAGATAAAAGGAACCTCTATCTAAAAGTTCTTCCAGTTTCCTTCCTACCTTAAAAGGAGACTTATAATTCTAATTACCTTGCTGCATCTGAGTGGCTTTAGTAACAGAAAGTCTACCTTATCTTATTAAATTTCTACTAGAGCACTGGTAACGTGATATCAGTTCTTTACTTAGTAGGACTTAAAATTCACATTGTACAATCATAAAGAAAGGGGAAAGGAAAGCTCTTGCTAGTAAGATTGAGTCTTTCACTTAAAAACTTATTTTCGTTCATCCCAAAAGATCACCAGTTAATAGCATTCATTTCTATATTGGAAAACCATTGTAGATGCTCTTGATAACAAGATGCTTTTTACAACAGCAGCTCTAAATCTTACACTGTCTCATAAAGGACTTTTATGAGGCTACTGGCTTTCCACAAATAATCACTCTAGTGTTGCATCCTAAGTATCATTGTAAAGATTCAGTGAGGCTATTTAACCTTAATAAAACCTGAGCAGGGGAAAGAAGAAGAAGAAAGAATGATGGCTTCCCACAAGACAAAACACTATGAAAAGGAGAGAGGCCTTGCCTGATAATTAAACAGGCTGGTGAATAGAACAGTTCATCTAGAGGCAGAATAGTCTGGTGGTTGAAAACACTGGTTTGAGGAAATATGTTAACCCTTTGACCTCAAACCTCGGACTCTAACCTCTCTGAGGCCATTTCCTTTTCTATGATATTAGCATCATATTAAACATGCCTCAATATCAATGTGAGAATATAATTAATGTGAGCATAAATAGAAAGTGTTTGGCATAAAAGTGATCATAAATTCTAACAATTGCCACCATAATTATCATATATGTGCCTGGAAAGTCAGAATCAGAGACTGCTGTGTCATTCACAGCAGTAAGAGTCATAGAGCATCATTCTTATGGAGAATTAGTCCAGTCAGGAGTCTCTCAGGGAAAATGTTCTTTCCTGGATAATCAAGTTTCTTCTCTAAGTGCAAGCTAAAAACAAAGGTTTTTCTGCAGACTTGTAGGGTTTTGTCTAAGTCTGCTCTCATGGAGATTTTGTAAATAAGATCTGTGGTTGGAAACCTTGGGCATGAGTGAAAGAGCAGAGAGTTGTCTCCAAAAGTGTATTCCCTGTGCTTGTTTTTCTGTACTCTATCTGGAATAGTTTGGAAATTTCCATTATGCCACCTGGAATCTGTTTTGCCATAGGGGAAAGAAAAGCATACTTTATTTGAAAAGATAGTTTATTTGGAAAACAGTATGTGTTTTAAATCAGACAGGTTCCAGAGGGGAGTATAACAAAAAAAGCAATCTTCAAAAACAAAATTCAGACACTCCTTTCCAGGATGGAGTGTCTGATGCATACAGATGCAAACCCATTCACACAGGCAGACGAGAGCACCTATGCCTGAAATTACACTCAGGAAGAGAGTTAGAGAAGGGGAGAGCTGCTTTATTAAATAGTGATGCAGATGGGCTAGTGAAAAGGTGTTTGGAGAAAAAAAAATTAAAAGGAAATGATTGTCACTCCATCTACATTTAAAAGTAAATCCCCAGGCAAAATGAATCAACTCTTCAAAAATGTTTTCCATCGAAGAGCATTCTGAGATTAAACAACAGGTTCCTCTATGGAATCCTAAATAGATAAATTAACTACTTTTCTAGAATTGGATAGTCAGCTTTCATTCAATGATTACAGATTTATATCCCTTTTATGAATTTTGAAAATCAGTTTGAGAATCCAGGTTTTTGCAATTTGAGGATCCACATGTCTAAACGCTGATTAGTCAGGATATAAAAGACACAAACCTCCAGCTCAACTGGCACACTCCAACAAGAAATATGACTGTGAGTTCCAGCAAAAATCTTAGGGTTTATACTCATCCACCAATCTGCCATACAACCATGTGCTTATATACACAGAACAGATGGGCACATACTGGTTGTCAGACCTGCACCACATACCCATCCCAAAGCCATGAGCCAGGGATGGGGAGACAGTTACCAAAGAAAAATAAAGCTACTCTTAGCTTAGGAGAGGACTGAGGAGATACTGAGACAAAATAAATATATGTGTATTGCAAGCATTGAGAAAGGCTATGAGTTATTGGGAAGCCACATATAATTCATTGAAGGCAGATCAGGTTGACAGTTGACTCACAAGGGCCAGAGGAATCATTACGAAGTGGAAGCAGGAAATGGCTTGTTTTTGTTTCTGCAGATTTATGTCAGATTACCTGAGCAGTGCACAAGTATACACTGTCAACTGAAAAAATACATAATGACACAAACTACCATGAATGAAGCAACACCTTTGAAATAACTATTAATCAAAAAGACACTGCATACACTTGAAAAGTAACCTTTCAGGTGAGTGCCAGACATCCTACTTAGTCTGCAGACAGTTCTTGGTGCCCACAAGGATTCTTCACCAAGTGGCTCATTTACTGCTCAGGAAATTAGTAAGAATTATTGTACTAATCAACTCCTAGTAATTGCCAAAAATAAAGCAATGTCTTCGATAAAACTCAGGGGCCACCTCATGGAGGAGACACAATCAGCGGTGCAAGAAGAGAGTGGTCACAACATTAAGAAGACAAGTCTGCTTCTGTCTGGGAAGCGTGGCAGGGACAGAGAACATCAGGAGACCAGCCTGGTGCAGAGTGGATGTGGGCTGGGTGCACAGGTGGACCAGCATCTAGAAAGCCAGCAAATCAGGGTCTTCTTCTATGTCCCTGTATCTGCCAAAAGTGTACTTTGATGTTGTATTCAACGGGAGGGGAGTTAAGGTCCTTAAATTGACAGATCACAGAGTGAACAGTTGATTTTAAAATGAAATCCTTGACTTTTTAGAGAAACCGTTTCTCCTGAATCTGTAATGTTTGTTCATTACAGAGTACCAGTTTTAACGTGAAGATAGGCCTCTTCAGGCTCTATTGAAGCCCATGTGTTTATGAGCAGAGAACCAGCCTTCTTGTTACCATTTTACACAATAAAAGAAATGGAGAACAGAGAAGGGAAGGATGCTGAACAACAGAAACTTACATCCTACTCTTTTTCTGATGAGGTAACTTTCCTGGTGCTGTGTGATCAAATCAATAAGAATCATCAAAATGATTCTTGACCTCAAAGTTAGTCTAAGATGCTGGTATCATGACTCTACACGCCATGTGACCCAAGTTACCTCCATTGCTCTAATACTTTCCTCTTGGCTCCGTGAACAGTATGAGCCACTTGGCATGCATCAGACTGGCACAAAGGCCCATTCTCTTCATGATGGCAGAGGGCAAGATAGGGGAAAGAGACTGAATTCAATTCACTTATAATGAAGTCGAAGACTATGTTGCTACATTCCCATTCAATTTCTCATTTAACTTTCCCAAACATAATGCATGCAGATGTTACTGCCTCCCTCTGCATGGAGCTAGGCTCTGAGCGAGCAAATGGCTTGACTAAGGATGCATAGCTGGAAGTGGGAGAGTTGAAATTCACACCAAAGCAGGAGTCCAGAGCCTACGAACTTTCTAATATATTATGCAATTTTAGCAAATTAGAGCATGAGGCAGCAGGAATGACAAAATGATTTTGTCTATCACTACCCCATAGCTATTAAAGTGAGAAATACTAAGAATCTGAGAGGAGGAGAAAACCCTCCTCTGTCTTTTTATTCCTCTATCTGTAGTTACTCAATCAGCAGTCAACTTCCATCCAGTCCATTTTTTTAACACCCTGAACTCAACTCTTAAAATATTGAAACTACTAAAATACAAAAAATACCTGAGAAAATCAATTTAAAAGAAAACATTTATTTTGGCTCACAGTTCCAGAAGTTTCAGCCCATGGTGACTTGGCTCTATTGTTTCTGGTGTGACATAGGGCTCATCTAATATCATATTAGGGAGCATATTGTGGAACAAAGCAGCTTACCTCATGGCAACTGGGAAACAGAAAGAAAGAAGAAAGATCCAAGGACAAAATATATCCTTTAAGGCATATGCCCAGTGACCTTTCTCTACTTAAGTCTCACCTTATCAATTTCTCTTACCTCCCAATACCCCATTATAGTATGAATTTATCAGTGGATTAATCCATTGGTGAGGTAAGAAGAGCCTTCATAATCAAATCGCATAATCAAATCCCAAAGGCCCCACCTTTGAACACTGCTGCACTGAGGACTACGTCTACATGAGCTTTTAGCAAACCATAATAGAATTCAGTGCTATTCTTGCTTTAAACCGAAGCCCTCCCAGAATGGCAGCACCTAGCCATGCCTAGTACTTAATAGCACTTTAACCTCTAGCCACTTTTCTCCAAAACTATCTGCCACAGAGAGTTTCAGTTACATCACAGAGGACCACTGCCAGCTGAAAATTCATAAACCTCCTAACTCAATTATCAACTTTCCCAAAAGAATGGGTACCCCAACAGGCCCTCCATGCTCAAGGTCCCAGTTGCCAAGCAACCACTGGGGTATTCCCTACAAGACTGAATGGTTCTGAGGCTCCCATATGTCATTAAACTGTCAAAGTCCTCCCTGAGGTTGACAAGCTAATTGTCAGGTGTTAAAATCAACAAATTTCAAAAGGTTATATGATTAACCTCCTTCTGCCTCTTGCAGCATTATTTTTCTTCCTGTAGAGGATAACCTGCTCATTTCCATTGCTTAAATCTTCCGTGAAGTCCAGAGAACACATTTTCATTTTGTGTGGCCAATAGTAAATATAAATGGGGAGGTAAATTAGCTACAACAAACATGTTACACACTTCCAAAATAAAGGCATGTCTGATAATCCACCAGTTTTCTGCCATGGAGCTATAAGCCTTCATTATTGTTAGAGAATTATTGCAGAGAATGAAAAATTAAACGCTAACATGTAGTCTAAAATACATAAATTCCCTTATTTGAGGTTGAAAGGCCTAGAACTATTTCTTCCCAGGTAACCAAAAAAAAACCTTATATTCACAGATAAATGTATAACCAAAACCAAACCAAAAAAACTTGGAATTTCATATTGCTGTTACAAAGCAACTTACAAAGAAAAGTTGAGTAGCAATTTTAGCTTAAGGACATGATGATCAGAATGTGAAATAGAAAATGATTTTCTTAGCTCACCTTTTGTGCTCTTTCCTCTGGGCAACATTACCTACCCAATATTCTACAGAGTGTGGAAGGAGACCAAGCACAGCTCATGAGAGCTGGAGTTCTGGGGCTGAAGGAAAGAAACAGGACTCCAGAATGAATTCTCATGCAAATCTACCCCAGCCTACTGGCCACTCTCATAGTTTTAACAAACATCTTCAGATGCTGTAGTGTATTGTGTGTCAGGACGGCCCCAGAATAGCAAAGGATCCTTGTGGAAGCTCAAAAACAAGTTTGTCAGCAATGATCTATAAAACTATTCATTAGTAGAGAAAAGTATACAATTCCTACAAAAATTCAAAGTAGGAATAAGACGGATGTCAGGGAAGAATAGCAGCCTAGAGAAAGGATTATGTACAGACGATGTAAATTTAGGGAACTGTACCTTACATGATGTGGCTATAACGAAAAGTGATAAAATGGTGCTAGGAACATCCAGAGATAAGAAACTGAGGGAACCTTAGCATCACAAAAGGATTTGAACATTATTCTAAGGAACAGGGAGCCAATGGATAAACTTCTGTGACTGAAGAAGTTTGAAATTGCTTAAATTGCATTTTAGAAAAGTTTCTCTGCTGGCAGTGGACAGGATGGACTGGGCAACAATAGAGATAGAAGACCTCCAAGCATGGTGATTAAGCATGGTGATTCTTGTTAGCATTCATAAAGGGAGAAGGAAAGGCAGAACAGAGTTAAGAGATGTTGAGTGGATTGAATTCATAAGAATTCATGATAGATTAGAAGTGAAAGTGGAGGTTGACAACACCAAAGCCAATGAGTGATCTTAATTTCTAACTTTCATGATTGGAAAGAGTCATGCATTCACAGGGGAAGAGGAGATATATATAAGTCAAGATTTTGAATCATCAGATGGAGATGTTTAGAAAATCTATGGAGAGACAAACACAGATTTCTAGAAAAAATGCACGGAATTGAGGACTAGAAAGTAAGTAATTAAAACCATAGACAGAGATGGTATTATCCACTGAGAATAAAGGAGTAACAGATGTACCCTGAGACAAGCACTACCTTGATCAAGCAGGGGTCCTAGAATCTAGGACAGAAAGAGGTCAGTGAAAAGGTAACAGTGAACTAAATTTGATCACTTCATTTAGCACCAGAAACTCATTGGTAAATTTTAACAAATTACTCCTCTAATGGGTCTAGTTAAATGCGAGAGAAAATGGTAAGAACAGCATTTTTTTTAACTTGGAAATGGGTTATCTCATTTGTACTGAAGCAATGGTCTTCAACTGTTTCTATAAACATAAAATATTTATTCACATTTCACTATGTAGGTCAGGGGGAATAGGACTCCTTTCTCTGTTTAATATTCCTCCTGTTTCTCTGAGTTTCAATTACTTTCCAGAATTGACTCTCTTTAAATGGCCAATTAGGCATGTCATTTTTAAAAATAGTGTCCAAATACAAGCTGATGCCCTGGGTGGTCTCACCTAAATATGGCGTCATAATCAAAGAAATAACCATAAATATTGTTAAAGTATTTCGTTATTACTTAAACAACAGGAAAGAGAAATGAGTTTGTAATATACCCCTAATTTCCTTAGTGTTTTTCCAACCCTGTTATGAACATTTTTCTGCACCCCGGGAGCTGCCTCAAAGCCTCATATTTAACATCACAATGTTTCCTTCTACTTCCAAACCTTCGAAAACTGCAGAATCTGCAGTGCCTTCTCCATCCCTTCAGTCTGAGAAGAAGCTGAGCTCCATCATCCTAAAGAGGGAGAGGAGAGAAGGCAGCCGCATAAGAAGAGATGAGGTGTTCTGCTAGTGAGCAGTGATGAGCTCAGAAGTGTCAGGAAATGCACATTTTAATACATTTTGACTTTAAACTTTTCAAAACACATTTATGTTTATATTCTTAAATGACTCATACATCACCACCTCTCAGAGACCAGTGGAAACGATATCAGCATCTTGAGAAAATACACTGAATGCTATGGTTTGAATATGTTCCCCAAAAGAACAAGATCTAGAAGTTTGCTTTCCAGTGAAGAGGTGTGGGAGTGCAGCCTTTCAGAGGTGGGACCTAGAAGAATGTCCTTAAGCCACTGAGGGCACTGCCCTTGAGAAGTACTAATATAATCCTCATGGGATCTCAGTTGGAGTCCCCTGGAGAGAAAATTGCCAGGAGAGAAGAGTAAACCTTGCCTGTGAATTTCTCTGGTTTCCCAAATCGCCATGTGATCAAACACATGTTTCTACCACTTTGATGCCATCTACCAGAAGGCATGGACCAGAGGCTGAATAGATAGCACTTTACAATCTGCACACAAGCTGACTGGACCTGCTGCCTAAAGGTGTAGCCCCTGTAACTCCCCTCTCCTTCCCTAGCCCCCTCACTGCAACCTTGGAAGATGCTGGCTAAGTGGCCTGTAACTCTTGAGACTGAAACTCCCAGTATGAGGCACCTATGAACCAGGCTTCTAAGGTCATTCCACCTATAAACAAGGGGATTTAAATCCATGAAGAAGAATATAGGGAGAAACGAACCCCATTTTCTCAAATGTTTATTACAGCTGGAGCCCAGGCACCTTCTGTGATCTTAGGCAGGGAACTTAAATATCATATCACTTTTTTATGCTTAAATTTTGCATGCCTATGATTTTTGTTGAAATAACACCATTTCCTGCCTCCTGCCTGACAGATAACACCCCCACCCCATCATCTGCCAGATGCACAAATTTGGAAGCAAAAGCTAGAAATCTATGGCCCTTCTCTTCAGAGATAATTACGCATGAATTATTCAGAGATTCTGTATGACTGCGCAGTATTTTGGAAGCAATTTTGCCCAGCCCCCACTTTTCCCCCAGTAGGACACAAAATTCAGTCTTCCATAGTGTATCTTATTTCATATTTCCCTAACTTTCAAATTGCTTAAATTGACAGTAAATTTTTTTTAAAAAAACTATTTTTGCATGAAAGAAAATCATGCATCTAACATCATGCATCTAACATAGTAGATTTCTGTGTTACTGTGCTCAGATGAGGAGACTCAACAGCAATTTTGGTTAATAGCAGTTCTTTGCATGGTAGTTGGGCAGAAATCCGGTTTCCTTTTCTGCCTGCAAAGTCAAGGACTTGAGAATAAGTGTTAGAGAACCTTGTTTCCTCTGCACATCTTGGGGAAATATTGCTGCAAAATGGAAAATATGATTGGCACCAGGTGCATGCTAAGAATGTAAGTAGTCCTGTTAATTTCCTCTAATGGATTAATTACAGTAATGTCTGGGTCTACAGGGAAATTCCCTAGAAAGACAAATCAAATGGCAAAAGATTGCTCTGATGCTGTTTCACTGCTCATACTGGAGGAAGTTCACCCCAGAAGAGCTGCTCTGGGAAATCTAGCACAGAGGGAGATACTGAAAGAGACCCTTGGGGTCTTCTGTACTTCAGTGGTTTTCAGAACACTGCAGAATACCTGGAGGACTTGTCACCACTCACACTGCCAGTCCCCACAGCAGAAGTTATGATTGAGTTCTCACGGGTCTCCAGATGAAATTGCTGCTTTTACTGGTATCCAGCCACCACACTTCACCACTACAGTTCTACACAGCTGCCCCAAAGAGCAGGAGGCAGAAGAAAGAAGGCAGAGTGGGCTCTGGAACCAATGAGATTGGGTCTAACTTCCAGATCAGCTAAATGGGAGGTATGACTGACAGTCTAAGAGATAGATTGCTCTTCTGTGAATGTGATTACAACAGAACACAAGTGCTGTGGTGCAGAAGAGGACCAGAGTCTGACACAACCTGGGTCCCTTTGTAAGCTTCCTGGGGCTGTTGACAACCAGCAGCAGTCATCACACTGCCCCATCTTTCTTATTCACTGAACATGAGGCTTCCTCAGTGCACAGTTGAGAAGGGACATAAGTTTTCCCTAGAAGTGTCCTCTCTGGGCCCTATTTTGGGTCTCTTTTGCAGCAAAATCCCTGTTGGTAAGTAAAGACCAGCATCACATGCAAAATGAAACATGACACAGTAATAATGATGACAGTGACCAATAGATGATGAACACTTCCCAGACACTAACAGCCATGCCTGTTTTCAAACTTCCTAGCCACCATATCAGGTAGGAAGCATCAGCACCTCTATAGCAAGATAGCTGGGAAAAAAAATGAGTTTTTAATAGGATTAGTTACTCACTTTGAGTCAGCCCACCAGTGAACAATAGAACTAGCATTCAAACCAAAATGAGTCCAACTCCTGAGTATACAAACAAGCCACTCTTGCAGTGAGATTACTAGGAAGGCGATGATGGTATTTTCATTTGCTTTGTGCTTTTCAACTTCTTCAGTATGGTGGCCAGCTTCCCACAGTCCCCACAGAAGGGACAACATAAGCCTCACTCTGTCAACAGCACACACTTGCAGAGGGAATTGGTAGCATGACCGAGACTTGCTAGATATGACATACTATGAACTTTCCTTGTCATGATACACAGACAAGCCTTGCTGGCTTGGTTTACTGTGATGCTACCTTATCCAGGAGGAGCAGCCAGGTGATTGTACAGGTAGATGGCAAATACTCATCTCCATCTGTAACCCTATGGTCCATGGGAAACCTCTACTGGAAACAAGAGCCACTAGGCTTGCGTTCTGACTTTTGCTACCTATTTGCTGGATGCCCAGGCCATAGTGGCAGTATCTACATCATAGAGAAATCGACAAACACTGCCACTCCCATCTCTTCTCCCTAGGTAATTTACTGGCACACTGTTAGCCACCACTTCTTCTCACATTTCTTTTCCATAAAGATTTGTCTCCTACTAAGCAATAGAGGTGTTATTGCTTAATATCCCTGGGAGGAAACTAATGCTACTTTAATCAAAAAATGTGTTGACGTAGAAAGAAATTTTGTTCCTTTTCCTTCTTCTATTACTGGAATGTTCCAGGCACGTTGTCCCATGTGTTCCATTAAACCTCATCAGATCTTGCAGTGAGAGCTGACTCCCAGCTCCAAACAACACAAGAGCATCTGTAGTTTCCTCTTCTCTACCCTAAACTCAGACCAAATAAAGTACATGAAAATGTTGAATATCGGGGACAAAAAGAAGAATCTTCCTTCAAACCTCCAGGATACACATTTCCAAGGGCCCTCGAAAGCTCTTCTCCCTGGTGCATGAAAGACAGAGTTTTTTTCATTACTGATCCTGAAAGACTTTATGCTGCATTCATGGTTGAAAGCAGAAACATTTCCTGGAGATCTGTGCCTCTCTCCTGTCGTCTCTCTCTTTAGGATCCCATTTCCCTCTCAGTGGGATGATTAAACTAATCAAAAGCAAGCCTTCACTTTCTCTTGCCTTCCTTCACACTCTGCACACTGCCTGGCACTCATTAGGAGTCTCACTTCTGACGCTTCTTTCTTTGGCCTTCACAGCTATTAGAATACAAGGAATTCTGCCAAGGGCCTCTTTTGCAATTCCAGAAGAGCAAAAAAAAAATAAGTTCTTTTTACATTTGTTCGTCTGGCAAACATAATTAAAAATAAGAGTTCAGCAAGAGTGAAAACTTGCTTCTTTTCTATCCTGCCTTCGATAGAAGGCACCTTACCTTGTTGATGTTCCCTGGTTTTTCTTTTCCTTTTGTTATTCTTTTCAGGGAGCACTTACTTTTTCTCACTAATAAACCCTCCAGTCACTTTGTAGTTTTGAAAGACATCTTCCTGCTGAGGAATCAACTGGTCAAAACTGGATCTCAGTGGCTCTGTGGTAGCATCACTGGAAAGCAGAAAAGAATCAAGCTGATGGAAGGAAAGCCACTCAGAACTTCCAGAGCTCCTGGAAAAGACTGGAACTCTTAAAACCCTCTCCTGGAGCTTAAGCACTTCCTTGTTAGTACTAAAAAAATAAGAGTGTCACTTAGGAAATAGGACCTGATTTTAATTCTCTAGTCTTATCTTTCAATGAAAATTTTCTATGCATTAAGCAAACAAAGATTCTTGGGAGAAAATTCTTCTGATTAACAGCGTTGTAAAAAGTATCTCCTTAATGTATTTTTAATTATATCTCAGCAAAAACTAGACTACATCTGACCAAACAACTGGGCATCATAGTCCAGCCAAGCTGACACAAATAACTAATTATCAAAGTAGGTGATTTGGGGGGCTGGGGATTTAGCTCAGCGGCATTAGTGCCTGCCTTGCAAGCGCGTGGTCATGAGTTCGATTGCCGGTACCGAGGGAAAAAAAAAAAAGACCTAGACGATTCATTGTGCAGCCAAAGTTGAGAATCACTTCCGTAGAATAAAATTATGTGGAAGGTAATATTAGGAATATTATATTTTAATATTTAAAAATATCTTAGCTCCCTAAAACACTGGATAACTTAGATCATTTGTCAAAACAAAACTTTGCCTTCCTGTTCTCCTTCAATGGAAATGTATTTTTGGAACCTTGTAACAGGTGCTGATCTGAGAAGTCTGTGAATTAGTCAAGTATAATACTGGTTTCAGTGGATTCTCCACACAATGAGAGATATCTGCACCGATGGGACTTTCAGTGTCTACCGACATAAAACCTTTATTAGACACATTAAAACTCATTAGTCCAGAAGAGGAATCAGTTGGGATACTGCATCTGTGACTGTAACTTTGGTGTAGCCAACCAGTTATCCCCATGAATTCACATACCACCCCTTCTCAGCAGTGGATGTGTCACAGAAGGGTATTGTTAGACTCCATTGTGTTTAGCAATATGTGAATCAGTTTCCCAAGTGAGTAATTCCAGAAAATGTTTATTTCATCAATCCAAATTTAAAGTGAAGGGCTGGGGATTTAGCTCAGTGACATAAGTGCCTACCTTGCAAATTTATAGTGAACTGAGAACTATTTTATCTTCAGATATTTGCATATAGTCATAGGCAACTACTCAGTAGACTTATTTTCTTTGAATTTAGTAAGTGTTGCATCACAGGGGAAAAAATTGCTACACATGTTTACAATGCTATATAAATATAAAATGTATTAATATTTGATTAATAATTCTTAAAATCTGCTAGTATGAGCATGCCATAAGCAAGTTTCTGCCAACTGAGATAAAAGACTCAAAAGTGTTTTGGTATTTTCAGAAGAAAGACACAGCCTGTATTCAAGCTGTTATTTTAGATGCTATGAATCACAAAGATAAGTATACATATTAATGACATTTTTTAGCAAAACTGGTAGTAAAAAATTCTCATAACTAAATTTCTTTGCCAATGTTAATGTTTATGTTCAAGAAAGTGAGAGACCAACATATTTTCTTGAAAATCTGATTTTCCTTTCTATGCAAAGCACTTCAGTATCTTCCCATGAGGACACTGAAAGCTGTCATTAGAAGAGTTTGTCCTACGTAAGATGTTTCAACACTCTGTATTTGGCTTCTACATCAGGAGCTGGATGGAGATTATTGCACCTCTGGTCCTCCTGACCTGATTTCAGAGACCAACTCGTTGCTGAAAATTAGAGAATTCCCTACTTCATGATATCCAAAGGTCCCTCTTAGAGTGGAAAATTATGATGGAGGAAGAAAACTTGAACAAAGAAAATATAACCAATTTTTCATGGATAAATATGCTTCTAGTCAGCTTTTTGTTACTATAAAAATATACTGGAGATGATCAACTTTAAAAGAGGATAGTCTTGTTGAATTTCACAGTTTTGGAAATTTCAATCTATGGTCAGCTCCATTGCTTCTGGGGCTGTGGTGAGCAGTAAATCCTGGAGAAGGTACTCACCTCATGAAAGGAAGAAGGGTCAGTGTCTCTTACCCCTTTCTATAACATGTTCTCCGGGACATAACCTCTTTCTATAGACCCACCTCCTAAAGGTCCAGTAACACCAGGGGCTGGGTACTAAGCCATCAATGAATGATTTCTTGGGTATTATAGAAAGAAAGCCAAGTACCCATTTCACGGATTGTTTTTAAAACAAAATCATGGGCAAGGAAGATAAATAAAGATGATCCAAAAACAGACGAAAACTGTCTGATAGGAACTCAAAAAATTGGTTTGAAGAAAACTGTGTTTGAAGAGTAAAGGACACAAACACTAAGAGAAGCAAAGAACAGCTATCAAATGCACTTATAAATAGACCGGCCTCACAAGATAATCTTTAACAACTCTTTCTAGACCTTCACATATAGATCCTGTTGTGACTCTGAGCTTGGTGCTTACTAAGGACAATAGAAACACCAAAAGTGGTCCAAGTGAGTTTAGTCAAAAGCGATCAGCAAAAGCATTGCATCTTCCCACTTCTATTCTTCACTCTTTTTATAAAACTATTTACTAAATTGAATCCATTAATAAATATTGTGCCTATGGATCACAGATTCTTAAGGATAACTATAGGGTCTCGCTATCAATCATTAGGATACAATTTTATAGAAGATTTTAGAGTAAGTATTAAAGCAATTGTTGCTTCCAAAGATCAAAAGTGAAATATGCTTTTCAAGTGGAAAGAATGTTTTGCTGTCTTTGTTTTTGTTGTTCAGAGAATCACTGTTATTGAGTTTTGTTTGCTTTGTTTCGCTTGCTATTCAATGATTTTTCTCAGTGCATGGCCTTTTAGATACCCTAGTTCAGTTTTGAAAATAGTTCTGTTCAGTTTTGAAAATTGTTGCCTTTTTCCTTTGCGTGAAAATATTTCTTTTTAAACTCTGTATACCCCAAACTCCCCAATAAAAATAATTCTCAAGAATTCTGTGGAAAGTCTAACACTAGGAAGAAACACTAGTAGGCAGTAACTAAATGTGAGACCTTTATCTCTTTAGATTTTCTGAGTCTTATCCACCCAGCTATGCCAGGGCCACTCTGTCCCTGACTGTCTCTTTCTAGAGCTGCTCTCTAAGTTGCCCCCTCTTTGAACACTGCAGCTCTTTTGGCTTTTTCTTCTGAGAACTGATAACATATACCCCATGCAGCTTACTCTGCCTGCAGTAAAATGATTTTACCAAACCACTGTCTTGCTGCTCTCACCAGTGACTCCTAAATTTAATCTATGGTGATCCTCATGCAGTCTAAGCAAACCCCACAGTGAAAGACCCACCCAGGTAAAAAGCACCTTGCTGATTGTTCTGCATGTCTATCCAATAGATATTTCATGGATTTTTTGCATCCAGTAGGCACTCATGACTTGTTACAATGAGCACTGGACTCAGAGTGAACAGTGCTGAACCTTGGTCTTGGCTCTGCCACAATAAATCATAAGAACTTGAATCAGTCTTTCTCTCCTCTTTGGGTTTTACTTTCATCATCTGAAAAAGTTGGAGATTCATTTATTCATTACTTATGCAATACATTCATACGGTATCTACACTGTACCTGTATCTAATTATCAGATATTTCCAGACTACATTTCTATGGTTTTCCACAAAACCTAGACTTTAATAGGGATCATGACAGGGTCAAAAGAATTCTGGGCCCTCACCACCATGGTGACTAACACTGTACTTCATTACGTCATGAACACCAGCACCTTCCTACTTGACGATTCTAAAAGTCATCTTCTGACCACATTTATGATTATAGCAAGCTCTCCCAAATGAATTAATTTCTTGGCAAGCTAGTTAAGTTTCAGGCACTATTTATATAGCACACAGAGCAGAAGAAAAGAAAAATTAAAGCTGTCAGAAGCCAGCAGGATATCTTTTATGTATTTTTAAATAATTTTCCAGTTAATTAATGCTTTTTATAAAACAAAGAAGAAATTCCAAAAGTTTTCATTCCTTGCCAAGGAAGTGCATCATGTCCTAGAGATTTAGCGGCTATCCTGGATTTCCTAAACTTTTCTTCACGTATAAAGTTCTTTCAGCATTAGGAATTTTTAACAGCCCAAGCCTTTAGGGACAGCAAAAAAGTAGAACATTCAAGCTGAGTCTAAAGAGGCAAAAATCTAGTTAGAAAGTACCCAAGAGGATTGAGACAAATGCAAAATGCTTAAGCCCTGCCATAGAGGCTCAAAAACAAATAAAATCCGAGTAAAGTGACCCAGTTACCTACTCTGTCCAAGGACTTCTTTAGTAAGTGTCTTTCTGCCTACTTAAAGTAAGAGAACATGTTGATAGATGGTTAGACAACAATTTTAGAGTGTCTGCTTGTGGCAATATCTAGTCGTGTGGCTTTGGAAAATATTCATCCTTCCTGAGCTTCTGCTCCTTAATTTAAGAAATAGGAATCATAAAACTCATCCTAGCTAGTAACTGGGAAATGAGGCAACATATATGCTCCAACATCTTTAAATTATCATTTCATTATGATTAAGGAGCATAGACTGCCAAGTATCACTTGTATAAACCAGTGCATCAGGGTCATGTTTGTACCTAGAAGTGTTGGCATCTACACTAGACTTTGTAACGGTCACTATCATCCACTCATACCAAAGGACTGACCTGTAGCCAAGCCAGTCATCCTAGCCTTCTCCTGGCCAAAAGTTTTTCAATGGTTAGAGACAGGATGGGGAAGTTTGGTCCAAAGATACACCAAGAGAGGTAGACTCAACAACGAGAAAAAAAATACTTAGTCTCTCCCCCACATTGGAGCCACATAAAGAAATGGATGAACCAAGCCCCACTGGTGGCCACTTTGTTTTAATGCCATAGGGCAAAGCAGAGACAAGACAAGATATGGAAAGAAACTGCGTACCTAAGACAAAATCAGCCTCATTTGGTATGGTCTCTGCCTTCATGTGAGCTGCTACAAGGCTGCATTGTGCTATCTGAGATATCTGGCAAAGGAGCTGCTTTCAGAGTTCCCATCCTGCAACTACCACTGACCACCTATGTGACCACAGGCCAGTCAGCTAATACCCTTGTAGCCTCGACTTCTGGTCTATAGCATGGCATATATAACCCCTGAGGGGAGTAATGAGCATTAAGTAAATAATTTTAAGGCTCTTTGTTTCTAGCACATGATAGGTACTATATAGGATGGTATGTTAATTAATAAATAATTTAGAAATATATTTTTCACTTTTTAAAAACAGTCTGGGTTGGGTTGGTATCATTTGGTCCCAAAGGCCAACCAAAAAGACTGCTTCTGTCAGTTCTCTGAGTCAGCTGTTCTTAACTGTGAGGTCCAAAAGCAGTGATTTACAGAAAGATGATTTTAGTAATTAAGATATTTAGGTCCTTAAGAGTATTTGGTTTAATATATCTGTGGACAGTATACAGAAGTACAAATATGCATGTGTGTTCATGTCCAGGGGTGTATGTGTCTATATGTGCTCCTGTGTAGGTATGTACACATACACACATAAAAAGCATAAAAAGGGACAGTGGTAAACCAGGGGAGCCAGGCCCACACCACCACAGCGAGGTGAGTTGCAGCTCGCCAGCACAGGCCTGGGAAAACTTTGGGGCAATCTATCCCGGCGGCTGGGTGCCCACTCAGCCCCCTTAGGACACTAGGCTCCAGAGGTTCCACGGGCTTGAGTGGACCACGCCCAGCGACCCTCATTCAACCAGGGGAGCCAGGCCCACCACGCGGAGAGCCACAGCCACGTGAGTCCCAGTAGCAGAGGGCGCAGGAGGTGATTTCCAGCACATCCAGGGAAAGCTTTGGAACATCGCTGGAAACACAGAAATATAGGAAAATGACAAAACGAAAGACCAAAATGCAGTCTCAAAAGGCACAGTGGCAAATTCAATACTGCCTCCATACTAGCACCATTTTTAGACACTTTGCCAACATTAGCTGTGTGGTCCGGAGTACATACTTTGCTTCTCTGAATGGAGGAGGTCCTGAGGGCCTGGAAAAGATGAATCAGAAGCTGGAAGGAGCAAGGTTCTTAAATGACCAATAGAAGCCCAATTGGCCAGCATCAAACATGCTGGACAGTGATGGGAACCAGAAATCAACTTTGTCCTAAATTCCTAAAGAATTCAGGGTTTATCCATTAACAGTTCATGTTCCCTTAAAAATAAATTCAACAAAAAGGAAAGGGGTACCTTTTAACAAGCCAACATCATGTTCAGGAAAAACTTAATGCCCCTCCCCATCTTGCTATTAGCAAGGGTTCTGAGTAAGGAGATGAATTATTGGATTTGTTTACTTGCTTGAATGGGACACATAAGAATACAGGGGAAGATTGCTATATTCATCTAATGAGGCCAAATCCCAGCACTCAGAGGCACTCCAGTGTTTCACTGACTGTCTGCAAGGTCCATAGGATATGATTCTCTTCACTTGGAAAAGTGCATCCCAGTGCTTTCAGCCAGTTATCATAGAGAGAAAGGTGACCAATCTACGTTCCAATATGGTGTTTCCTTGCAGAAAGTGATGCAACTATCCAGACAACTTTCAGAACTCCCTAAAGAGTGTTTGTGAACTCAGTGCACTGCCAACCAATCACATGCTCTCTTGCAATGGGGATTGGGGTGCTACGTAGCTCTAGCAGTTTGCCTGTTCCACAGCTAACTGCTCCTAATCCGTTAAGAAGATGTGAGATATAATTGGAACGGAATTAAACACAGAAGCTGCTGCCAGCGGACAGTCCTAGAATACTGTGTATCTCTCTAGTGCTCTCTAACTGGATAGAACAGACAGCAAACGGTCTGGCTATGGCCCTGTCTCACACTCTATTTCTCATTTTCCTGATTTTCTGTCCTAGACTCATTTTTAAATAAGTGTGTCGACCATGACATCGGCTACATTTGTATTACTCTTCAGGTTCATTTCTTAAAGGATGGCTCCCAGGTACTTAACTGCATGATATGCGAAGTATAATGCTAGGAACTTGAGAAAAAATGTGATTAGAAATCTTAGACCAAAGTGGGAGATTGGTTAAGACAATAAGACTTAAAAACCTCCCTGGGGACATGCTAAGAGTTTTCCCAGGTGATCTGAAATAGTAGAGGAGCACAAGTGGTACAAAGTAAAAAATTCAGAATCCATCTCAGCTCCACCCTAACTCTTTACCACCATCCCTTTAGGGAGAAAGGATGGTCCTTGATGGTCAAGTCTATGAATGGCCTCTGCTATTTTTATATACAAGTCCATTTAGCAGACAGTAACTGGCCTCCTATCACATGCCACGGTACTCTACAGTCCTACTCTGGAGCTATTTGAAAATACCATTCTCTTTCATTCTTTTCTATTGCCTATGCATTGTATTTCTACTCCACCTAAGAGTTATAAATTTTCAACTTTAAAAGATGGCCTAAGAGTCTCCTCTCAATATTTGTCAGGGAAAATACACTGTGGTTCCAAATAAACAGTCTTGTATTTCTTCATAAATTCTTTTTCACCTCTTTGCCCAAAATGAATTTTAGACAGTTACAGATAAATAAGAAAACTTTAAAATCATTTTAACAAAGGGAAGAGCACTCTGTAGCCAGAATAAACTATTAAAATAGGGGCCTACTGCAGTAAAAATAATGCATCAAATACAAATATTTTCAATTCCATCTATAAGACAGGCTGATAGCATGGAATAAAATAGGAAAAGTCTTAGTTCTCTGAAATATATTTTAGTATGTCATAGCAGAGAGAATGGTAGAAAAGTTTAAACTATGGACAAAGAAAATATGCAATACCTAAATAATTCCAGACAGTGACAGACACTGCAAAGACAAGAAGAACTACAAACAACACTGTAAAATGAGGTGTGCCCTAAAATGCATGTCCATCTAAGACCTCAAAATTTGATCTTACTTAAAACTGAAGTCTTTGAAGATGAAATTTGGTAATAAAAAATCAATTCACCCTCTATAATTTACTGTAGAACAATGAATAAGAAGGTCTAGTGAAAACATAGAAACTCTAAGAAAGATGGATTTGTGAAGATGGAAACTGAAATTACAGTGGTACAGCCAAGAATTGCACTGATCATCAGAAGGTGTGAGAGACCAGGAAGGAGATGTCCCCCAGAGCCACAGCACAAACACAGCCCTGCTGACATCTTGATCTATGATTTCTACCCTGTGAATCTAACACAATGAAGTTTTCTGTTACCGAGTGTCTTAGTCACTTTTCTCTCCTTGCTGCGACAAGGTACCTGACGCCCAAAATTAGGGAAGGAAAGATTTATTTATTTTACAATTATGGAAGTTTCAGTCTACACTCAGCCGGCTCCAAGGCAGGGTGACATAGTTGAGGGGCAGCAGTTCGTGGCAGCTACAAGCAACAAGAGCAAAAAGGCAAAAGAGGAAAAAACATACCTTCTTCCCACCCTTGCATTGCATGTTGGCTCCACCCCTGGGTGGATGCAGCACTCACACTGCCGGTCCCAGTGCTAGACAATGAACCAATCACAAATGCTAGATTTAGCTGCTTCCATGATTGCATGAGAGCTGGGGGCCACCTAGACACAAACCACACCACCAAGCCTCCCAGTTTGTGGTGCTTTGTCACGGCAACACTAGCAAATGTAATTCATCAATTTAGAGTTATTAGAAAAGAAGCTATTTAATATAATGGACCGGATGGATAGATCACCTTTCTCAAGAAATAACATGTGAAAAGAAATCTACATGTCAAGGCAAAAATGAGACATGTATTTCTTTGCTGTTGAAGTCAAGCACACATGTGTTCATTTAAGTAAACAAATATTTCAGCAGTTAACTTACAAGTGAATTTTAAGGACTAGAATCTGTTTTTAGATTATCGATTCTTTATCATCAAGGTCACTACTGTTATTTCTTCCCAAAAGTTAATTTGTAGCTAGCAAAACCATCCAGTTACTTGCAATATTTCCCTCTTTTCCTGAGCCTAGGAAGGTGTTTCAATGTAGCAGGACTTGAGAAAACAGACCAGGGCTGGCCAGACCCAGTGTCCTTGACCCAGACTCCTTCTAATTTGGTTCCAGTTCTACAGGAAGGAAATAAACTGTGCTATATTCATAGTTTACTTTGGACAGTCCTTTTAAGGTTGTATATGTTATCTGCCACTCTTAAAAGTTAAATTATTCAGTATAGAAAATAGTATTTGATATAAATTATTGAATGCAATGATGAAATGACATTGTGCTGCTGGAAAAATTTCAGCATTTAGTCATAAGACCATTAGCAGAGAGAAAAAGAAATGAAAAGAGTAGGGTAGAGAAAATAAGATGGGCTCTGAGATCAGATCCTCCCAGAAGGAATGTCTGTGAGGTAGGAAAATCTAGGAAGGCAGAATTATGATTATTCTCACTATGATGCTTAAATAGCATTCATTTTAAAATGTTAACAGTGTAACATTATGTGAACTTTTCGGGGTAAGTTGAACTAATTCAGAAGAAGGCAACAAGGCTGTCTCTATGTCTGTATTTTACGGAGATCTAAAACTTAGGAATGGTGAAAGTTAGGAATAAAAACGTTACTTCCTCATCACCCCAACCTTTAAAGCAGGTTAGAAGTGATTCTGAAATAGATGTCCACCAAGTTCTCCTAGGCAAAGTTACAGGTCAAAGTTCTGCTTGAAAAAAGCAGCTTCTTTTTATCTCTTTCATGTGAAGATGTTCTGCATACGGATTCATTTTTTCAAAGAGCATTACCATTTTTTGCTTTTTGATTTTTTAATAGAAAAATGACTTTCTGTAATGTACACCAAAAAAAGTATCAATACAGTGTGGCACCCTTTTCTGTCCATGCCTTGTCCTAGTCCATCCATGCTTTGTGACAATTGCTTCTCCAGGAAAAGGACGCCGCATGTGGGAACTGGGCGTGGGGATCTTGGATTGTTTTGTACTGATAATTGTAATTTGTGTAGTTCACATGTGTATGTTTTTATGTAATGCTCAATGTGGAGTCGAGGGTGGAGACTCCAGGGGGGTTGCTGGAGGCCCTCTAGATAACCCCTTTGTGAGGACTGATTGTGGGGTTTTGCCTTCTGTGAATAATGTGAGAGAGTTTATGCAGGAGCTTTGGGTGAAAGAGCTCATGGAGGAGGATTTACAAAATTCCTGTGAGACAACTGCCCTGAGACACTGGACAGGCAGCCAG